>JAVYIG010000059.1:0-387500 GCA_035222895.1 Strongylocentrotus droebachiensis
TGAATATACAATATTCAGAAAATAGTATAAATTCTTCAAAGTTCATGAAAGATTCGTGAAATGTATATGCACGCAATATGATACAAATCATACGACCTGGGCAAAAGCATGGGGAAATCAAGTTTGGGGGGATAAACAAATAAATTAATCGGACAAATATTTATATAAAGCAATTAATAAATAGTGAGGCCATGACGTCACAAACTGAAAACCAAATTGGCAATCTGTGTAGTAATTTTTTAAGTTCCATAGTTTGTCATACCTCATTAAAAAAATCAGAACTTCCCTATTAGTTATCCGGTTTTACTCAAATTTGTGTTTGCTCTGTTTCTTGTTTTTCGGCATCTATTAAAAGCATATTATTTTGGGAGTGGAATTAGACTTTACCATATTCTCTCATTCCCTCTCTCTATTGCATAAAGAAATATGAATATAATCTTTTTCTTTGATTAAGAAATTTGAACATTTTATTAGTATCAAACAGGGAAAAGAAGTGGAGAGGAAATAATAAAAACGAACATTTAAGATACCTGCCAAATGTTCATTCGTGATGGATACGAATGCAGGTATGTTAAAACGTGAAATAATTCATTATAGAGCGATGATAAATTATTTGACTTTAATTTATTCGTTCATTTTACATGAATGCGGTGACTTGTCGGTAAAGACCGGCAGGCTGTGGTATCTACTCAATCTATTAAACGATATGAAATCTAGCTGTAGTTAATACACAGACAAGAAAGTAAATAAAGCAGGTAGATGCCAGATTGATGACGATGACAATGATTACAAGTTTGAATAAAAAATAATCAAACAATGTGTTCTGAGGTCATATTTATTGCATTTTGAGGCAGTTTTATCCACCAGCGTGTTATTGAACAATAATTTATGTTCGATAAAAAAATTTTGCCAAAGGTATGTAACTTCTTCCAGCTCAGCACATGATCGCAACTTTAAGAATTGCATTCTTTCATATAATACCCCCATAACAATTATTATCTTTCCATTCCTGGTGATGCTACAGTATGTCTGACATAGCAACTTCTATGTTGGTATCGTATGGTCTATTGTAACAGGAGGTCAGCTCTGGTACAGCTACATACCACTGTCTCTTGTTAGCTCACTAATGATTGACAGATGATGTCATTAGGTGAATGATATCTGGAGCATTTTTTTTAGGGTGGAGCTTAGCAGTTCTGAAAAAAATATTCTAAACAAATATTTAAAAAATCTATGAGATATATTTAGATGTTTGAATAACAAAATATGAGTTGTTTGCAGCCCTGCACATCAACAGGAATCAACTTATGTTTGGATGTCACCCGACCTTTAAAGGGACTTGGTAACATTGTTAAGATAAGAGAAAATGGTGCTAAGGTAGTGAATTCAATGCTAGATGTACAATTAAAGATAACATTGCATGTAGAGGGTTAGTACAGTACAACAAATAAATAACAAATATAGCGAAGATAACAGCATGATATAACAAATAATTATAAGTGTCTTATTTGAAGAAACACTGTTACATATACTACTCTGCAAGTTCCATATTAAAGTGAATTTTTGAAAGTAGAATTTGGTTCTCAAACGTATATCGAACGCTTCTCATAAATCCATGAATACACCTACATGTTCTGTATTCGCAATAGCATTTGTTATTTATCATATAATTGTACTAAAGCTATAGATCGGTTGAGTGTTTTTTTCTTGAAACCGAGCGGACCTTGCCCCCCCCCCCCCAAAAAAAAAAGGGAGAGAGAGAGAAAAAGAAGGGAAAGGAAAGGGAAAGAGGAGAGAAAGGGAAAGAAAGAAGAGGAAGAAAAAAAGAAGGGGGAAGAAGGAGATCGGGGGGGGGGCGAAAGGGCCTTGCCCCCCCCATCAACAAAATAGGAGAGAAGGAAGGAAAGGGGAAAAAAGAAAGAGGAGATAAAGGGAAGGGAACAAAGAGGAAGAAGAACAGAAAAGAAGGGGGATATCAGTTGCAATTTTCCGCCAACAACGTGTGAATCGGGGGGGGGGGGCAAAAGGCTCTTGCACCCCCCCCCCCCCAGCAAACCTAAAAGAGAGTGAAGATAGGGAAGGGTAGGGAAAGAGGAGAAAAAGGGAAAGAACAAAAAAGAAAAGAAGAAAGGTAAAGAAGATCAGTTGCGATTTTCCCGCCAACAAGGTGTAGATCTGGGGGAGGGGGGGGGGGGGGGTGGGGGGGGGGGCTTGGGGAGGCATCCCCCCTCTCCCCAATAAAATTTGATACCGGTGATTTAAATATGCTTTAGCTGTGCTCCCTGTGCCTGAAAACCTGGGTATAGACATCAACATGAACTTTCAACACCTCTCTAGCTATCCCAAGATATAGCCAAATTGTGGCATATCGTACCCTACAGGGCATCTTGTTAACTCTAATTCATGTTGCCATAGTAACAATGGGAAGGTACTATATAACATATTCTTGGCTTATATGATAGATTAGTCATATAGTTTTTCAATAATTTGGAAAGGGGACTTTAACTTGTCTTGAATGAGCATATTGTCTAACATATTACTGCAATGAAATTACTCCAAAATGCTTGATTTTAGGCTATTCTGGGGTCGTTACCATTGCAACCGTTATAAATGGTAATGTAATTTGCATTTCATTACTTTTCTTCATGGTGAGGTATTCTAAACTTTCATTCTCTGGGCCTGAAAACCAGGATATAGACACCCAATTGAACATTCCACACCTCACCAATGCCAAAATATAGCCCAAATATGGCATATAGTACCATTCAGGGCATCTTGTTAACTCTAATTCCTGTTGCCATGGTAATAATGGGAAGGTACTATATAGCATATTCTTGGCTTATATGATGTATTAGTCATATAGTTTTGTCATTATTTTGGAAATGGGGCTTTAACTTGTCTTGAATAAGTATATTGTGTAATATATTACTGAAATTAGTCCAAAATTCTTGATTTTGGGCTATTCTGTGGTCGTTACCATGGCAATCGTTATAAATGGTGATGTAAATTGCATTTCATTACTTTCCGTTATGTTGAGGTATTCTAAACTGTACATTTTTACGCATTCAAGAGTGGTTTTATAATTTGTAAATGACTTAAACTGTACTTTCTTTGAATAATACCGGTTTTATTGTTGTGTTGCCATGGAAACTGCTGATTATACGACTAAGCTGTCCATTCGAAAATGCTATCATAACTTTTTACACGTATATATGCCCAACAAACACAAAAAAAGTACAAAGGTTTTGCCACCTCTGGTGGTACCAATATCTAGTCTGGCCCATGGACTAATAGCAAGGGGGTGCAACTCCGCTTCTGCATCCGTCTAGCCATGGGAGATTTTGGAGGGTCAAAAAGTGCGCGCTGCTTCCACTTATCGTGTATGAGCCTATGAAGACGACACATTTTTAGTGCACCAGCGAAATGGGGATTTTGGACTGCGCGCAGCGCGTAAAACATGTAAATTAAAATTTGGAATATTCATGAGCTCATTTCCACTTATTAGCATATTATCGTAATGAAAAAAAAGACAATGCGCATGCGCATGCGATTCGACAGAATCCTTGGGCCGAATAAATGTAGAACAAAGGTCAGAGTTGGGGAGGTGTGTGTGTTGGGGGGGGGGGGGGGGGGGAGGGGGTAATAAACTTTTAAATGGTTGACTTAGTTGGGGCCACAAACTTCACTGTCACCAGGATGGAAAGTACATTTTTTTAAATTCAGTTCAGTTAAAACTAAAAGGCAAAAAATAATGACCCCATTTCACTGTGGTACCTCAATTCATTTTTTACCTCTTTTTTGTTTTGTTCGTTTATTAACTTAAATATTTTTTTAATCAGAAAAATTGCACTGATCATTTAGCCCACTCAACAAGTGATATATTCATATTTTTAGTGTCCAAATAATGAATCATTCTCACCTCGACTTCAATGATCTTCATATTGTGCCCCATCCCCAATGAAATTTCTATTTTGTCTCGTTCTTTTCATTCTTGCATTCGTCGCCACTGATTTTTTAAAATTTGCCCCCCCCCCCATCAGTAACATTTTCAATACAGGGACCCCTTCCAATATTGACATTTCCATAGGCTCTATTACCCTCCCTCCCCCATCCACACCCCAATTACCTATGCTTTCATCATTTTGGCATCGACTTATTCTTTATTTAACCCCCCCCCCTCATCTTTATTGTAAACCATTTTTTAGTCTTGCCCACTCTCTTGTTACATTTCCGCTTTCTCTCTCATTAGGAAAGATGGTTAAATCTATCTCGCTGATGCCAGATATAAACAAACATCAAAAGGTCGAACACCATACTCAATTCTACACAAGACTGCATCAGCCCCCATCTCACCTCAGTCATAGAGCATTATCATTACAGAGTGCCTACATCATCATAATCACCAGCATCATCACATATATTTCACAAAATAACAAAATGAAAAAAAAAGAATTAAGCAGTATTAACTAATTTATTAACATTTATGAACTCATTTATCAACATATTTTGTTTCTATAAAGATCTTTTTAAATCCAACATGACATCAACAAAAGGATGACAAATGGATGGGGGAGGGGGGGGGTGCTGTCTCTTGAATTCAAGTTTTTCAGTTGTAAAAGTTTACTGTAGATTTTGAGAGAAAAAAAATCAATAATATCAACATGCTATTTTATTATGTAAAGCACAGGTATATACTGAGTTTTATGAGTACTTTATCTTACATTGGACATTATTGTTGTTTGTACTACTACCTGTATTATCATTATTATTACTGCTATTATCATGATCATTGTCATTATTGTTACTATTTGTAATATTGTTATTATTATTAATGTTATTAATTATATTACTACAGTATTACTATTGAACTACATCATTTTATTCCCCCCCCCTTCAAATTACTATCCAGTTCAGCATCCCTCATATTTTTGTCAGAACTTGACTTGAGATTAAATATAAAAAACTATGTTACATGTACACGCATTTAAAAGAACAAATGATTACTTTCATGATCCTCGATATATCTTCTTCTTCTTCTTCTTCTGGTAATCTTCAAAAGGCGTTGTAGCCTATCACGAAGATGAACTAATACTAAAGATTACAAGTGGTGTGAGGAAGATAGATTGTTTCTAAGTGGGATAAGGAGAGTAGATGCCTCAGAATTAGTCCCTGGCAGTTCTCTGGACTGTCAGCATGCACTATATTTGCTGGAAGTAAGTTCCATTAACTTTGGGACAGAGTGTTGGGCAAATACAAACTTGTCTATGTCGCTTCTGGCTTGGTACAACTGGAGGGTCATGTCATGGTACTTCCTGCTCGTGATTGGTTAAAGCCCGTCTGTACTAGTTTGGCCAGGGGGATTAGACCACCCTGCAAGGTCACTTACAGGTGGTTATCTCATCAAATCAGCTCTCAATTAATATAAGAAAAAGAGGATCATGGGGGACCAACAGGCACCGATTAGGCATTGTTTGCTATATAGAGGGCGCAAGTAGCTATAAGTAGTGCAGTGGGAAAATTTTCAAGGGAGAGCGGAGAGACCACTATCTTGTGCACCATTCCCAGTCTTCTTGCAGAGTGCCTTGTAGTTGTAGATATAGTAGGCAACTAAAACGTGCTGATCATCTCAGTCAAACTGCTGGTTCACTTGTGGTCCCCATTGTGAAGTAGCGTCCTGGACATCTGAGATGTTGTAGGGATCCCAGACACCGGAACAGTTCTCAAAATGAGGGTGGACTAGGGACTTGTACAAAAGAAGCCTGGGTATCAAACCTTCTGCAAGGGACAACCTGCATAATAAAAACAAAAAGAGAGGAGAAATCAAATAAGATTAAAACTGCTGCATTATATTGGATTTTCAAAAATAGTACCTCCCCACTTTTTTTAGGTCTTGCATTTAAATTTTATTAAAAAATGATAAACTTATGTCTATCTGATAGGGCCTTTTTTGAAAAGAAGAGTAAAGGTTTAGATGTATTTCCAATTATTTTAAAAGTAATTTCCAATTTATTTTAAATTATTATTTGCTAGACTTTTGTGAACAAAAGTTTGTTAGATATAATGTAATATTTAGGAAAAAATGCCTCTGAGCACGTCTTTTAATATGCTGAGAGAATAAACTGTAGCAACACCATAGTTTGTCACCTAAATAAAAAGCTAGAGAATAAATGAGAATTACAAGATATAATGCAACACAAGATGACAGTTCCCCAAATCTTTGTATATAGTCCAAGTCGAGTGCGGTGTTCGCATGGGCTTAGATTATACAGCCTGAATATTTTCGAACTTCATACAAACATACCTTGCCAGAGTTCAACTTAGGTGTCCTGTTCCTGATTAGATCTACACCATAACATTTGATGATCAGGTCCTGGTGCTCTTTGTTGCACTTCTGTGATCATTATCTGCTACTTTGTTCCATAGGATCTACAATTAAAAGAAAACAGAAACTTAGTAAGGTTCCTGCTAATATCAAATGCATGCATTAGTTATCACTTTATAACTTTGTACATGTCCTTTAGAGAAAGAAATATCCATGTCATATGTAGGGTTGGATGCAGAATTCTCACCAACATAAAAGGGGTGGCATAAAATCCTGAAAATTAAGCAATTAGTTCAAACAAGGCACAATGACATAACTAAGAGCGAAATCAGTGGAAGTGAGAGGGGGGGGGGGGGGGGAGGAGACACCTTTTTTTCTTCTTTTTTCTTGGTAGACTCTAGATCTAGACTAGCCTTGATCTACATTCGAACCAAGCTGAATCTGGACCTGCATCAAAACGAGCCTAGACCCATGGCTATGGAAGTCTTTGCTATGGCATAACACAAGCTATAGATCTAGATCTAATTGCCTATTTTTAATATTATTAGTAGGTGGCTCTAGACCTAGATCTAGACCCGTCCCTATGGCTATGCCACATCTGAAAAAGGGGGCACAGAATGAGAATGATTGTGCACCCCCTCCCCCTCCATAACTTCCACATCATTTATTTGATCCACCTACACCAGGCATTTATTTAGTCTTTCTTTATTAGAATGCATTAGGCCTAGAATCTAGCCCTAGATCTAGGCCTATAGTAGATGCGAGGTTAAATGCTGTTTATATTTAAGTGCTAGATCTAGACTAGACCTAGATCTAGGCCTAGGCTCTGCTTAGCCCGAATGTTTCTGTCTCTTTCGTTCGTTAGCCTCTGATTTGGGTAGGGCCTAGGGTCGGCTGAAGAGAGGAGCCAACCCTACCCAAATCAGAGGCTAACGAACAAAAGAGACAGAAAATTCAGGCTAGACTATGCTATGATATGAAAACTAGCCTAGCCTAGCCCGAGGCTTTACAGTAACACACTGTAAAGTTATAGCCGCGCCAGCTCAGGATACGCAGTCGCTTTTTGGTGGAGTGTTACAGCCGGCTAGCACCGGCGGATTGAAGATCATAAACCGCTCGACGAGATCTCATCGGCTTGGACTAGCAATGAGCCATTTGCGCAGTCTACAACAGGTCCACATCTACGACCGATTACTATCGGTAATCAAGCTATGAACTGAACTTAAAATTATGAGATGTGCTCTAATGAAATAACCTACGGTAAAATCCTGATTGTTTCTAAAAATACTACCGTCGATGACTTAAATTAGAGTTCATTCAATCAGTTAATATTCTTTGGTCAGAAGAAAGAAAAGAGGATGGGGTAGGGGGTTAAAACCGGGTAATACGTTGTGACAATGCGGAGAGCCGCTCACTGCAATGACGAACACATCACAATCATTTCAGAGACCTTCACACAAAATGGATCTTTACTTACTTTTCTTGATATCATAGGGTATCACTTCGATGTCAATGTTCGCCTGAAGATTTTCTGCTTCACTGAGATGTACTTGACAAACTTCTATTATAATAGAAATTCACTTAAAAGAAAAATGTTTCATTGTTCGTAATTGAATAACTTGAAAGTTGCAGTTCATACAACCGCCATTTTCGTGCTCAAATCGTAGGGAATTCTGGGAATGCAAAAAATGTTTTATGCATGACCTAATACATAAAAAAAATTGTCGATGGCCAATCAACAAACAGTAGTTGGCGTATTTTTTACGTCATTGCTCATGAATATTCATTGACCCTCCAAAACCGTCGTTCAAATCGGACAAAACCCCCATAATGCATCCAATGCAAAACCTATGGAATGTCAAAGGTCACGATTTTAGTTGGCCCTCTAGTCCTCCTACGGAGGACATACTGTGTATGATCCATAGAGATATATATCTCTATGGTATGATCATAGACGTCTATGGTATGATCGAATCTCTTTGACTAATAGTGCTAGTCAGCCCTCTTCGTGAAAAACATTATATTTGTGATTTAATTTGGTCACTCGGCCATGAAGATTAACTCCACGTATAAATGCAGCGCATTTGACTCGTGAAAAGGCTGTAGAATTAATGGAAGCATTAGACTCTATATTTACACATATTTGATAAAAGGTGAGTTTTCAATTGTCATTTTTATCCAAACACAACTTTTTAAAGTAGGTTTACTGAACTGTGACAGGGTTTTCGTTTCCGCAATTTTTGCTGTGTAGTCCCACATATCAAGATATGCGTATGTTTTTTTTTAATGTTTTATTTATGTTCGAAAGAAGATGGCGAAGAAGAAGAAAGAGGAGGAAAGAAATTACAGAATGTAGAAATCAGAAATCATTTATAAGAAAAGGGTAATAAAAGAAGAATTGATCAATATTAAAGTATTTGAGTAAAGCCTAGTAGATCTAAAGCCTTAAATTAAAGTAAAGGAGGGAGTTTAAACAAATTTTGTCTTTTTTTTTCTTGGAGAAAAAAATGGAAATCAGTAGGTCTAAATGTCAGTAGATCTACTGTTATGTTATGAATTGTTAGCTTTTGTTTGATGTCTGCCTGACTTGCATGCCTAGTTGCCTGACATAGCGAACAGGCATGCAGTCAGGTTGTAGATTGCTTACCTTTTATTGATGTGATGCGAATGTTTTTTTTACTCCTGCACTAATTATGTCCGGTTCAGTGGGCCGTGGGCCTCGTGCACACATGGAGCATCACTATAATCCTGGCTGTGTACTAAAGTAAAAGCTGTGATTTTGATTCTCAACATTTCAAACACCACTGTACAAAACTCAACTGATTTCACTAAAAATCGGTACTTTAGTGACAATTGATGACACCTAAATAGCAGTAAAATACATTTTTTTTAACTTACTAATGTTAACATCCAGGACATCAAACCGAGGCAGCGCACTACAAGGAGTAGACCGAATTTTCTGTCTCTTTCGTTCGTTAGCCTCTTATTGGGGTAGGGTCGGCCGGCTCTCTCTTTAGAGACGGAAACCGTTTAATCACATGTCCTTGCTAACGAAAAGAAAAACTGTGATAACGCCATTACGAACGTGTAGATGGCGCACAGTTTTTCCTTCATAATCATTTTGCCTTCGGCGTAGACTAGAAGGGATGAGATTGATTTAGATGACTCCGGCAGCGAGAGTTTAACACGACTTGCAAGATTTTCAACACGGCTGTCAATTTAGACCCATAATTTCCTTAAAAGGGACCATTAAACGGATTATTTCAAGCAAGTTAGTAAGTGGAACCGAATTATTATACCCTAGGCCTAATTTACATTTGGATATACACGAGGTAAAATGACATTTAGGGGGATTTTGGGGGCAAAACGCTACGACCAGAGTTGGTCGTGGCGTTAGCAAGGACATGTGATTAAACGGTTTCCGTCTCTAAAGAGAGAGCCGGCCGACCCTACCCCAATAAGAGGCTAACGAACGAAAGAGACGGAAAATTCGGTCTATACAAGGAGGAGTCAACAACAACGATATATGAGACTAGGCTCTTCAATGGACTCTTACAAATTTAGTTATTTCCCCAGGCCACTTAAGGACTGGGACGAGCTACCTCAAATCATCGTTGAACTGCCCTCTTTGGAGCAGTTCAAGGTGGCTCTTGAAACAATTTAGTTCCCTTTTCAGGAACTGTACCGCATAGAGCTGTATAATTATTATACAACTCTATGCTTTATCCTCATCTAGATGCTGAACAGGCGTTGATGAGTATCACCATAGAAGTAGAAGTAGAAGTTAACAAGAATAATTTAAAGAATCAAATTGTAAGTCTAGTGTCAAACTTTGCTTACAGCTGCATAGATATGATAGTATACAGCAGGCCTTCTCAACTAGTTTATTAGAAGCGCCAAAACAAAAATGTATTGAGGTTGAAGTGCCAACCTGTATGTTTGGTGACTGTGTTACGAGGGAGCGTAGCGACCGAGCCGATACCTGGTGGGGTCCAGGGAGCTAAGCCCCCGAAAGCTAGTGGATTTTAGGGCATTTTTGAGGACCAGATGTGGCATTTTTAACACCTTTTTGTTCCATAAAACATCAATATATGAAAAACTTTCGTTCATCTGCTCCGCACGCATCGCACCGTGAGCTACAACACGTGAAATTCCTTACCATTTCATGCATTACCTACGCTAAATCACAGCAACAGCCTAACTGAACCCACTTTTAATACCGTCTCGGCCAGTGTTTTAAAGTTCAATGTTTTCTCTTTAAGATGATATAAATTTGAAATAATTTCATTCGTGGGGAAAGGTTGCACTTTTTGCTTTAAAATGTTTAAAAAAAACTTTCACGACACTTTCTCTATGGAGGTCAACCGATTTTCGCCCAAAATCCGTCAACTCTCCATACTTATCTTGGCTGTATAGAACTGATTCGATGGCCGAATTGCACCGTCTCGCATATCAAATTAAAGCAGAGAGTTCAAAGATTCCAGTAATGTATCATTCATTTTGATTGGATAAGAGGAAAAGGTTGCACTTTTGCATCCAATGATTTGCTGTCTCTCATGTATGCTCCTTTTTGCGCAAGAGCATGACATAATGCCACACTACACAAGTTCCATAGACGTACACATTAGCGTGCGAACTTTTGCGTTGCATGTGATTTGAAACAGCACGTCTCCTCTCGGTATGTTCTTCGAACCTGTCCATTTTGTGTAGTTATTTCTATCAATATGTGAGTTTCAACCTTAAATATGGAAAGAAGAAGACATGTAGACTGTAGTAATGATAATTAAAAGGTGATATATCATGGATTTGTTGTGTAATTTGCCAGTGACCATGAAGAAACACAAAGGATTTTGTAAAATTGTTCGTCGTAAACCTCAGACCCTGAGAGAGGAATATTCCATTTGATTGTGGGGTTAGATTAGTGAACTCCTTGATATTGAATTATCGATATGAATTCAATCTTCAACAGTTTTAAAGTCTTGTTGTTGTTTTTGTGTTGTCTTAGAGTTTCATTAAAAGACATAAACATGCAAATGAAATCGTCCTTGTTTTGTGTTTATGTTATGATCAAGACCCATTCTCCCTGTTTTGTCATAATGGACGCACCCAGTAAACGGTCGCCTCTCTGTGTTACGCGCCAGTGCACACTGCGGTACTTGGTGCAAAGCTCTGTGCAGAGTTGAGCAATCCATTTTATGAACGAATTCGCCCAAAACTTTTCCATATTGATGTGAAATAATTAGTACAATTCCTGGCTAAAATCTACACTGGAAGTTAATTTATATGTAGTTATTTTGGTGCAATAAACACGGAAAATGTCAAAATGAAGTGAAAATCAATCGATCTTTCTTTAATTTTTAATTTTTATTAATTTTTTGGAACTGCCGCGCGCCACTCTGACTGACTGCAAGCGCCACGAGTAGCGCGCGCGCCGCCAGTTGAGAAGGCCTGGTGTACAGTCTATGCGATATTGTGTGGTGTGTATATTTGTGTATAGACTTCTAGGTCCCTGCCTCACAGCATGTATGCAGTGCTAGAGGTCAATACGCTTTAGCATTGACTCTCTATGCTTTGCTGGAGTGGGCCTCGTGTAGTGGCCCATATCTGTAAAGGCGCTTACATAAACTGTTGATGTATTAAGCGCTATATAAAAGTGGAATATTATATTATTACTAATGATGTGTATTTTTTGTCTTCAGCAAGTCTTCAAATAAAGTTTGGAGTTTTGGACCATGTCTTTCAGCATCGTCATGAAGTTGCCTTCACCCTCCCTCATTGTCTGTGCAATAATCCTTACAAATCTACCCTGGGACTGTGTGGCTCGACCTGCTGTTATTAGAGATGACGGAAAACTGAAAATGGATGAGAATGGCAATGGTAAAAACATTCCAGATGTACCCAATCCAGAATTATTTCCAAACAATCACATTGATGCAGTGAAGATGGAGAGAAATGGAGCGCTGAATAAAGATTTCCAACAGGAGCTGTTTTGGGGTCCAGCCCATGAGGAAATGACTGATGTACTGGAGGAGGAGGGGAAACAGAGGCTCATGGAAATATTTAAATTGTAAATATTCCTCTGATATTTTTATTTCATTTTGTATTGAAATGTGAAGCATTTTAACGTCGGGCCTAATTTTATGTGAAATCCCCATTTTCCACATCCATGTACTGAATAGATCAGATTCAGTTATTTTATATATGGTGATGCCATCTAGGCTTCTAAGAAGCACTGTTTCTATCCTAAAACTCAACATTTATTATTTTCATATCTCATTTACTAATAATTATTCAATGAATACATTATGATTGGCATGTACATGCAATTTGCAAACAGAGTTTTAAGACCAAATTTTGTTCCCCCCCCCCCCCCTTCCACAAAAAAAAAAGAGAAAGAAAGATAAAAAGTTTACTCTCATTACATAAAATGTCCTAATATTCATCAAATTTGTTGTTGTTGATTTAACCTTTCAAGGGCATAATAGGGGGGGGGGGGGGTGGACCGTCCTCCCTCGCTGAAATCTTGCTATCACAAGTCCTAGTTTGTAAATACTGTCGAAGTTCAGTTACAATTTTGAATTGACTTGTGCACACAACCTACATGTACAATGAAGCTCCGGCTGCCACCAAATCCATTTTTAGTAGGAATGATTCTACTTTGCTCTTCTAAAAAGCCTGTCTGTACTAGCTTGGCCAGGGGGGATTAGACCATTCTGCAAGATCACTGACAAATGGTAATCTCATCGAATAAGCTCTCAATTAACATAAGAGAAAGGGAATCATGGGGGACCAAAAGGTACCAATTAGGCATTGTTTGCTATATAGAGGGTGCAAGTAGCTATAAATAGTGCAGTGGAGCTTAGGGAGTCACGCATCATTTTCCATGTGCAGAAGGCCATAATTCGCTGACACCAGACTTGGTGGGAAAGCCATTAATGGGAGTACAAATCTGCACACAGCAAACCCGTTGGCCAGTCAAGAATTACCCCCTTATCTCTCGGAGAGTCTAGCTTCGGATCCCGCTTCGGATCGGTTGAGGGAAAAGCAAAGCATCACATAAGGTCGAATGGTCATAAAACTCAAGGCTAACCCTGGTGATTGACAACACCTGTTTTTGGTTAAACACCCGAATGGTGTTGAATTCCCCATGAGAGCTAACTACTGAGTGTCTTTAAAATAGAATGCTATCATTTTCATTTGTCTTTCATCCAGGGCTGACAGAGATGAGGACAAGTATCTGACGTTGGATGAGCTTGCGGCATGGATTGAGGAGAAGACAGCGGAACATTATTCTGAAGCTGTTTCATCCAGCCGTCAAGGGTTCCCCCAAGTAGATACCAACAAAGACGGTAATTCATTTCAGGGGGGTGTTTCACAAAGATTTTAAATTGAACTTATCTCTAAGTTGGACTCAACGGTTATGGAGAGCCGTTAGCATCTTTGAAAATATTTTGTAAAAGTTATTTTAAAAGGCAAAAAATGTTGATTCAAATCAATCATATTTTCTATTATCAAGGAAATTTCGTGTTTTCGATGTTGAATTTATGAAAAGTCTGAAATACTTGAATTTTTGCTTTTGAATATATTTTATTTTAAGGCTACAAATGGCTCTCCAAAGTCCAACTTAGAGTTAAGTTCGACTTAGGATCTTTGTGAAACACCCCCTGGTTGGTTTCTACTAAAAATCAACAATGCAGTACAGAGATCAATATATTTGTTTACACATATAAACTTATATGAGATAGCACTTCATGACATTTAGCATATGAATCAGATGAAATGCTTACAAATATGTAATAGTTTTGCACATCTTCTGTGAGAATTACCATACTTGAAAGAAAGGGAAGTATTAAAATAAGATGTATAGAGAAAAGTGAGTGGGAGAGAAAGAAAAATGAAAGTAAGAGAAAATGAAGAAAGAGAGAGAGAGAGAGAGATTATGAATGATGTAAAATTTGATTACCATTAAATTGTTTGAAATCATTCTTTTAATGTTTGTTCTTTCTTTTTATTTTTTAGGGTATTTACAGTGGGATGAATACAGGGAGCAGTTCTTCAAGCATAGAGGTTTAGACGAAGAAAAGCTCAAAGCCTACAGAGAAGGCAAGCTCAGTATTGATGAGACATTAGAACGTGAGTATCCGTGACATAGTCCATGGCCCTGTTTCACAAAGCCTTTTTTTAATGACAAATGACCAAAAAAAAATCAATGACAAATCTGCGGATAACCAATCAGAAACAAGGATTTCAGTAGCTTATAACAAAAACTGTCATTTGTCACTGATGACAAGTTTTGTGAAATTGGGCCCAGGTCAGCCATTCCAACTCACGAGGCTGGTGAAATGATATTACTGTACCTTTGATAAGTTGTGTACATGTGATTCGGTCCCGGGCCAAGATAGAGCCCACTGAATCATGGTCTTAAGGCCAGGTTTAATTTTTAGAAATGGTGATTATCTTTAGAAGAGGCTTCTAGACGTGCCCCTGCTGGGTTCACTCTAATGTTCATCAAGTGGACCCTGTATAATTATGTTGATGCTTATTAAATGTGACTGCTAAGAAAGCAACTGTGTGCTTGTAGTCTATTGGCTTAAAAAAAAAGTCTTGTTCAACGCTCAGGATATCAAATGTGAATGTAATATCTTGTTGCTAGGTAAATGGGCATAAATTTGAACACATTTTGAAAAATGTCTATTTATTTATTTATGCCCCTACAGAGGACTACGCCATGTATCGTGATCGCTGGGACCGGGCGGATGAGGACAATGATAACTCTTTGAGCGTGGAGGAGTTCTTAGCCTTCCTTCATCCGGAGCACTGTAAGAGTATGCTTAGCATGCTAGTTGAAGAAGTCTTACATGATCTCAGTAAGTATGGCCAAAATAGATAATAATAATAATAGTTTGTTCTTATACAGCGCTTTTCTGGACTGAAGGCCCTCTCAAAGCGCTTTTACAGATATATATTATTACCCGGGTCATCGGATTCCAGCTTACCTGCACACAATGTATACACATTCTCCACTCCCTTACCTGCACACAATGTATACACATTCTCCACTCCCTGGGGAGCATTCCAGCCAGGCGTAGTTTTTACAAGGCCACACTTGCTAATACAACCAAATTAGCTTTTGCATCCTACCCGGTACCCATTTTACACCTGGGTGGAGAGTGGCAAATGTAAATAATGTCTTGCCAAAGGACATTAGTGGCACGGTGGGACTGCATTGTAGCAGGGAATATGTGAAACTTCTATGCAGTTTTATTTTCATGTTTGTATTTTAAATCAAAATTTATTTATCGCATTTTGTCAAAGAATATGTGAAAATGATGCCGTTTCAATTTCTTGCTTGTCCTTCAGATCAAAATGATGATACTGCTCTGAACCTCCGTTAATTTTAAAATCAAAATTAATATCGCATTTTGGCAAAGAATATGTGAAAATTATGCCGTTTCAATTTCTTGCTTGTCCTTCAGATCAAAATGATGATACTGCTCTGAACCTCCGTTAATTTTAAAATCAAAATTAATATTATCGCATTTTGGCAAAGAATATGTGAAAATTATGCCGTTTCAATTTCTTGCTTGTCCTTCAGATCAAAATGATGATACTGCTCTGAACCTCCGTTAATTTTAAAATCAAAATTAATATTATCGCATTTTGGCAAAGAATATGTGAAAATGATGCCGTTTCAATTTCTTGCTTGTCCTTCAGATCAAAATGATGATACTGCTCTGAACCTCCGGGAATTTCTCTCCCTTCCTGACGATGCACACTTGGACTTGGGTAAAGCAGCCAACGATGATGAATGGGTCAGAGAGAGGAAGAAGGAGTTTGAAGAAAACATCGACCTGGATGGAGATGGGATAGCAACATTTGAAGAATTAGAGGTCAGTTTGACTTTTTCTTTTTTAAGCTAAGATTATACACAAGTTATAACCTCAGTCACACCGCCAAACAGAATCCACACCGGTTCCAACCGCTTCCAAACCAATTGAATCTTGGCCATTCGATGTAATTAATTTGTTTGGGGTTTATTGGTGGTCCATCTTGTTGAAGTTACTAAGGCATATGGGCCAGTAGCACGATTTTTTAAATTATTTTTGTTGTTGATGAGAAATACATTTTGAGACATATATTACATGACTGCTTATAACCACAATAAGTCACACATCCTACAACAGATCAAATGGGGAAAATGGGTGATTTCTCTGAATAGATGTCATCACTTCTCCTCAAGTAAACTACTAGTGCTGTATATTATGAGAGAGCTTTGGATCTCTACTTTTAACCCCCAAAGATACACAAAATGACAACAATTACCCCTTTGCCCACGGGAACCGGATGACTCCTGTATATCCCATGGGAAGGAGAGTATTCAGCAGTCAACAATTTGAAACACAAAATAATTCAGACACTTTTGGTTGCTTTAGAGCTCATAGATTAAAGCCCATTGTTTGCCTTTTATTATGTCCTTGTTCTTCCAACCGAAGTACAGTATGTGTACCGGAGTACACTTTAAGTGATATGCATATATATTATCATAAAGCTTGGTTCTGAGTATATATAAATAAATATTTCCATCATTATTGTTCTCTCTTTTTGTTGTTGTTTCTATATAGCTTTATTACTTGTAAAGATACCAGGACAAACTTCCATGCTATTTTATATGGATGAATTAAAACTGAAATGAATTAAATTGAAATCAGATCTCTAATTCAGAAAATAAAAAAAATGAAAACAACTTTTTTGTTGGTTCTGAACCTAAAATAGCATATTGAAGATGATGATGATGATTGTTTTACCCGACTGCTAAGTAATCATGTACATGTATATGCTTGTAAGTAAATAACCAGGGGAACAACAGCTTTAAGTCCTCTCCAAGGGACTTGGTAATGACGATCAGTGCCTTGACTTGGTGTCGAAACCGGGACCTCCCGGTTGCGAGACCACTGCTCTACCACTTAGCCATCTTGCTTCCTTATGCATGTCTTACTAGATGTCTTTTGTCTTTTTCTACCAACCAGAAATACATGGATCCACGGAACAAGCAACATGCTGAGAGTGAAGCCAGACACCTGATGGGAGTGGCTGACATGGATGGAGATGGGAAGCTATCATCGAGGGAAGTCAGCAATAGTTACTTTGTTTTCTTGGGCAGTAAAGTCTACAACTACGCCAGAAACGTCCATGATGAGTTCTAGACCACTTCTAGGGTCCTGTTTCATAAAATCTGTTTCATAAAGTAGTAAGAGTATCATTAATGGATAACGTGTTGAGCACAAGGCTCATCTGCCACATTCAAATAGGGGTAAGTCCAGGGGGGCTTTTCATAAAGCCTTTTTTCAATGACAAAATGACAAAAATCAGTGACAAATCTGCTGATAACCAATCAGAAGCAAGGATTTCAGTAGCTTATAATGAGAACTGTCATTTGTCACTGATGACAAGTTTTGTGAAACAGGGACCAGGTTATTTTCAACATGTTACCGGCCACATGACATCTCCTATTTTAGTTTAACTGATTATAATAAGATGACATTTCATAATAACTGTTATATTTTCAGATTTATTTATTTATTATTATTTGATTTCAGGCCCTCCTAGAGCTTTGATCAGAACAAATATCAAGTAAAATTATACTTTTTATGTCAGTTTATGATCAAGATACCATCATATTCTGTAACTTTAGGGAAACCAAAAATACCAAATATCTTGGACTTGCCCATTGACCCATCATAATTTTATATAAGCTACTAAAATTGATGAATAGTATTGGCTGCGGGCAAATTTTAGTTAGAATTTGACCCTTGTTAATAATATATGTTTTATGAAACAGGGTCCCATTCACCATGCAGATTAGTCTTAGCTTTGAGATTAAAAAAACAAGTGTAAATCTGCTTAATCAAACAAGAATTAGTAGTACTAAGAATGAGAATAACTTGTTTGGAAAGCTGGTCTTTCTGTACAGGTTTCACCATTAGATTTTGGATTATTGACCTTTGAGTCAAGATATAACATCAGTAAAACTGCCAAACCCACCCCAGACCAATTTCAACCAATCAACTTCGTGCTTTGGTCCTTTGTTGCTCTGGCGTTGGTCTCTTGGTGTGCCTGGTGTATAAACATGCACCAATGGGGGCCACTGTAACATGTTTGGTTGTTATATTGCCTGCAAAGAGCCAAAAGGGCACGATAACCGTATTCCGCTGGGAGTCTTAACCAAAAGTTCATATATTATTAGAATTAAGGATCCCCTGATACAAAATTTAAGATAAAATACCATTTTGCTACAAATGGTGATGGCAAAATCTTTAAAGTAATTGAGGCAAGTATACATTTATTTAAAATACAAACAAGATCTAGGAAAGTTATATGGTAAGGAGCAATAGAAGACCTGCAAGATTGTGTTACTATTTTGCCTTATTTTGCCAAAAATTAGTTAATGCCCTTCTTGTTCTCAGTAGATAATATCTGTGAAAGCTGAAGAAAGTGCTTAAAAAGTTAAAAACTTAAAAAGATTTCCTATGAAAGCTTCTATAGTTATCATTACTCGAACAAATAATGTATAGGTTATATCGTCGGCCGGCTGGCAGAAGGGCGTTAGCGCGCTAGCGACTCAAAAGCTACTTTTCGAATTATTCGCATTTAAAGATTTGTTTGATATTTAAACTGCTTTCCGTCCTGAAAATTGGTTTAAAACTTCAAAGACTAATAGAAATGCAATAGTAGAACAAGGCCACAATTTTTTTTCGGGAAATAAGTCAGTTTTATAAAAGTTTGAGGCAATTTAGTGCTTACGCCCTTCTGCTTAACTCTTCATTTTTTACCTGAAATTCGCCCTTCTGCCAGCCAGGCGACGATATCTGTTTAAAAACTTTAAATACAGATGAAAGATCTATTTGTATATATTATCTACGGTATGTGGTGGAAGGATTTACAGAGGGAGATTTTTAATTTTTTATATAAAGCTGCTTTTGCATAATATTCATTTTGCCTTTACCTACAGTGTACTAACACACACATTGCATTTCCAAATGAAAAAAGGAGCATTTTCATGAGGGCTTAGTTTTAGTTTCTTTTGTTTTCATTGTGCATTTCACCATTAAAAAAGAAACACATGGTGGCATTAATTAAATTAGATATTTAACCAATATTACTCTCTAAGAATAATAATTGGGATCGATTCTGAATTTTGCTGCTCCATTTTTATGAAAAGAAAACACTAAAGACCATATTTGTGGAAAGAAAAAAAAATCTAAATTGTTTGAAACTGCCTGCCAAGTGGCAGCTGGCATAATATATTTAGAAGGGACTGCTCATGTTTGTCTCGCTCCTTTTGGAGAACTCAATCTTTCCTGCTAGATTTTCATATTCAGAAATGCTAATACAGCACCTGTAGTATAAAGTGCAATAGTGCAAGATGGTGGCGGTGTGATACTCACTAATACTGTTTTTCCCACCTAATAGAATGAATTGAAGTATGGGATATACATGTACAGTCAAACCTGCTTTAGTGACCACCTGTCTACAACAACCACATTTTTTGTTTCCCTTGAAAATGGTTTCTCATTGAAACATGTACTAAAGGAACCTGTCTACAAATACCACTTTTTGTGGTCGCTTTAGACAGGTTTGACTGTATTTATATACCCACCACCATAGAACATGTGTACTATCATAAATGAAATACAAGGTTCAAGGTACTGTAAAGTTACTGGTATGATTTGAATTTTGGTGAAGATTCTACAAATGCATGTTAATGACACGTAGCAAGGAGATTGGCTTGCTTCACAGATATGCCGTAGTAAACTGCTACAAAAACGCCACTGTGTTTGGTGTTGTATTATGTGTAAATGAATGACAACTGCGAGCAACGAAGGTCCTTTGCGTATGAACTGAACTCTGTGTTATAAAAAGCCTTCACCGTTTTACCGCGTCGTATCTGAACGAGGCTTTAAAGGGAACTAAAACCTTCATACTAAGTTAATTTTATTATAAAGTTTTTAAGATTTTAATAAAATCAGTTAAAATTTGAACAAAATCGGGCAAGGAATAAGGAAGTTAAAGCTTTTTGAAATGACTACCGGTAGTCACTAGAGGGCGATATTCAATTTGATGACATCATTTGTGGACAACTCTCCATGCCTTTTGTACATCAAATTTCATGTTTTTCCTTCTTTCTTGTGATTGAGATAATCTACTCCCCTGAAAGCAAGGTATAGAATGCAAAATGATATTCTACTTCACATGTTATGAAGTCAGATCAAGAACACATATAAATATGAAGAAAACGAAAGAATTGTGAAATTTGATGTACAAAAGGCATGGAGAGTTGTCCACAAATGATGTCATCAAATTGAATATTGCCCTCTAGTGACTAGTCATTTAAAAAAGCATTAACTTCCTTATTCCTTGCCCGATATTGTTCAAATTTTCACTGATTTTATTTAAATATCTTAAACTTTACAATAAAAGTAACTTAATATGAAGGTTTTGGTTCCCTTTAAGGATGGATCTGATGTGCCACACAATAATATTGGGCATCAATACTATGTACAGCTAAAAACTAAATCATTCTTACCCCTTGTAAATTTGTGTTTTTCGTAACTCAAGAAGTAAATGTGGCCTGGTTGAATTAGGGGCTTTGTTGAATATTTTTAGATGTAAACTTTGATATGTCACATTGATTCCATGACATTTGCTCCGGCGACAATTGCTCCGCTGTAAATTTCATACACTAATCGAATGGCTAACTTCAACCCTGGATTCAACACTATACCCTACCCTAAACCTAACCCTAAACCTAACATAAAACCCTATTGAAACCCTAACCCTAACCCTACATCTTAGACGAAATAAAGCCCGGAGCAATTGTCGCAGGAGCAAATGTCGTGTCACCGTCACATTCTCGAGAAACATCAATTGGGACAAGTCAATGTTTAACATACCGGTACAAAAAAAAAGCTTGGTGAGGGTATGAATAATTTAATTGTTAACTGTTCATACGGTATACCATCAACCAAGACAAAGAAGTATCTACACTAGCGCTAAATTGAATTAGTGTTTTCATTTGTACATGTGTAACCTGGTATTGAAATTTTGTTCCTCATTTACAGAGTGCATTGAAATGATCAAATCAACAGTAATGGAAGTGGACAACTATTTTCACTTGTTATTGTTTTTCCACTTTTCCTTTTCTTACCTGACGAAATAGCGTGACGATATTATGTCGTGTCTCTAAATTCAGTTAATATTATCATGTACTGATGTAAAATTTCATTCGTTTCATTTTATAGCTTATTTATATGTATGTAAATGTATTTTTTAAAATATATGTTTATTAAAAAATATGTAAATATTGATTCTTATTTGAGATTTTTATTACAACTACATTGCCCATTGTTTGTATTGTGATATTATTGATAAATTTATTTATTTTTATTCCAAAATTGCTTGGGTAAAATAAAGACACATTTTTCAGTTTGTTTAGTATCATAGAATACACATGTAATTTGTAATATGAATGTACACAAAGAGGATGTGATTTTGGCAGCTGTTCTTTCATTACTGGTGATTTTTTTTTTATTGGAGTTTTGTTTAAGTTTTAAAAACATTTGTGAACATTTCGTTTGTAGGGTTGATTGTTGTATTTTTTAGTTGCATAAGAATTCTGTTTAGTTGTGTGGTTTCCTTAAAGAGTAATAATCATAGTTCGGATCATAATGTTCAATTCACCATTATAGAGTGGTGAATGTGACGTCATCAAAAATCTATTTTCAGAATTTATTCAATTTATTCTTCATTTTCCAAAAGAGCATCAAAAATATTGTCTAAATGTCAATAACCATTGATTGCCTGAGATATGACCATCTGAATAAACAGATTTCCTATAGGAACTCAGTGTTATGTTGCTCTGGATCATAACATTACTGGTATAAAATACCTTACCTGAAAATAAAGACAAATTTTGAATATCTAAAGAAGAACTATAACTATTAACAATTAAATTATTCATACCCTCACCAAGCTTTTTTTTTGTACCGGTATGTTAAACATTGACTTGTCCCAATTGATGTTTCTCGAGAATGTGACGGTGACACGACATTTGCTCCTGCGACAATTGCTCCGGGCTTTATTTCGTCTAAGATGTAGGGTTAGGGTTAGGGTTAGAATATTTTTAGATGTAAACTTTGATATGTCACATTGATTCCATGACATTTGCTCCGGCGACAATTGCTCCGCTGTAAATTTCATACACTAATCGAATGGCTAACTTCAACCCTGGATTCAACACTATACCCTACCCTAAACCTAACCCTAAACCTAACATAAAACCCTATTGAAACCCTAACCCTAACCCTACATCTTAGACGAAATAAAGCCCGGAGCAATTGTCGCAGGAGCAAATGTCGTGTCACCGTCACATTCTCGAGAAACATCAATTGGGACAAGTCAATGTTTAACATACCGGTACAAAAAAAAAGCTTGGTGAGGGTATGAATAATTTAATTGTTAACTGTTCATACGGTATACCATCAACCAAGACAAAGAAGTATCTACACTAGCGCTAAATTGAATTAGTGTTTTCATTTGTACATGTGTAACCTGGTATTGAAATTTTGTTCCTCATTTACAGAGTGCATTGAAATGATCAAATCAACAGTAATGGAAGTGGACAACTATTTTCACTTGTTATTGTTTTTCCACTTTTCCTTTTCTTACCTGACGAAATAGCGTGACGATATTATGTCGTGTCTCTAAATTCAGTTAATATTATCATGTACTGATGTAAAATTTCATTCGTTTCATTTTATAGCTTATTTATATGTATGTAAATGTATTTTTTAAAATATATGTTTATTAAAAAATATGTAAATATTGATTCTTATTTGAGATTTTTATTACAACTACATTGCCCATTGTTTGTATTGTGATATTATTGATAAATTTATTTATTTTTATTCCAAAATTGCTTGGGTAAAATAAAGACACATTTTTCAGTTTGTTTAGTATCATAGAATACACATGTAATTTGTAATATGAATGTACACAAAGAGGATGTGATTTTGGCAGCTGTTCTTTCATTACTGGTGATTTTTTTTTTATTGGAGTTTTGTTTAAGTTTTAAAAACATTTGTGAACATTTCGTTTGTAGGGTTGATTGTTGTATTTTTTAGTTGCATAAGAATTCTGTTTAGTTGTGTGGTTTCCTTAAAGAGTAATAATCATAGTTCGGATCATAATGTTCAATTCACCATTATAGAGTGGTGAATGTGACGTCATCAAAAATCTATTTTCAGAATTTATTCAATTTATTCTTCATTTTCCAAAAGAGCATCAAAAATATTGTCTAAATGTCAATAACCATTGATTGCCTGAGATATGACCATCTGAATAAACAGATTTCCTATAGGAACTCAGTGTTATGTTGCTCTGGATCATAACATTACTGGTATAAAATACCTTACCTGAAAATAAAGACAAATTTTGAATATCTAAAGAAGAACAAAACAGATTTGTATTACTTTTTATAATATTATTGTTTCAAGGCTTTTCAAATGCATTGGTGTCTCAATTTTAATTGCATTATAGTGAGACAATCACAATGTCACTACTGTCCTTGAACAACAGTATGTATATGTATTAAAATAATGGTAAAACGGTCATGAACTGGACAACTAGTTTATTATCGTTGGGTATTCATTCCAATGCCCATATCAAGAAAACACATCACTTTGAAATAAGTCCCACCTGAAATAATTCTTATGCAGATTTTGCCAGAAGAAATTGGTTATCAAGTTATGGTGTCTTAGACTTTGTACTTTTCTGTTTCTGTATTTTTACTTTTGTGTAGTGGAATTTAGAATGTTGTGTCGAATGAACTGTCAGTACTTGTTGGAAAATGAAAATGGGATATTATGTTATATATTTCTTCCTCTACTAATTGTTCGCACCTCTATTTGAATTTTGTCTCTAACCTTTTTCAATGATTATAATACATTATGTTTTAAAGGAAACACATTACACAATGTTTTATCAGTATGCTTTTTATGTGTAAGGAAATATGTTTGCCCAGGGGAGTGTTTCATAAAGACTAAGATCGACTTTAAGTTGGACTTAACTATGGCAGGCTGTTCATGCCACTGTTTGTTCTCACCATTTACTGGTATTAGTCTCTCAAGGGATGTACAAATCATGATCACAAATCTACAGAATTGACCTGTTTTTATTGTTCATTATTGAAGGAAAAAATATTATTTAAAGATCATAATTGAGATACCAATGATGAGAGCAAACAGTGGCATAGTTAAATCCAACTTTAGGTCCATCTTAATCTTTGTGAAACACTCCCAGGGTGATGAAGGAGGCTTACATGTACATCCTGTATCCTTCTAAAGTCAGAAGAAAAAAAATAGTGATGGAGAGATGGGGTAAAAACAAAGGAGATGTGAGATGGAGATGGATAAAGAGAAAGAGTAAAAGAAAAGAAAAAGATAATGAGAGAGAGAGATGTAGAAAGGATGAGGATAAAGAGATTCAGAGAGTATACAAACATTGATTGAGATAGAGAAAGAGTGACACAGAGAGAGAGAGAGAGAGAGTGGATTTGTACTTGTGACAAATACATTTTTATGAACAAAATATTTCATTTTCAGGGTTACTTCTGAAACAAAAGATTGAAGAAGAGTTAGGGCATATACATAGAAAAAGAAAAAGATTATGAAAGAAAAAGAAAACAGCAAAGTTCCTCCCAAGTATTAATGTTCCTCATGTTGTACCCAGCAAATTTTACCGACATACTGCACCCAGGAGCGCCGGAAGCAGTTTGGGATTGGGGGGGGGGGGGGGGTAAAAATTCCATGGGGCTCACCTTCCAGGGGCAGTGACGAGCAAAAACGTTTGGAATGGGGGGGGGGGGGGGCAGAAGAAAAATCTGCATCACCACCACTCTAACACTTTACATGCAGGCCCCACGGAACGTTTTCCAAAGTGGATTATTAACGATGTGGGCTGCGTTTCTCGAAACCGTCATAACTACAAGTTCACCGACATCCCATTGAAACGTGTGTTAAACTTAATACACACGTTTCAATTGGGTTTCGGTGAACTTGTAGTTATGACGGTTTCGAGAAACGCTGCCCAGGTAGAGCGTAAATTGGCGTAGGGTCCAGGGGCTGAGCCCCCAGAAGCTCAGGGGTTATAGGCATTACAATTATGGTCAGATAAGCATATTTAGATACCTAAGTTATTTGTGACACTGGCAGGACACTAATTGGCGGAGAGGCCAGGGAGCAGAGCCCCCAGAAGCTCAGGGTTTTTAGGTATTTAGTAACGGTCAGATGAACATACAGGGGACTGCCTGAGGGCATATGGTGGGGTCCGTGGGCAGAGCCCCCGCAAGCTCTGGGGTTTTAGGCATTTAATTATGGGCAGATGAATATCCAGGGCCGCGCCTTAGGGCCCTTGGTGGGGTCCAGGGTTCAGAGCCCCCGGAAGCTCAGGGGTTTTAGTTATTTAATAATGGTCAGATGAGCATACTGGGGACCGCCTTAGGGCCCTTGGTGGGGTCCGGGGGCGGAGCCTCCGTAAGCTCTGGGGTTTTAGGCATTTAATTACGGTCAGATGCGCATCTAGGGCCCCGCCTTAGGGCCCTTTGTGGGGTCCAGGGGGCAGAGCCCCCAGAAGCTCGGGGTTTTTAGGTATTTAATAATGGTCAGATAAGCATACAGGGGACCGCCTTAGGGCCTTGGTGGGATCCGGGGGTGGAGCCCCCGTAAGCTCTGGGGTTTTCGGCATTTAATTACGGTCAGATGAGCATATTTTGACATTTGTGACAATGGCCGGTCACCTATTTTTTCTCTCTCTCTTTCTTTATTTTTCTCTGTAACAAACTTTTTCAAAAAGTGAGGGGGGCTCGAGCCCACGAGCCCGGCCGTTCTGCAGACCCTGACATAAAGCTTCTAAATAAGCATATTTTTCGCCCGACTGTAAATTTGGGAATTTCTAGTAATTTTCCAACAAACGCATAAAAAGGTAGGACTTACAAAAAAATTGAGAAAAAATACGGAAAATCATGTTATTTCAGCAACATTTTTAAATCACTGGTGTCAAATAAAAAATAACCCCCCCCCCCATCAGTACGCCAGCGTTCAGCTAGGGCTCATTAGCTTCTCACCCCTCCCATAGGAAAGTGAAAAGTATGCCGCAGACCTGCCGCAGATCTGCCGCAGACTTTTAGTCTGCGGCAAAGAGTATGCCGAAGTATGCGGCAGAAAGAAATTTTGCTGCAGACTTGCCGCATACCAGTATGCCACAGGAACAGTCTGCGGCAGATCTGCGGCAGGATGAAACTTTGCTCCAGACTTGCCGCATACCCAGGCGCGGATCTACGGGGGGGGGGGGGGTTTAGGGGGTTCAAACCCCCCCCCCCTTGGGCGGCCCCAAAAAAAAAAAAAAAAAAAAAAAAGGAAAAAAAAAAGAAAAAAAGAAAGAAAAAAGAACGCACGCTGTAGAGAGAAACCCTTTCAAGTGCAAATATTGTGAGAAGATATTCAACTCATCTGGTAACTTAACCAAACACATGATAACTCTGGATATAACTGTGTATTAAACTGTTACTTGATTTAAAAAGACGTTATCATGCACTGCTTTTTATGGTCTCCATTGTGTTAATAGATGCCAGGAAAGCATCATTTACGGGGTTCAAATAAACACCCCCCAAAAAATCGGCTCGCCGCTTCGCGGCTCGTTGACGATGCTCCGCATCGTCATTATTTTGGTCAACCCCCCCCCCCTTAGCAAAAAGCTAGATCCGCCCCTGATACCAGTATGCCACAGGAACAGTCTGCGGCAGGTCTGCGGCAGGATGAAATTTTGCTGCAGACTTGCCGCATACTAGTATGCCACAGGAACAGTCTGCGGCAGATCTGCGGCAGGATGAAACTTTGCTCCAGACTTGCCGCATACTAGTATGCCACAGGAACAGTCTGCGGCAGATCTGCGGCAGGGCGAAACTTTGCTCCAGACTTGCCGCATACCAGTACGCCACATGCAGGAACAGTCTGCGGCAGGTCTGCCACAGAAAAGTGGGAAATTAACCAGTCTGAGGCTATAGGCGGCCATTTTGTAGGACATGCAGTACCATATGAGGTTGCAGGCTGAGCCAATGATCTTGTAAATTCCTGTGTTAATTAGCACTGTTAATTGTCTTTTTAGCTTCTGTCAAACCAAACAATTTGCGTCAAGTTCAACTGGTACCATGAGAGGAATTTATTACATAAGAGGAGACTGAGGAATTAACGGACTGTTTCAAACTTTTTTGTTGTGCCATATGTGATCTTCAGCCCCTTCAGCCTCTTCAGCCCCACTAACTCACTTTTTTGTTTAACTACCCAAGACGAAAATCCAATTGAATCCAATTGAACACCAATTGAATTTTCAATTGGTTTCAATTGGTCTCAATAGGTTTTAACAGGTTTCAATGGGACTTTAATAGGACTTCAGATGGTTTCAATTGGTCCAGATTGTCCCTATTGGATCAATTGGGCCCATTGGCCTATGCCCCATTAGACTTTAATGGGACCCCAATTGGCCTGAAGTTGGACTTCAATTGGTCCAATTGAAACCAATTATTGAAAACCTTTTAAAGTCTAATGGGGCAGATTGGTCCAATTGAAATCCCATTAAAGTCTAATAGGGCCAATTGAAACCAATCATCTCATGCATATTCATTATTACTTTACACGTGTGACAGAAAAATACATTTATCATGTTTTGTTAAGCAAATTAAGACAATGCACATCATTTTTGTGATTTCTATTTTCCTTTTGCCATTATTAACCAATAGATTATTTTGTCTGATCATGTTACAATTACATTCACGTTTAAGCAATAGATATATTGATTACTAACCAAGAAACTGATTACTAACCAAGAAACAATATACATATTTAGTATATTATATGTGTACGAGCCTGTGTCACTTTAAATGTTACTCTTGAATACACTTCAAATGATCTATGTGATGAAGTTAATACAATTGAGAATAGAATATACCTAATTGGTAATATCGATATTGCCAATATCGATTATGAAGTATCAATCAGTTTATCACTGGTTCTTCTACATGCATACTTTATTGCCACGTACTGGATATGAAAGAGTATGCGGCAGGTCTGCAGCAGACTCTTTATCATACTGAAAGAGTATGCGACAGGTCTGCAGCAAGTCTGCGGCAGACCTGCCGCAGACTCTTCATTATACTGAAAGAGTATGCGGCAAGTCTGCGGCAGACCTGCCGCAGACTCTTCATCATACTGAAAGAGTATGCGGCAAGTCTGCGGCAAGTCTGCGGCAAAACTCATTTGCCTGTGAAAAAGATGACTGTCTGCGGCAGGTCTGCTGCAGATCTGCGGCAAGTCTGCCGCAGGAGTATGTGGCAGGCTCATTTCTTTCCTATGGGTTATAACAAAAAACAGACACGCTTTCCCATTCTCTCACAATATGTCCACGATATGTGCGTATCGCTATTATAAAAACCTCCATTGATAGGTTAGCATGCGCAATGTTTAGAAAATTTAAGGCTGTTAACTTTCCTCTTTTTTTAATGGAATTTTATACGTCTTTTAAGTCAGGTTTTTATTATTGTTATGTTCTTTTGGGTTAAAAATACAAACTATCTTTACTCTAATACTGCTTCTTTTTTTTTTTTTTTGAGGGGAGGGTGGCGTTTTGGGGTGGCAAAAATTATGCGTTTTGCCCCCCCCCCCCCACTTTTTTGACAACTGCCCCCCCCCCTGCCCCACTGCCCCCCTGCCCCCCCCCCCCCACCACTTCCGGCGCCTATGACCACCACCACCACCACCACCATCACAACCACTAAATCTGTTACCAGGGGGGGGGGGGGGGGGGGGGGGTTATTGGGGAATTGCACACATCTTTGCATGATCCGTGTTTATATTTTGAAGACTAGTCTATTAACAGTTTCTCATATTTAAAAACGAAATCAGATATCATGTACTGCGGTTTATTTATTTCTTAAAACATTGCATTAAAATCATGAATTAAAAGCAATAATAGTGTAAAAATGTGCAAAGTAGTGAATCACATTTGTGATCGAATGTCATACTTATTGTTGAATTTCAAAGAAAAATATTAATTTCAGCGTCTGATGCTAATCTTAGTTTGCTGAGTTGTGATCGTGAACGTGTAGGTCGACACTATATGGGCTCCAAGATTCTCTCATTATTATTCATGAGCTGTGCGTGCGAGCGCGCGAGCGCCTGCCCATACAGCTAAGTTTCTCTATGCCATACTCAATGCTCAGCACAGTAAGATCTGTACATCTCTTTGACAGAACGCCGAACTCTGTGCATATAACGCACATGGTTACGAACGTTAGCAGAACGCCTAACTCTATGACAGGCAATTCATTATCAGTATCACCTATATTTAAAGTACCCAAAGTTTGAGGAGGAGGAAAGGACCAAGGGTTCAAATTGTCTTTTAGCTGTGAAGAACAGTTATGAAGGTTTATTTAAAAAAAAACTTTTTACCCATCTGACCTTTGAGCCCGTGTTTAGAAATAAATGAACGCTATAATATAATATTATATCAGGCTCCTACTCTCTATAATAGTTTATTATTAATAACTGTTAAAATAATCATAATGATGATGAGGAAGAGAAAATACGAAATGTTCAATTTGAGGTTTCAGAAGATAATTAGAGTTTATAGATTACTCTCGATTATTCTTATAATGAATAATAACTCATACAGTTAAATAAAGCGGGCTCCGAAACTCTATGACGGGCTCCAATCCTCTGCGAAGTATTAAAATAATCATAGAAAATTATGAAAAGAGGAAAATGAGGTGACGATTTGTTAAAACTGATCTTATATATATTATGCAGTGATCTGAGATAAAATGTAGTACAAAATACCCCTAAAATACTTGGAATTGCCAGGCTTAAAACCTGCATTGACAATGTACGTACAGCTAAAGCGGGCTCCGAAACTCTATGACGGGCTCCAATCCTCTGCGAATTATTAAAATAATCATAGAAAATAATGAAAAGAGGAAAATGAGGTGGCGATTTGTTAAAACTGATGTTATATAAATTATTTAGTGTTCTGAGATAAAATGTATTACAAATAAACCCCTAAAATACTTGGAATTGCAAGGCTTAAAACCTGTATTGATCTATGTACAGCTAAAGCGGGCTCCGAAACTCTATGACGGGCTCCAATCCTCTGCGAAGTATTAAAATAATCATAGAAAATGATAAAAAGAGGAAAATGAGGTGACGATTTGTTGAAACTGATCTTATATAAATTATGCAGTGTTCTGAGATAAAATGTATTACAAATAAACCCCTAAAATACTTGGAATCGCCAGGCTTAAAACCTGTATTGACAATGCACGTACAACTAAAGCGGGCTCCGAAACTCTATGACGGGCTCCAATCCTCTGCGAAGTATTAAAATAATCATAGAAAATTATGAAAAGAGGAAAATGAGGTGACGATTTGTTAAAACTGATCTTATATAATTATATTATGCAGTGATCTGAGATAAAATGTAGTACAAAATACCCCTAAAATACTTGGAATTGCCAGGCTTAAAACCTGTATTGACAATGTACGTACAGCTAAAGCGGGCTCCGAAACTCTATGACGGGCTCCAATCCTCTGCGAAGTATTAAAATAATCATAGAAAATAATGAAAAGAGGAAAATGAGGTGGCGATTTGTTAAAACTGATGTTATATAAATTATTTAGTGTTCTGAGATAAAAATGTATTACAAATAAACCCCTAAAATACTTGGAATGGCAAGGCTTAAAACCTGTATTGAAGTATGTACAGCTAAAGCGGGCTCCGAAACTCTATGACGGGCTCCAATCCTCTGCGAAGTATTAAAATAATCATAGAAAATGATGAAAAGAGGAAAATGAGGTAACGATTTGTTGAAACTGATCTTATATAAATTATGCAGTGTTCTGAGATAAAATGTATTACAAATAAACCCCTAAAATACTTGGAATCGCCAGGCTTAAAACCTGTATTAACAATGCACGTACAACTAAAGCGGCTCCGAAACTCTATGACGGGCTCCAATCCTCTGCGAAGTATTAAAATAATCATAGAAAATTATGAAAAGAGGAAAATGAGGTGACGATTTGTTAAAACTGATCTTATATATATTATGCAGTGATCTGAGATAAAATGTAGTACAAAATACCCCTAAAATACTTGGAATTGCCAGGCTAACCTGTATTGACAATGTACGTACAGCTAAAGCGGGCTCCGAAACTCTATGACGGGCTCCGATCCTCTTAGTATCAAAATAATCATAGAGATGATGAAAAAAAGGAAAAGAAAGTGACGATGTGTTGTAATTGATGTTATATAAATGTGTTGTAGTTGATGATATATAAATTACGAGTGTTGTGAGATAAATAGAGTACAGAATAAACCCCTAAAATACTTGGAATCGCCAGGCTTAAAACCTGTATTGACAATGCACGTACAACTAAAGCGGGCTCCGAAACTCTATGACGGGCTCCAATCCTCTGCGAAGTATTAAAATAATCATAGAAAAATTATGAAAAGAGGAAAATGAGGTGAAGATTTGTTAAAACTGATCTTATATATATTATGCAGTGATCTGAGATAAAATGTAGTACAAAATACCCCTAAAATACTTGGAATTGCCAGGCTTAAAACCTGCATTGACAATGTACGTACAGCTAAAGCGGGCTCCGAAACTCTATGACGGGCTCCAATCCTCTGCGAATTATTAAAATAATCATAGAAAATAATGAAAAGAGGAAAATGAGGTGGCGATTTGTTAAAACTGATGTTATATAAATTATTTAGTGTTCTGAGATAAAATGTATTACAAATAAACCCCTAAAATAATTGGAATGGCAAGGCTTAAAACCTGTATTGATCTATGTACAGCTAAAGCGGGCTCCGAAACTCTATGACGGGCTCCAATCCTCTGCGAAGTATTAAAATAATCATAGAAAATAATGAAAAGAGGAAAATGAGGTGGCGATTTGTTAAAACTGATGTTATATAAATTTTTTAGTGTTCTGAGATAAAATGTATTACAAATAAACCCCTAAAATACTTGGAATGGCAAGGCTTAAAACCTGTATTGATCTATGTACAGCTAAAGCGGGCTCCGAAACTCTATGACGGGCTCCAATCCTCTGCGAAGTATTAAAATAATCATAGAAAATGATGAAAAGAGGAAAATGAGGTGACGATTTGTTGAAACTGATCTTATATAAATTATGCAGTGTTCTGAGATAAAATGTATTACAAATAAACCCCTAAAATACTTGGAATTGCCAGGCTTAAAACCTGTATTGACAATGTACGTACAGCTAAAGCGGGCTCCGAAACTCTATGACGAGCTCCAATCCTCTTAGTATCAAAATAATCATAGAGATGATGAAAAAAAGGAAAAGAAAGTGACGATGTGTTGTAATTGATGTTATATAAATGTGTTGTAGTTGATGATATATAAATTACGAGTGTTGTGAGATAAATAGAGTACAGAATAAACCCCTAAAATACTTGGAATCGCCAGGCTTAAAACCTGTATTGACAATGCACGTACAGCTAAAGCGGGCTCCGAAACTCTATGACGGGCTCCAATCCTCTGCGAAGTATTAAAATAATCATAGAAAATGATGAAAAGAGGAAAATGAGGTGACGATTTGTTTAAACTGATGATATATTAATTATGCAGTGTTCTGAGATAAAATGTAGTACAAAATACCCCTAAAATACTTGGAATCACCAGGCTTAAAACCCGTATTGACAATGTACGTACAGATAAAGCGGGCTCCGATAAACTTTATGACGGGCTCACAATCCTTATTAAAATAATCATAGAAAATGATGAAAAGAGGAATCGAGGCGACGATTTGTTGAAACCCTTTGAAACTGATGTTATATGTCGTGTTGTGAGATAAATTGAGTACAGATAAACCCCTAAAATACTTGGAATCGCCAGGCTTAAAACCTGTATTGATCTACGTATTTAAAGCCGGCTCTGAAACGAGTCAGTGGCGTAATGAGCAAAACACGTTTGGGAGGGCTGACAAAAAAAATCCGCATCACCCCACTCTAACATGCAGGCCCCGCTGAACGTTTTTCAAAGTGGGGTCTAGGGGGTCAAGGGGCGGAGCCCCCCAAGGTTAATGGGTATGGGCATCAGTGGTGGATCCAGGCATTTCTTACGGGGGGGGGCACGAAATGGCATGGGGTGAATTACATGTAATACCTGATGAAGCGACAGAGCGAGGCTTTAGCGGCGAGGGAGCGGAACCAAGTGGGGATGGGTCATGGAGGGGGTTAGGAAGGGGGAGTAGGAAGCATTTGCAATTTTAGAACCACATTAGCTGATTTTCAGGCACTTCCTGGAGTAATATGACGTAAAATTGCTTTCTCCTACCCCCTCCAAGAGTAGGGATCTTTTTCAATTTGAGAACCACATTTGGCGCATTAATGTCCACCGGCACTTCCTGGAAAAAAACGAGGCCTTCTGCTTGGTTAGAAGTTAGAGAAAAGTGATCCGTCACGTCGTGAGACGTTGTATAATATACTTCGTTGCCGCACATTGCACAAAGACAGAGGTCCGGTACTTCACCAGTTGTACTAAATATTATCTCGAGTGTATAAACTGTGTTGTTATGAGGGGCGTCGCTAGATCTTTTTCAGTGGGGGAGGAGGGCCCTGGAGGGGGTGTATAGAGGCCACCGATTACCTACAAAACGAGCCACCAATTACCGACAAATATATTAATGCCAATGTCCCAATGTCTACAAATTTTACCCTGTAAACCCAGGGCCAGGAACTATGTTATTTTTCAGTTTTTCCCCTTCCGCGCGCGGAAGCTTTGATACTTCATTAAATCATTAGAGAAAATAGACGGTCCGTTGTACCGTTCTCGATTCTTAATTCTTGTTTCGCCCCTCCCGCGCGAAGCGCGGAAGCTATGACGTTTCATTTATTTATTAGAGAAAAAAGACGATTCATTGTACCGTTCTCTACTCTTAATCCTTGTCTGAATTCATTTTCGCCCATCCCGCGCTTAGCGCAGAAGCTTTGACATTTCATTAGATTATCAGAGAAAGAAGACGATTCGTTTTACTGATTTCTACTCTTAATCTTTGTCTGAATTCAGTTTTTCCCCCCCCCCCCTCCCGCGCGAAGCGCGGAAGCTTTGATGTTTCATTAAATTATTAGAGAATGAAGACGATTCGTTGTACTGATTTCTACCCTTAATCATTGCTTTGACGTTTCATTAAATTATTAGGGAAAGAAGACTATTCGTTTTACTGTTTTCGACTCTTAATCCTTGTCCGAATTCAGTTTCCCCCTCAAGCGCGAAACGCGGAAGTTTTTACATTTCATTAAATTTTTAGGGAAAAAAGACGATTCGTTGTACTGTTTTCGACACTTAATCCTTGCCTGTATTCAGTTTCCCCCTTCCCGCGCGTAACGCGGAAGCTTTGACGTTTCATTAAATTATTAGAGAAAGGAGACGATTCGTTGTATTGTTTTCGACACTTAATCCTTGTCTGAATTCAGTTTTCGCCCTCCCGATCCAAGCGCGAGAGCTTTGACGTTTCAGAAAAATTATCAGAGAAATTGTCTGAATTTTCAAAAATGTTTCTTTGTCCGATAAAAAGTCACAGTTCGTAGCAAGAATACCGACACAGCGGACCCGACATAGCAACATAATTATCTATGCGTATCTTTCTTGCTGTTTCGACGTGGCGACTCCACCCAACATTCCCTTTGCTCTCTTACTCCCACCCCTCTTCTCTTAGGCTCTTACCACCCTCTCTCTCTCCTCTCTTTCTTATGTTTCCTTTTTCTCCTTTTCTTTCTTTTCTTTCTTTTCCTTTCTTTCCTCTCCTTCCTCTTTTTCTTTTTTCTCTTTCTTTCTTCTCATCTCTTTCTTTCCTTGGTCATGGTTCGTCATGGTCATGGTTCGGGGAGAGGCTGGCGCCCCCAAGCCCCCCCCCCCCCCCCACCAGTACGCCAGTGCTGAAACTCTATGTCGGGCTCCAATCCTCTGTGAAGTATTACAATAATCATAGAGATGATGAAAAGAGGAAAATGAGGTGACGATTTGTTGAAACTGATGATATAAGTCGTGTTCTGAGATAAATGGAGTACAGATAAACCCCAAGTATACTTGAAATCACCAGGCTTTAAACCTGTATTATTCAACATAAGTTAAAGCGGGCTCCTTAACACTATGTCGGGCTCTTATCCTCTATGAAGTATGAACAAATCATAGAGATGATGATGAAGGGAAAAGAAAGAGACGATCTATGAAGTATGAAAAACAAATCATAGAGATGATGATGAAGGGAAAATCAAGAGAAGATTATGTTGAAGGAACATTTCAAAGAAAGCAATCAAGCAAGCCTGTCATGAATAATAACTCGTATTATTCAATGTACAGCTTAATTGGTCTCCAAATCACTGTATCGAGCTTTATCCTATTGACGTCTAGTGTCTAATTTCTGCCCTCCCCATAGAAATTAAGGTTTAGTCATTCCTACGCAGTGGCGAATCCAGGTGGGGGCCCCCTTTTTTGTGTGCTAAAGAAAGCAACAACAAAAAAGTGTCCTATTATCCTATTGACCGTAATTAAATGCCTAAAACCCCTAAGTTTCCGGGGCTCCGCCCCCTAAACCCCACTAGGGGCCCTAAGGCGGGCCACTGGATGCTTGTCTGACCATTATAAAATGCCTTAAACCCCTGAGCTTCTGGGGGCTAATATGTTCATCTGACCGTAATTAAATGCCTAAAACTCCTAGGTTTCCGGAGCTCCGCCCCTTTGACCCCACTAGGGGCCCTAAGACGGGCTCCCTGCATGCTTGTCTGACCGTAATTAAATGCCTAAAACCCCTACGTTTCTGGGGCTCCGCCACCTCGACCCCACTAGGGGCCATAAGGCGGCCCCTGCGTGCTTATCTGACCGTTATAAAATGCCTAAAACCCCTGAGCTTCTCGGGGCTCTGGCCCCTAGACCTCACGCCAATTAGTGACCTGCCAGGTATATATTATGCTCATCTGACGTAATTAAATGCCTAAAGCCCTGAGCTTCCGGGACTCTGCCCCCTGAACACAACCACTACCCTAAGGCGGGCCCCTGGATGCTCATGTGATCGTAATCTATTGTCCAACACCTCTGAGCCTCCAGGGGCTCTGCCTCCTGGACCCCACGCCAATTCGCGATCTATCAGTGTCACAAATAAAGTATCAAAATATGCTCATCTGACCGTAATGTATTGCCCAAATCCGGTGAGCTTCCGGGGGCTGTCCCCTGGACCCCACGCCAATTTGTGACCTGGTATAGTGTCACACATAAGGTATAAAAATATGCCCATCTGACGATAATTTAATGTATAAAATCCCTGAGCTTCTGGGGGCTCCGCCCCCTGGACCCAACACCAATTTGTGTCCTGCCAGTGTAACAAATAAGGTATACAAATATGCTCATCTGACTGAAATCTCTTGCCCAACACCCCTGAGCCTCCAGGGGCTCCGCCTCCTGGACCCCACGCCAATTCGCGACCTGCCAGTGTCACAAATAAGGTATAAAAATATGCTCATCTGACCGTAATTTATTGCCCAAAACCCCTGAGCTTCTGGGGGCTCCACCACCTGGACCCCACGCCAATTCGTGACCTGCCAGTGTCATAAATTAATAAGGTATCAAAATATGCTCATCTGACAGTAATTAAATGCCTATACCCCAGAGCTTCTGGGGGCTCCACCCCTTGACCCGCGCCGAGAAACGTTCAGTGGGGCCTGCATGTAAGAGTTGGGTGTTGGTTTTTTTTGTTGGTCTATCCCCCCCCCCCCCCAAAAAAAAAAAAAAAAAAAAAAAAAAAGTTTTTGCCACTGCCGGTGTCACCATTACGTACCAATATTTGGCTCGCATAATTTCAAATTTGGGCCCTCCCTCCCTAAGAAATCCTGGATCCGCGCCTGTTCCTACGTGCATGACAAGCTATGGAAATGTTGCTGTTCCTCTTTGTCTTCGTTCAATAATTTTAAGCCTCGGTTTTGAAGAAAAGGAAAATATACTGACATCCCTTCCCTCTCTCTCTTTGAATTATATACTCCTCAGAATCATTACCAAAATTGACACTCACAAAATATTTTGGTATATTGTATCTTTTGATAATGGCATTTTAAGGTGTTTTTTTTTAAATATGCATTTGAAATATTGATTCATATTACCAGATAGGCATCTTTCAGTGTAGTATTTCCTTCACATAAAACCATTATTGAATTTCAGATTTTCAGGCTTCTATCATTGTCTATTAACAAAATATAAGGTTCCTCCAATATTATTTGATTGTTTATTCAACATTATTGCTGGTTTATTTATTACCTCTACCCTGTACCGGTTTATTAAATTGATAATCTTGACAATTTATATCCCTTTAGCTTATTTCTTTATTGTATTGATTGTAATGATTATGTTGTATATGTTTACTTTCTTCTGTCTGTTATATTAGGCAATTTCCAATGTGAAGCACAATCACCTAACTCAGATTCTTTGACAGCCCTTTTGTACTTGTTTGCACCAGGAAATGGCCATCTGCACCCTTAAAGATGCAACTATGCACCTTCAAGCAGGCGCGGATCCAGGAGGCCGAAGGTGCCTTGTCCCCCCCCCCCTCCGCCAAAAGAGAGAGAGAGAGAGAGAGAGAGAAGGAAAAGAAGTGAAAGGGAAAGAGGAGAGAATGGGAAAGAACGAAGAAGAAAAGAAAAAGTAAATGGGGAGCCGAAAGGGCCTTGCCTCCTTAGCTGTTGCCTCTCTGCCCCCTCTCCCCCAGCAAAAAAAAGGGAGAGAAGCAAGGAAAGGGAAAGAAAAAAGGAAAAGAGGACATAAAGGGAAGGAAAAAAAGAGGAAGAAGAAAAGAAAAGGAGGGGGATATCAGTTGCGATTTTCCGCAAACAAGTTGTGGATCGGGGGGGGGGCAAAAGGCCCTTGCCTCTCCACCCACCCCCCCCCCCCTTCCCCGCCAGAAAAAGAAAGAAGGAACGGAAAAGGAAAAAGAGGAAGAAGAAAAGAAAAGGGTGAACAGAAGGGGAGATCAATAATATTGCGGTCGGGGGGGGGGCCGAAAGGCCCTTGCCTCCCCCAGCAAACTTAAAAGAGAGAGAAGGAAGGGAAGGGAAAGGGAAACAGGAGAGAAAGGGAAAGAAAAAAGAGGAAGAAGACAGGTAGGGGGATAAGTTGCGATATTTCCCGCAAACAAGGAGTCAACATACTCCCTTTGGGGGGAGAGGCAGGGGGGGGGGGGGGCAAGGTGCACTTGTTTGTTGTTTCCCAATTTAGCGGCGAATCAGCCAGCCGGTGAATAAGCGGAGGGGGGGGGGGGGGGGGTAAGCACACAACAACAACAACAACACTATTATTTTGTGGGGGCAGGGGGGAGGGGTGTCATAGAAAAAACAAAGATAAAGGGTGTCTTTAAAATTCTAAAACACCCCCTTATTCATTACCGAACAAAATATGAAGGAGGAATACATTTTCTTTCAGAATTTAGCCATTATAATGCTCCGTATGGACTTTAAAATCTCAGAATATTCTTCCGGCGGGAGTGAAAGCCTGGTGAAAGCCCTACCCTTCCCATATTCTGAACAAGATATGACAGGCGTGGGATATGCTTTTGCGCCCCTCCCCCCCCCCCCCCCCCCAACGAGACCAAGCGCCAGATACACCATTGGTCACCACTGGCGTACTGATGGGGGGGGGGGGCTTGGAGGCAGTTGCCCCCCTCCCAAATAAAAGTCAAATGTGATTTATTTTTAACTTGATACAGGTGATTTCCAAGTATTTCTGAAATTACGTAATTTTCCGGGTTTTTTCATAAATTTTTATTAAACTATAATTTTGTATGCGTTTGTTGTAAAATAACAAATTCCCAAATTTATAGTCAGGCAAGAAATATGCTTATTTAGAGGCCTTAATTATTAATAATAATTATTATATTTTTGCTTATACGTCGGGAATGTCCGAGTTTCTAAGCGCTTTACATTATTACCCGGTCATCGGATTCTGGCTTCCCCGCACACAATGTAGGCTATGCACTTTCTCCACTCCCTAGGGAGCATTCCAACGAGAGATTGCTAAGCATACCACATTGGCTTTCGCATCCTATCGGGTACCCATTTAACACCTGAGTGGAGAGTGGCAAATGTAGATCAATGTCTTGCCAAAGGACATTAATTCCATGGCGGGACTCGAACCGCGGACCTTTTGATCGACAGTCCGGTGACGTAGCTACTCGACGACAACACGTCTACATGTCAGGGCCCGCGGACAGGGGGGCTAGGGGCTGGAGCCCCCCCCCCCCACACACACACACACACTTAAAAAAAAAGCATATTAAAGAGAAATAGAAAAAAAGACAGTATCCCGCCAGTGTCACAAAATAATGAGGTATCAAAGTATGTTCATCTGACCGTTATTAAATGCCAAAGACCCCTAACCCTAACCTGGATTCCAACTAGGTACCTAAGGCGGGCCCCTTGATTCTCATATGACTGTAATTTAATGCCTAAAACCCCTGAGCTTCCTAGGGTTCCGCCCCCTGGATCCCACTAATTTGTGACCTGCTAGTGTTACAAATAAGGTATCAAAATATGCTCCCCTGACCGTAATTTAATGCCTAAAACACCTGAGCTTCCGGGGCTCCGTCTCCTCGACCCCACAAGGGGCCCTAAGGCAGGCCCCTGAATGCTTATCTGACCGTTTTAAAATGCCTCAATTACCTGAGATTCATGGGGCTCAGCTCCCCTGGACCCATGCCAAATAGTGACCTGCCAGTGTCATGAATAAGGTATAAAAAAAATGCTCATTTGACCGTAATTAAATGCCCCCTGAGCTCCCAGGGACTCTGCCTCTAGACCCCACCCCAATTCACGCTACGCTCTACCTGATCGTAAGTACTTGAACCCCCCACCCCCCCCCCCCACCCACTTTGAAAAACGTTCGGCGGGGTCTGCATGTAAGATTGGTGGTGGTGCGGGTTTTTTTCTCCCCCCCCCCCATAAAAAAAGAAGAAGTTTTGTCTCATTACGTACCAATTATGTGGCTCGCATGATTTCTATTCGCCCTTCCCCCTAGAAATACTGGATCCGCGCCTGCTCGGCTTCAAGGGTGCAAAGGTGCTCAATATTGTTACATTCGAAGGGTGCAAAATTACACTCCTTTTTATCACAGTGTACTATAGGACGGGGGGGGGGGGGTCGTGTCTCCGGACACCTTTGAGGCCTTTGGATTGAACAAAATAGTCATCATCACAAAATAGTGCCTTATAAACATAATTCTCAAACGATTTGCCTATTGCTTGTATTGCTGTCCGGACACAAGGTCTAGGTGTAATATATTTTATAAGAGCCTTATGAACTTTGTAAGCCCTTAAAGTGACTCAGTAACATTGTTTAAGGTTGATGAAAAAATTACGTAATTTTTGTATGAAATGTTATTTATTATAATCTTCTACTGTACGAATTACCTTCCAACATGCAAAAAATTCTGAAAAAACATTCAAACCACAAAGATATTTATGGTTTTCTAGGAAGGCGTCACTGTGCAACACCCTCTAAAAGTAAATTCTCCAAACCATTTTTTTATTTTCCTAAACGTTTTCCCATTGAAATAAGACATATTAAGACGGGCTCTTAAAAATATTTCAACAATTAATTGTTTGGAATATTGTATATAGAGCCAATTCATTGCTTTGTGACGATTTACATTCACCTAGTAATTAATTTGGAGAATTAAGGTATCGATTAGATCAGTTTTTCCAATTGTTATCATTAAGAATGGTCTGTTTTCACTCAAACTTTCAGATTATCTTTATTGCACATCTAACATTGAAGTCAGCACTATTTTCTCTGGTCTGAATGATGTAACAAGTCCCTTGAAGCTCTAGGCCTACATTATCAGTACAAGTTTTAAACCTGGCGATTCCAAGGAAAGTAAAGTGTTTAGGAGCCCGCTGTACGTTGATCTAAACAGGTTTTAAGCCTCGCGATTCCAAGTATTTTAGGGGTATATTTCTACTAAATTTTATCTCAGAACACTATACATAATTTATATAACATCAGTTTCAACAAATTGTCACCTAATTTTCCTCTTTTCATAATTTCTATGAAATTACGTATATATCAATACAGGTTTTAAGCCTGGCAATTCCACGTATTTTAGGAGTTTATCTGTACTAAATTTATCTCAGAACACTCGTTATTTACATAACATCAATTACAACACATCATCACTTTCTTTTCCTTATTTCATCATCTCTATGATTATTTTAATACTTCGCAGAGGATTGGAGCCCGTCATAGAGTTTCGGAGCCCGCTTTAGCTGTACGTACATTGTCAATACAAGTTTTAAGCCTGGCGATTCCAAGTATTTTAGAGGTATTTTATACTAAATTCTATCTCAGAACACTACACAATAATTATATATAACATCAGTTTAAACAAATCGTCACCTCGTTTTCCTCTTTTTATCATTTTCTATGATTATTTTAATACTTCGCAGAGGATTGGAGCCCGTCATAGAGTTTCGGAGCCCGCTTTAGCTGTACGTACATTGTCAATACAGGTTTAATGCCTGGCGATTCCAAGTATTTTAGGGGTATATTTTGTACTCAATTTAATCTCATAACACTATACAATATAATATATAACATCAGTTTAAACAAATCGTCACCTCATTTTCTACTTTTCATAAATTTCTATGATTATTTTAATACTTCGCAGAGGATTGGAGCCCGTCATAGAGTTTCGGAGCCCGCTTTATACGTACATTGCCCAATACAGGTTTTAAGCCTGGCGATTTCGAGTATTTTAGGGGTATATTTGAATTAAATTTTATCTCAGAACACTACACAATATATATAACATCAGTTTAAACAAATCGTCACCTCATTTTCCTCTTATCATTTTCTATGATTATTTTAATACTTCGCAGAGGATTGGAGCCCGTCATAGAGTTTCGGAGCCCGCTTTAGTTGTACGTGCATTGTCAATACAGGTTTTAAGCCTGGCGATTCAAAGTATTTTAGGGGGTTTATTCTGTACTCTATTTATCTCACAACACTCGTAATTTATATATCATCAACTACAACACCTTTATATAACATCAGTACAACACATCGTCACTTTCTTTTCCTTTTTTCATCATCTCTATGATTATTTTGATACTTCGCAGAGGATTGGAGCCCGTCATAGAGTTTCGGAGCCCGCTTTAGTTGTACGTGCATTGTCAATACAGGTTTTAAGCCTGGCGATTCCAAGTATTTTAGGGGTTTATTCTGTACTCTATTTATCTCACAACACTCGTAATTTATATATCATCAACTACAACACCTTTATATAACATCAGTACAACACATCGTCACTTTCTTTTCCTTTTTTCATCATCTCTATGATTATTTTGATACTTCGCAGAGGATTGGAGCCCGTCATAGAGTTTCGGAGCCCGCTTTAGCTGTATACGTACATTGTCAATACAGGTTTTAAGCTTGGCGATTCCAAGTATTTTAGGGGTATATTTGTACTAAATTTTATCTCAGAACACTACACAATATATATAACATCAGTTTAAACAAATCGTCACCTCATTTTCCACTTTTCATCAATTTCTATGATTATTTTAATACTTCGCAGAGGATTGGAGCCCGTCATAGAGTTTCGGAGCCCGCTTTAGCTGTACGTACATTGTCAATACAGGTTTTAAGCCTGGCGATTTCGAGTATTTTAGGGGTATATTTGAATTAAATTTTATCTCAGAACACTACACAATATATATAACATCAGTTTAAACAGATCGTCACCTCATTTTCCTCTTTTTATCATTTTCTATGATTATTTTAATACTTCGCAGAGGATTGGAGCCCGTCATAGAGTTTCGGAGCCCGCTTCTTTTGTACGTGCATTGTCAATACAGGTTTTAAGCCTGGCGATTCCAAGTATTTAGTAGGGGTTTATTCTGTACTCTATTTATCTCACAACACTCGTAATTTATATATCATCAACTACAACACCTTTATATAACATCAGTACAACACATCGTCACTTTCTTTTCCTTTTTTCATCATCTCTATGATTATTTTGATACTTCGCAGAGGATTGGAGCCCGTCATAGAGTTTCGGAGCCCGCTTTAGCTGTATACGTACATTGTCAATACAGGTTTTAAGCTTGGCGATTCCAAGTATTTTAGGGGTATATTTGTACTAAATTTTATCTCAGAACACTACACAATATATATAACATCAGTTTAAACAAATCGTCACCTCATTTTCCACTTTTCATCAATTTCTATGATTATTTTAATACTTCGCAGAGGATTGGAGCCCGTCATAGAGTTTCGGAGCCCGCTTTAGCTGTACGTACATTGTCAATACAGGTTTTAAGCCTGGCGATTTCGAGTATTTTAGGGGTATATTTGAATTAAATTTTATCTCAGAACACTACACAATATATATAACATCAGTTTAAACAGATCGTCACCTCATTTTCCTCTTTTTATCATTTTCTATGATTATTTTAATACTTCGCAGAGGATTGGAGCCCGTCATAGAGTTTCGGAGCCCGCTTTAGTTGTACGTGCATTGTCAATACAGGTTTTAAGCCTGGCGATTCCAAGTATTTTAGGGGTTTATTCTGTACTCTATTTATCTCACAACACTCGTAATTTATATATCATCAACTACAACACCTTTATATAACATCAGTACAACACATCGTCACTTTCTTTTCCTTTTTTCATCATCTCTATGATTATTTTGATACTTCGCAGAGGATTGGAGCCCGTCATAGAGTTTCGGAGCCCGCTTTAGCTGTATACGTACATTGTCAATACAGGTTTTAAGCTTGGCGATTCCAAGTATTTTAGGGGTATATTTGTACTAAATTTTATCTCAGAACACTACACAATATATATAACATCAGTTTAAACAAATCGTCACCTCATTTTCCACTTTTCATCAATTTCTATGATTATTTTAATACTTCGCAGAGGATTGGAGCCCGTCATAGAGTTTCGGAGCCCGCTTTAGCTGTACGTACATTGTCAATACAGGTTTTAAGCCTGGCGATTTCGAGTATTTTAGGGGTATATTTGAATTAAATTTTATCTCAGAACACTACACAATATATATAACATCAGTTTAAACAGATCGTCACCTCATTTTCCTCTTTTTATCATTTTCTATGATTATTTTAATACTTCGCAGAGGATTGGAGCCCGTCATAGAGTTTCGGAGCCCGCTTTAGTTGTACGTGCATTGTCAATACAGGTTTTAAGCCTGGCGATTCCAAGTATTTTAGGGGTTTATTCTGTACTCTATTTATCTCACAACACTCGTAATTTATATATCATCAACTACAACACCTTTATATAACATCAGTACAACACATCGTCACTTTCTTTTCCTTTTTTCATCATCTCTATGATTATTTTGATACTTCGCAGAGGATTGGAGCCCGTCATAGAGTTTCGGAGCCCGCTTTAGCTGTATACGTACATTGTCAATACAGGTTTTAAGCTTGGCGATTCCAAGTATTTTAGGGGTATATTTGTACTAAATTTTATCTCAGAACACTACACAATATATATAACATCAGTTTAAACAAATCGTCACCTCATTTTCCACTTTTCATCAATTTCTATGATTATTTTAATACTTCGCAGAGGATTGGAGCCCGTCATAGAGTTTCGGAGCCCGCTTTAGCTGTACGTACATTGTCAATACAGGTTTTAAGCCTGGCGATTTCGAGTATTTTAGGGGTATATTTGAATTAAATTTTATCTCAGAACACTACACAATATATATAACATCAGTTTAAACAGATCGTCACCTCATTTTCCTCTTTTTATCATTTTCTATGATTATTTTAATACTTCGCAGAGGATTGGAGCCCGTCATAGAGTTTCGGAGCCCGCTTCTTTTGTACGTGCATTGTCAATACAGGTTTTAAGCCTGGCGATTCCAAGTATTTAGTAGGGGTTTATTCTGTACTCTATTTATCTCACAACACTCGTAATTTATATATCATCAACTACAACACCTTTATATAACATCAGTACAACACATCGTCACTTTCTTTTCCTTTTTTCATCATCTCTATGATTATTTTGATACTTCGCAGAGGATTGGAGCCCGTCATAGAGTTTCGGAGCCCGCTTTAGCTGTATACGTACATTGTCAATACAGGTTTTAAGCTTGGCGATTCCAAGTATTTTAGGGGTATATTTGTACTAAATTTTATCTCAGAACACTACACAATATATATAACATCAGTTTAAACAAATCGTCACCTCATTTTCCACTTTTCATCAATTTCTATGATTATTTTAATACTTCGCAGAGGATTGGAGCCCGTCATAGAGTTTCGGAGCCCGCTTTAGCTGTACGTACATTGTCAATACAGGTTTTAAGCCTGGCGATTTCGAGTATTTTAGGGGTATATTTGAATTAAATTTTATCTCAGAACACTACACAATATATATAACATCAGTTTAAACAGATCGTCACCTCATTTTCCTCTTTTTATCATTTTCTATGATTATTTTAATACTTCGCAGAGGATTGGAGCCCGTCATAGAGTTTCGGAGCCCGCTTTAGTTGTACGTGCATTGTCAATACAGGTTTTAAGCCTGGCGATTCCAAGTATTTTAGGGGTTTATTCTGTACTCTATTTATCTCACAACACTCGTAATTTATATATCATCAACTACAACACCTTTATATAACATCAGTACAACACATCGTCACTTTCTTTTCCTTTTTTCATCATCTCTATGATTATTTTGATACTTCGCAGAGGATTGGAGCCCGTCATAGAGTTTCGGAGCCCGCTTTAGCTGTATACGTACATTGTCAATACAGGTTTTAAGCTTGGCGATTCCAAGTATTTTAGGGGTATATTTGTACTAAATTTTATCTCAGAACACTACACAATATATATAACATCAGTTTAAACAAATCGTCACCTCATTTTCCACTTTTCATCAATTTCTATGATTATTTTAATACTTCGCAGAGGATTGGAGCCCGTCATAGAGTTTCGGAGCCCGCTTTAGCTGTACGTACATTGTCAATACAGGTTTTAAGCCTGGCGATTTCGAGTATTTTAGGGGTATATTTGAATTAAATTTTATCTCAGAACACTACACAATATATATAACATCAGTTTAAACAGATCGTCACCTCATTTTCCTCTTTTTATCATTTTCTATGATTATTTTAATACTTCGCAGAGGATTGGAGCCCGTCATAGAGTTTCGGAGCCCGCTTTAGTTGTACGTGCATTGTCAATACAGGTTTTAAGCCTGGCGATTCCAAGTATTTTAGGGGTTTATTCTGTACTCTATTTATCTCACAACACTCGTAATTTATATATCATCAACTACAACACCTTTATATAACATCAGTACAACACATCGTCACTTTCTTTTCCTTTTTTCATCATCTCTATGATTATTTTGATACTTCGCAGAGGATTGGAGCCCGTCATAGAGTTTCGGAGCCCGCTTTAGCTGTATACGTACATTGTCAATACAGGTTTTAAGCTTGGCGATTCCAAGTATTTTAGGGGTATATTTGTACTAAATTTTATCTCAGAACACTACACAATATATATAACATCAGTTTAAACAAATCGTCACCTCATTTTCCACTTTTCATCAATTTCTATGATTATTTTAATACTTCGCAGAGGATTGGAGCCCGTCATAGAGTTTCGGAGCCCGCTTTAGCTGTACGTACATTGTCAATACAGGTTTTAAGCCTGGCGATTTCGAGTATTTTAGGGGTATATTTGAATTAAATTTTATCTCAGAACACTACACAATATATATAACATCAGTTTAAACAGATCGTCACCTCATTTTCCTCTTTTTATCATTTTCTATGATTATTTTAATACTTCGCAGAGGATTGGAGCCCGTCATAGAGTTTCGGAGCCCGCTTTAGTTGTACGTGCATTGTCAATACAGGTTTTAAGCCTGGCGATTCCAAGTATTTTAGGGGTTTATTCTGTACTCTATTTATCTCACAACACTCGTAATTTATATATCATCAACTACAACACCTTTATATAACATCAGTACAACACATCGTCACTTTCTTTTCCTTTTTTCATCATCTCTATGATTATTTTGATACTTCGCAGAGGATTGGAGCCCGTCATAGAGTTTCGGAGCCCGCTTTAGCTGTATACGTACATTGTCAATACAGGTTTTAAGCTTGGCGATTCCAAGTAGTAGGGGTATATTTGTACTAAATTTTATCTCAGAACACTACACAATATATATAACATCAGTTTAAACAAATCGTCACCTCATTTTCCACTTTTCATCAATTTCTATGATTATTTTAATACTTCGCAGAGGATTGGAGCCCGTCATAGAGTTTCGGAGCCCGCTTTAGCTGTACGTACATTGTCAATACAGGTTTTAAGCCTGGCGATTTCTAGTATTTTAGGGGTATATTTGAATTAAATTTTATCTTAGAACACTACACAATATATATAACATCAGTTTAAACAGATCGTCACCTCATTTTCCTCTTTTTATCATTTTCTATGATTATTTTAATACTTCGCAGAGGATTGGAGCCCGTCATAGAGTTTCGGAGCCCGCTTTAGTTGTACGTGCATTGTCAATACAGGTTTTAAGCCTGGCGATTCCAAGTATTTTAGGGGTTTATTCTGTACTCTATTTATCTCACAACACTCGTAATTTATATATCATCAACTACAACACCTTTATATAACATCAGTACAACACATCGTCACTTTCTTTTCCTTTTTTCATCATCTCTATGATCATGTATTTTAATACTTCGCAGAGGATTGGAGCCCGTCATAGAGTTTTGGAGCCCGCTTTAGCTGTACGTACATTGTCAATACAGGTTTTAAGCCTGGCGATTCCAAGTATTTTAGGGGATTATCTGAACTCCATTTATCTCACAACACGACATAATACATCAGTTTCAATAAATCGTCACCTCATTTTCTTTTTTTCATCCTCAAGCTCTACGATTATCATTATTTTTTTACTTCACAAAGGATAGGACTCCCGATATAATAGTGTTTAGGAGCCCGCTTAAGATGCAATGTGATTAATACGAGTTAAATTATTCATAATAAGAATAATCGAGAGTAATCTCTAAACTCTAATTATCGTCTGAAACCCCAATTTGAAAATCGTATATTCCCTTCATCATCATCATTATTTATCATTACTTTAATAGTTAATAATTGAGAGTAGGAGCCCGATATATAGCGGCTCAAAGGTTAATAGGGTAAGAGAGAACAAATCTTTCACAAACGGTTCTTCACAGCTAAAAGACAATTTGAACCCGGGTCCTTTCCTCCTCCTCAAACTTTGGATACTCTGGTCAACGCACATGAATTGCCTGTCATAGAGTTAGGCATAAGAGATGTGTCATTCTATACACAGATCCCTACCGTTACTCTGCTATACATAGGAAAACTTAGCTGCATGGCTGGTCGGGTGCGACGTGCTCGCGCGCTCGCACGCACGTAAGCTCATGAATATTAATGAAAGAATCTTGGAGCCCATATAGTGTCGACCGAACGTGTAACTTTACGCAATTGCGCAAGTTGTGTTTTTAATTTTGTTTAAATTACGGAATCGACGTTTTTCTGGATTTTCTCGACTTCGGATTTCGCAATCGCCTGATCCTGTATTATGGAGGAGTCTGCATGGTAATGTAGCCCTACCAATTAGTATAAATCTTACTGTTATTAATCCGTAGGCGTAAGCCGTATAAATGGTAAAGCCTAACAGTTAGAGTAGATCGTAGAGTCGCTCACATCACACATACATGTACCTTTATTACTATCCTGGCTGTGTATTAAAAGCTCAACATTTCAAATACCACTGTGCAAAACTCAACTGATTTAACTCAAAATCGGTACTTTAGTGACGATTGATGACACCTAAATAGCAGTGAAATACAATTTTTTTCTTTAAATTTGTGATGTTAGAAAGAATAATAAAAAAAATTCAAGTTGTGAGTCTACTGTCAAACTCGCGCTCGCCGATCAGCTGCATCGGCATGATTCTGTGCATGTGTGTGTTGTGAGTGTATTGACTTTTCATGTATTCAAATAATGCATACTAACAAGTAGTGCAGTGCTAGAGGTACGCATTAGCATTGACTCTACATGTATGCTTTGCTAGACGAATTCAGAATCTTAAACCTGAGCTGATTACAGTGCACCATTTGTGTAGTCCCGTATACATCTTTCTGTGTACAGTGCTTGTTACTTTACCAAGACTGGGCCAAATTTATTATGATTTTGATGACTCCAGAACCTTGCAGTACACACCAATACTACATGCTACATGATCAACTTTTTCTGATCAATTCCACACATTTTCTTTCACAATGGAATCGCATGACCATAAGTCTTTATCTTTAAGTTTAACTGCAGAATACCCCACACATTTGAGCTGAGCATGCCCACATGGAATGGGCACACAGGGAATCCGGTAGGGTTAGTGATACTAGGGTATAATAATGTGCAGGGTAGTATGCAGTTGTTCCGTAATTATCATGCTTCTTTTCTTTTTCGTTTCCACACTGTAGAGTGTAGAGTATCCAGCTGACACTGACAGATACAAGTAAGTTCAACGTACACCTGTATGATTGACCTTGGTGAATTGGTCCTTGCCTCAAGTTTGACCTGAATTTGAACATTGGAATAAATTGGACAAGGGACCCAGGCAAGGTGGGAATCATATCCAGCTAAAACTCAAGTTAAATCTAGATTTAGAAGAGTGTTCCGAGCATTATCTAGAACCAGTGCAGTTGCTGTTGCAAATGGATTGAGAAAAAAACAAGGCAGCGTCTTTTTTCACCACGAATTCTGAGAACCAAAGCCATCATGGCGGATTTGAAATCTGATCTCCAGTCGTACCTCTCGACCTCGTCCAAGTCTCTCTCCCAATCCAGCGGCTCCTTGTCGTCTGGAGCAAAGAGCACCATGAACTCAATGACATCCTGGTTCTCAGGTTCAAAGAATGGCCACAGGGACGGTGATGTGGAAGCATCGGGAAACCTGCTGACTGGTGGTACACCCAAAGAAAGCAAGGATGGAGGAGACACTAACGGCTGGTTCACACAAGCAGAAAAAGATCCATTCTGTCCATCTTTGGTAAGATTCAATGTAGTGTATTTGATGCGATTTGATTTGATATTGTTTATTGATTAAAAAACATTTAAATAGCAGCCAGAGGCTGAAACAAATCGAATTTACAAAAGATATATAAAAAAGCATGACATATACATGTAAATAAAATGGTAATTCACAATAAATAATCAAGGATATGATCAAAGAAAAGAAAGAGAAACAAGAGAAGAGATTGAAACGGATGTATAGCAGCTTTGTCGCTAAATATATCCCATATGTAGGGGGGGGGGGGGGGATGGGTGTCTCAAGAAAGAAAAAAAAAATCCAGTGGCAAATTCTCCCTCATATGTTTAATGAAATACGTACCTGCATTTTTAATGTGCAGATGAGCTTTGATCCTACCAAGCCATATCCTGAGATGCTGCAAGTCCATATATCACTCAGTTTGAACCAAGTGTAAAGCAAATTACATGTTGTCATCCTGGTTAATATATAGACTATACACATGGTCTTTGAGATGTGTGTCTCTCAAAATTTCATAACTCGACCAGTGATGTCAATTTTTTTCAATTGACTTGTGTGAAAATCCTGAAATGAATTATACATTGCACTGATGTACATGTAGCTGTGAACTCCCCAAGACTTTAGTCCAATCAACTAACAGCCCTTGAGACTTTCTTGGGTGCTGTCAAATTTTGGTTAATATAGGGATTAGGTGACCGACATTGTTAGTCTTGCGGGTGTGATCTCTTTCATGGGCTATTGCTCAACTTCAGCTAAAGTGAGAACTGAGAGTTCCCCCTCTATAATTCATCCATCTTCATTACTTTTCATTTTCTAAGATACATGATCATGTACCTGGAATTTCTATAATTCATCCATCTTCATTACTTTATATTTTCTAAGATACATAATCGTGTAACTGGAATTTCTTGTTGCTTTGAACTAACACAGAGTCGTCAGCAGAGGATCATTGGTTTCATGGGGTGTCTTGCTGCTGGTGTGTTCTGTTTTGTCCTGGCTTGGACCTTCGCTCCACTCATCGTTGTCAAACCTAGAAAGTTTGCTTTACTCTACACATTGGGAAGTGTCTTCTCCGTCGGCAGGTAAGATTGTAGTGGCAGATCAGGGAGGCGGGCAGAGAGAGTGTCGTGGCCGAGTGGTTTACGGCCCCTGACTGGAGATGCGATGGTCAAGGGTTCGTTCGAATCCCGACACGGCACTATATCCTTTGGTAAGATAATAATCTGCACTTGCTACTCTCCACCCAGGTGTTAAATGGGTACCTGGTAGGATGCAACCGTCATTGTTGGTTAAACAGTTTTTGAGCGTCAAGTAAACGCCTGGCTGGAATGCTCCCTGGGAGTGCAGATTGTGCACACATTGTGTGCGGGCAAGCACTGAATCCAATGACCGGGGTAATAGTGTATCTGTAAAGCGCTTAGAGACATTGTATTAAGCGTTAAGCGGAATATTATTATTATTATTACCTCCTCCCCCGCCCTGATAAAAAGTTCTCTTCTCTTTTACATCCAACAAGTGTAACACTAAATTTTGGAGACTGCATTGTACAGTCAAACCTGTCTGTAGCGACAGAACAATTAGGAAAACTCAAAACATGGTCTTTGTAGACAGGTTCCTTTAATACATCTTTCAATGAGAAACCATTTTCAAGGGGAACAAAAAATGTTGTATTTGTAGACAGGTGGTCTTTTATACACAGGTGCATGGGTGTCGATCCGTAACTGATACCTATTCATCAGGGGGGGGGGGGCGATCTATTCATTCATCCCCCCCTGATGAATAGGTATTACGTAAGGATCGACACCCATGCACAGGTGGTCACTAAATCAGGTTGAGTATCAGTAGAGACGTCATGTAGAAGAGTGGTTTAAGCCCCTGATTGAAAATGCGAAGGTTATGTCCGAATAAGTGTCGTTTTGCATTCATCTGCCTTTATCATTCATGAGCTAGGTCAGGTTAATGGCTACACAATAGGAAATAATTGATGAAGTGATTTTCTCAGGGCTATACCGGTAGTCTAGTAACAATTTCCAAAGTTCTTTTGGAAGGGCATAATAATAATAATAATAAATTATATTTCTATAGCGCAATATACAAGGTATGTCTCTATGCACTTTACATTGTATTACAAGCTTAATTAATGACATGCATCTACTATTGAAGTATCCTCAAACAAAAATTCTGACAAGATCTTAACTAAAATAGTACAACAGTAACTACCGTAGATACATGTAGATAAACATTATAATTCATTCTTAAATAACGATACAACAATTATGGTTCAAGATTTCATTCATATATATTACAAGTTGAAATTATAGATAACAAAGCATGATAATAATTAAGTCTTAAAAAGGTAGGTCTTAAGTACAGATGTATATAATTTTATACGCTCCACAAGAATGGAATATTGTTATCAAATTTTTGGAATATTCTTTATGTTTTGATTTGTATGTTTCTTATCTTTTGTTCCTTGCAGTTTTTCTCTCCTCTGGGGTCCAATGAATCATCTGAAACATCTTTGTTCTGCACAGAGATTCCCTTTTACAGCGACGTACTTTGGCACAATGTTTGCTACGCTTTACTTCTCTATGATAGTGAGTTTAGCTTTGTTTAAAAAAACTTTAAATCCTGGATCTATGACATGTTTAAAATACATGTGCACCAGTTGCAAATACGTTAATGATATTTTCCTCTTCTTGTCTTGTAAACAAAAACTTTTAAATGCTCAAGCAAATAAATTTAGACATAGTAAATTACCATACATGTAGCTGACTATTCATTACATGTCAAAGTAGTTTGAGCTAGCATCATGCTGCGTTAAAAAGTATTGTATTCATACTGTTAATCTGCTCTTTTTCTTCTCATTTTTTTCTTTATCTTCAGAAACAAGTCACCTTGATGACAATAGTTTGTGCACTTCTTCAAATGCTTGCATTAGTATGGTGAGTGTTTAAATTTTTTTTATAGAAAAATCATAATGTTGAATGTAGAGTGTTGTACTGTAGTGGTCAATTTTAGAAGATTAAATCTTCAGAGTTGAGTTGTTGTAGGTGATTTTCTCCAAGCTAATCTTCTTATGATGATGTAAACATTTTTTTACATAATGATAAATAATACCTGCCTATTTAATGATTTTGATAGAAAATGTATAATAGCTAAGTTATGAGAACTGTAACAAAAGAAATCCAACCACATAAAGAAGTCTGGACCCAAGCCAAGTGTATGTTATCATCGCTTGTAAGTGAGATTCATATTGATTTGTTTGTATGCACTTTTATCTCTGGTACAGTAATTGTCATTGTAAATCAGGCGAGCAGCTTAACCAGACCTTTACTGTGTTTAATCAAATGAATCTTATCAAACCATATATAACCAACTTCTTCTCCCTCAACAAACATAAGGTTAACTTGTCATGGTGTTGTCAGAATCAATAATGGATTTAATACGATCATAATGATAAGCTTAGAAACATTTATATATTAATGTAACAATTATTACTATCATAATATATCTGTATTTATTCATTGTATTCACAGGTATGTCATGAGCTACATACCAGGAGGACAGACTGGACTCAAGTTTTTCACCAAAGTGTTCACCTCGATAGCAGGGAAAGCTGTGTCAAGTACATTACCAGTCTGATCAACAAAGGTTAAAAACAGGAGACACCACTCTGAACTGAAGAAACAACAAACCTCTCTCCACTATGCTGATGATTTTGAAATGTTGTGATATGTCGAGGTGCCTGAGTCAAGTGGTGCGGTAACTTCAATGGGAATGTGAAAGTCGTGGGTTCAAGCACCGACATCTAAGGGTTTAGGTACCCGATGGAATATGAACGCCATTGTGGTTGGATTGGCATGCACCTGTAAAATGGGGAATGGCTGGAATGCTCCAAACGGATTTGAGAGTGAACACTATATGTGCAGAATTCTTATTGAATCTGATGGCCGGGGTAACAGTTCATTTTGGTTAATTGTTTTGATCAGTTAGTTGTACCTTGGAAGGTGCTACATTTGAATGTGAAAAGCAGTCGTTATTACTGATAACAAATTGAAATCAAGAGAAAACAATGCAAGATCAGAAGCCAGGACGAAATCACTGCTCCATTTTGGAGAGGAGATCAGGGCCCTGTTTCTTAAAAATAATTTTCAATGACAAGTTTCAATAACTGTTATAAGTTACTGAAATTGTGACATTTGATTTGCTCAGAGCAAATTTGTCATAGAAAATTAGGATTTTTTTATTTTTTTTTACTGATAACAAGTTTGGTGAAACGGCCCAGATCAGAGCCAGGATACAGAGGGCTTTGTCACTGTGGACCCTCTTTGTTTTCTTTTCGTACTGAATATACTGATCACCCAGTGCTTCTATCAGGCAATGAGGCCCAGGTTGGCAAGTCATTCATACATGTACATGTTCTCTTGTAAATGTGACACTAGTTAGTTCTTGGAATCAGTCTTGAAAAGTTCTACAACAAATCCGGTTTCTTATTGTGCATCAATGAAGCTGTAACAAAGCTGAAATATGAATGAACTTATATTCATAGTTTGTTTTCTATTGGTAAAGTACTTCTTGGAATGATTTTTGAAAAACAGAAAATAATTGTTGTTGTATTTGTTTTTGTTAAAGTTGATACTCTAAGCAAATAAATGTCCCTTAATTTGTTACCTACGGCAAGTATATGTTATTTTTAAGTTTTTCAATTACTTAGTATATCACAAAAAAATTCTGTCTACTCGAAATCCTCAATTGAAATGTCTAAAATATCCGCCTCTCTTTGCATAGAAAATCAGTCACGGCGCTGGTCTACTATTTATGACCTCACGTCCGGGAGAGAGTATATTCACGTACCCGGATGTTCCATAGCAAACATGTGCAGAGTGATACGATTTTCTGCATATTTTTGTTTCAAAGGCTGAAAAGTCTAATAAATCATAATTCTATGTACAATTCTTTACCTTCCCCTAGTACTTCATAGTATTCATATCAATTCCCCTTTTAAAAATTATGACATAATACATGCCAACGATGTGCTATTAGTCGATATTTTCACCATGTAATTTTTGTTTTGGTGTTGAAATCGGCCCAGGCACGGAGTGATCGCAGTAGCTGTCTACCCATGCACAGTTCATTACCATACACTACAGCGATCTCCCGATGGTTTCTTCTTCATTTTTCCCATGTCTTTCGCCTTCCTTGGCCCTGAACATCCTTCATCTACCAATTCTGACACCGCGCGGTAGTCAGGAGCAATTAAGTCTTTGTTAGTTGTTTTTCTTAGCTGGCAACGTCGCTTTCATTCTCTTGCAATTGCCGATAAACATTATAACTAGCGCACGTACGTTCCATCACAAGCAAGCAGCGCCTAGAGCAGCGGCTTGGTCTTACCTCCCGATTCTGCTCGCTTCACGAACGTTCATGCAAGAGCCGCATTACTCGCCAAAATATTATAGAGGAAGCGCGCTTGCATGATCTCGTTCAAGTTTGATATTTTACAACATAAAATGTTTAACTGGTACTGTATCCTTTTTTGAGGCAGTCACACACATCTATGATAAGTACTGTCATAGTTCTAGACCTATTCGTTTTACAAAACTGCTCATGTACATCTGATGACAATATAATGCATCCGCCTATTCATAAGTGCACGATTTAACTTTAATTCCTAAGCAGTAAACTCGCCTTAAATCTCTACCAAATAGGTGAAAATGAGGATATAAAAAGAAATCAGCGACTGGAAAATGTTGCTTCGTTATTCTTCATTCAAATGAAAACAGAAAATCCATCAAATAAGGCCTTAACAACAACAAATCTAAGCTCTGACAGGATAGCATTTACGTAGGGATATCACTGCCATTCACTCTCACTGAGCCCATGACTCCCGTTCGTGACGTCACGAATAGAGGCCCGACTCTACGTGCACTTCCGGGTTTCAGACTTAGATATTTTGGTAGAGTTTACTCGAATAAATTCATTATTCTAAACTTGTTTTGTCGGGTGGACACCATTTGGTGTTATTATGGGGGTTAAAAGCTTTCTATTTATGTAATTATCTCAGTATTTGGTATTGTCTTAGAGTATCAACTTTAATATATGGATTATATTGAATTAATTTTTCTTAGTTCAATGATCAAATTCAGTCTTTTGCAGCCCATATGATTGACGATTAAACAATCAGTTCCAACTGTTTTGGGATGAAAGGGTAGCCTAAAAGTAGTAATTTGTAAAGAAATGGACTCCATAGGAAATGTTTTGCCTAAGTGTCTGACTGACACTGAACAACCTTATGCATGTCCGTTCTAGTATCTTCACTTAATGATGACAGAATGTCCCATATTATCCTCACATTCTGTGAATGAAACCGATTTAAAAATCTGTGATCCATTGCATATAGCCCACACTCTGACATTAAATGTCTTCATTGTGATAAATTACTAATAGAAAGCTTGTTTAATCTTTGATTTTATGTTGTTTGAATAAATAAATGAAATGAATTGAAATTGAATTGAATTGAAATTGAAATCTATAATGTCTATTGACTGTCGGTGTCTCATTAAATGCAATATATATTTTCCCTCTAGAGCTAAACCCATCTTGAATATTTTACTTCACATACATTTATAACATTTAACTGGATCTTTGCATGTTAATTCTTCATGTTTAATTATATAATCAATTCTCAAATGACTTTTCCAATTTTAAAGTTACATGTTATAGTATTAGTGATTTTCTACGGTTTTCAAGTGTTTGCAACATATGTCAATTCAAAGTCATCCTATAACAAACTAACAAATATTTGTCCACATTTTATGTTATGTGTTCTACATGCGCGTAGCGTTTTTTGTAGACCAAATTGAGGATGCGCTAAACTATCTGCTTGTGGCTGTGTTTATCTGTATATACTTTGCATGTAAAAGAGAAGATTAAAATCTTAATAATACTTTGTTAAAATTCATTTTAAATGGTTTTTGTCAATTATGATCTCTTGCTTAGTTGCCCAATGTCTATGTGTTTTGAGGGTAGAGTTGATTATAAAGTGCTGATGTGATGTGATTACAACCAGGGGCAGATCCCAGATCTTGTAAGGGGGGGGGGGGGGGGGGGGGGGGGGCTAAATCAATAATGGTGACATATATTGGTCTTTTCTGCATTTGAATCAGGGTTACGATGATAACAGCAGAAGGAGTGATCTAGTCTCGTGGTGTTGATCTAATTCAATAAATATTTTGCTTGAGATAAAAATAATATAAGATAAAACAGTTAAGAATTACAAAAAAAGACAGAGAAAGTAAGAGAAAAGTGAGAAAAGTGAGAAAAGTGAAAAAGGGGAATAACAGAAATAAAGGGACAAAAGAGGGAGAAAGGAAGAGAAAGCGAGCAAGTAAATGAAAGAAAAATACGAAGAACTGAAAGAAAGAACAGTAGGGAACAAAATTGGTTAACTTGAGGTCAACGAAGCTGGCAGCATTTGCCAAAATGTCGGCTGCAAGCGGTGTTGACGTGTTACAAGGGTATTTTGAGGATGTTAAATCGGAGGTTTCCAAGCAAGATCCCGTCATCGTGGGAGTTGCTGTGGCAGTTATTGTCATCCTTTTCACGATAGGTGAGTTTTAAAAGAATGTGTTAATTTAATGAGTGAATATTGGGAATTTCAAATCGCCTACCCGACATATGTTGAGTTTCCGTGTGCCAGTTGTCTTTGTATATGTTGTATAGTGTGTACTGATTGAGCGAGAAGTATGTGCAAATTGAATGAGAAGCGCGTTCCTAAAGAAGCGGGGTCAGAGCTCGTTGCAACCTATGACACAGATAAGTCACTTCGGTGTGAAATGAAAATTTAAAGATAAACTTGTTTTCAGAATGCCATACAAATCTTTATTTAATTTCATAGTTAATAAATTACAATTTGCAGCTCAAAATGGGGGTCTATGATGACTGTATGAGTACGAGTAGAGTCTGAAACTCGGACAAGCCAACACATGCAGACTGCAGTACTTTTTTAAACCCAGAATTCGGACATAAAAAATGACAATAATCAGTGAGTAAGTCTCTGACTAAAATGCGCCATCTACACGTTCGTAATGGCGTTATCACAGTTTTTCCTTCATAATCATTTTGCCTTCGGCGTAGACTAGAAGGGATGAGATTGACGGCAGCAAGAGTTTAACACGGCTTGCAAGATTTTCAACATGGGTGTCGATTTTGACCCATAATTTCCTTAAAAGGGACCATTAAACAGATTATTTCAATCAAGTTAGTAAGTGGAACCGATGTATTATAGCCTAGGCCTAATTGAAATTTGGATATGCACGAGGTAAAATGACATTTTGGGGGATTTTGGGGGCATAACAATACAGCCGTGGCAAGTTTGTCATGTTTGTGGGAGGGGCCTAACGGCTAAAATCTAGCCGTGATATCTTCAACGTGTGGTGGTATAGGCAGTCGTTCAGTCTGTATAACCGAGGTCTAGTGGAGCCAGACGTAGTCTCAGTGGAACAACCGACGATTATAGAGACTGAAGCTTTCGGTCTAGATCTAGGTCTACCTTTTTTGTTTGCTTCTATTTGCAGTCTTGCTGAGATTATTCAGAGGAAGTGGAAATAACCGTCGTTCTGTCCTTGTGCTTGGTCTGTGTGAATCTGGAAAGACTCTCCTGTTCAGCAGGGTAGGTCATCAACCTGTGGAATCATTAGATATCAGTCAGCAAAGTATTGTTATTAACAAAAAGTAGTTGGAAGCTGGACATGCCTTTTAATGTTGATGTTTATTTTTCTTTCTTTCTTTTAGTTTTAGAACATCTTTTTAGCATTTTTAGTGTTTGATTATCAAAGGATATACCAAACAAGGCCCTCCAACATTTTAAAGATTTTCTTTTTTATTAGATTTTTATTCTCAATTCAATATCTTGGTTATATTTTCATACATATTTACGATAATTTCAATAGTTGGTGTACATGTAAGAACACAATGTTGTCTGTTAAATACATTCTAAGCTTTTATGTTTTTTGTTTTTTCCTAGAAATCAGTTGGAAATGAGTTCAGAAATTAGGTAAGAAATACATGAATGAATTATAGATTTGAACTGTCTTGACTCTCTCTTTTCAGCTTGTCCATAAAAAGGCCATTGAAAGCTACACATCAATCAAGGAGAATGCTGGGCCATATCAGGTCACAGGTCAAAGGTCAATGCTGCTAGAGGTCGTTGACATCCCTGGCAATGACAGACAAAGGATACAGTTCTGGAATCGATTCAAGACCCAAGCAAGGTAAATTTTAGGAGAGCTGTATTTTATCTTAGGCAAGTTTGCATTTAGATTTAGATATTGCCGCAGTAGAGGACTTTTTTTGTTTGTTTTTAAGTTGCTTATAGTATGTTGCGTTGATGTTTACCTTGCTATTGTAGTATACCAACAAGTTGAATTTTTGTAACTGAAGTAGGATTAATTTGAAGAGTGACAGTGACAGGATCATAAGTTTAGATCAGAAGAGTATTAACTCTGTGTCGAAGGATACAAATCAACACCCTTCTGGGGCTCACAAAACAATTGCTTTGAATTTTCTTGCTTTAAAGCCCCTTTGCACTTGTGTGGCCAGGAGCTGAGGGCTTAGACCTCCCTGCATGGTCACTGACAGGTGGTTATCTCATCACATAAGCTCTCAATTAACATAAGAAAAAGGGGATCATGGTGTCTCTGATTAGGCATTGTTTGCTATATAGAGGGCGCAAGTAGCTATAAGTAGTGCATTTGGCTTTAAGGGGGTCCGACTCTGATGGCTCAGTGGTGGAGTAGTGGTCTTGTAATAGACTGGTTTGCTAACATATCCAAGTGTCCTGGGACCTAGTAACTAGTTATTCCATTGACCTGCTAGTAATGAATGAACTACAATACTTGGAATCCATAGTCTGCATATATTACTTGTTGCTATGTTGGGCAAGCCTTGGGCAAGCTTTCAGGTTTTTAAGGAACAACCTCTGTTCAAAAATATGCATAAATTTTAATATGTTAGAAACCCAGTCTATTGGGAGGTCTCAGGTTCTAAACCAAGTCGATGCCCTGGTGCCCTTTGTTAAAAGCATCTATCTTCATTACCAAGTCTATATGATGGGATTGAAATTCATTGGTTCTCCAGGATGCTTGCATGTCTAGCTTACAATTGCTTTCTTAGCAGTCTCTTCAAATTTATCGTCGGTCACAAATGCCATTATGAACTGCTACGAACGCCGTACGAACGATTTTCAGACTACCGGTAATGGAAATTCGGGAAGACAATGGAAAAACAGGGAGATTTGTACAAAATTATCGTTCGTACAAACCTTTGAGTCCGTAGCATAAACCATCCATGACTGATCATCTTTTCATTTTATCCATAGGGGAGTAGTTTTCCTGGTGGATAGTTCAAGCATACAGAAGGATGTGAAGGAGGTGGCTGAGTTCCTCTACACGCTCCTGAGTGATTCAACCACTACCAACCTCAACACCCCTTTCGTTATAGCTTGTAACAAGCAGGACATCACCATGGCAAAGTCTGCTAGAATCATCCAGATTCTCCTGGAGAAAGAAATGTGAGTTGCAGAGATGCCAACTGTTCCGTTTTTGCCGTATTTGTCCCGTTTTTTCACTATGAATACGGCAGTACGTTTTTTGTATGTTTTGTTACGTTTTTTAATTTTTTTTTTTTTTTTTTTTTTTTTTAGTGACGTTTTTCTTAATTTCTGATCATGGGCCTTGTGTCAAAAGTGTATTATGCACCTACGTCTTTAAACGATGCAAGCAGAATGGTGATATGGGCCCAAAACTGCGCACATTGCGAACAACCCACATGTAATGTATGCACGTCGTGCTCCGATCCGAGTATGCATACATGGTACTGCCGTTTTTTTTAAGCTGCTCGATAGGGCGATATGTTAAGGTGAGATATTTTTTCAAAAATACTGTTTTTTGTCCCAAAATACTGTTTTTTGCTCTTAAGAATACTTTTTTTTGTCGAAGAAGGTTGGCATCTCTGGAGTTGGGTTGAAGAGTTAGATTCAAAGAGTAGAATGGTAGTAAAACTAACAAACCTATGTATGCTACAGGACATTCCATGGTCAGATCATCTAGAATTATTCAAAACCCCTGGAGAAAGAAAGAGTTTGGTTGAAGAGAAATAGTTATACGGTAGAATACTAGTAATAGGAGAAATATATTATTAACAAAATAATAATTACAAAAAAAAGGATCAAGTTATCTAGAATAATCCAAACTCATCGAGAAGTAAATTTGAGATGGATTGAAAAGATTCTTGAGACCAAAAATATGTTTTTCTCATGTTCTCTGAAACTAGTCAGGATTAAAACTTCTTTGGGGCATTTTTATCTTTGATTAAGCCAATGGCCAGAACTCAAAATGAGACATGTGCTACAAAGCCCTTCTTGCTTTGTTATGTCAACCTAAATATGCTGGTTTAATTTATATATTCTGATCAGTCAATCAGCCTTTAGCTAACCAATCAGAACCACCTGACTGCTGCGGTGGATCCTATACCTATTAGGGTATATAAACATAATAATAATAATAGTTCATTCTTAATAAAGCGTTTTTTAGGACCGCAGGCACTCTCAAAGCGCTTTACAGATATATATCATTACCCCAGTCATCGGATTCAGGCTTACCTGCATACAATGTATGCACATTCTCCACTCCCTGGGGAGCATTCCAGCCAGGAATTTTCATTTTTACAAGCGCACACTTGCTAATCTAACCACATTAGCTTTCGCCTCATACCGGGTACCCATTTAACACCTGGGTGGAGAGTGGCAAATGTAGATCAATGTCTTGCCAAAGGACATGAGTGCCGTGGCGGGACTTGAACTGCGGACCTTGTGATCCACAGTCCGGTGACTTATCCACTCGACACCTCTAGATATACATTAAACTTTGCTTTTCTTCTTCTTACCCTCCTCATTCCAATGCAGGACTACTCTAAGAGTCACCAGAGCAGCCACACTATCCAGCACAGACGGCTCGTCAGGGGATGCTAACACCTTCCTAGGAAAACAAGGAAAGGATTTTGATTTCTCCCATCTGGCCAATCCTGTCGATTTTGTGGAATGTAGTGCTAAAGGAAGCTCAGCTGATGACGAAGGGGAGCTCAACACCGTCACTGAATGGATCTCAAATCTAGTATGATTCATGGTGTTATGGTGTCATCTCACTTTCATGTAAAGCCTAGCCACTGATAACGGCCATGTATAGCCTTGTTGAGATAAAGGATGGGACGGGACGTGGCTAACTCGTAAACACTGCATCTATGTGTGCATGGTACAGTGAATCCTGTATATAATGACCGAATGGGAGACAAGAATAGTGGTCTTGATAGGCAGGTGGTCTCTATGTTCAGGATTCCTTTAGTACATGTTTCAATGAGAAACCATTTTCAAGGGGAAAAAATATATATGTATAAATGCAAGGTAGAGTGGGAATATCCAAATGTTCAGTATTAACTTCTTTTCCCAGGTAATTTTTGGCCCTGTCCAATATGAGAGGATCTATGATTTTGGTTTACTCCTGTTATGGCTACATGGGTGATACCTGGAGAATGTCTGGCCTTTCGTTGCAGATACGGGCAATTTTAGGTCAGAAGAGTATTAAATCTGTGTCTAAGGATACACATTAACACCCTTCTGGGGCTCACAAAACAATTGCTTTGAACTTACGTGCTTTAATGTGCTGTAATAAAACAAGCAATCCTAACATGCCACCTAGGGTTAGGCTTTACATGAAAGCTTCACCACACCATTTAGTGATTGATACAATAATGTAGAAGTGTTTTCCAGCATCTGTCAAATTATGCAAAGAGAATTTCCTTTTCTGTGTGCATGTCTTTACCTAAGACTATGGTAATCTTTGTAGAGCCATGTATATATTCAGGAAATACTATATGTCATTATTATCTACCATGTTTTGGGGCAATGAATTGCTTTGCTTAATGGACATACTCTCGGCTCCAATTAGAGGAATCTTCTGCAAATTTGCTGCAATCGTGGCAGATCCCCTTTACATTACTTGCCTTTGTTTTGTACCTCATTTGCAAGAATCAACAATATCTGTAAGAACTGTAAATATTGTCAAACAAAGTTAATGCTGTTGACCATAGTTATGATCAGTATTTTCATACAAGTTGTTTTTTCCATGGGATAATAATCAGGTTTTTTGCCCTTGGATGGGGGGGGGGGGGGGGGGGGGGAGGGGTGATGATAAAACTAGAGTACAAAAGAAATAGCCTCCATATATGAAGCAGAGCCTCATGTCTCATATTATGAGTAGTGATCAAGTTGTACATGAACAAATTTCATTTGAATCTTTGTTTAAGTTGCATGAAAGTTGCAGTTAGTTTATTTACTGTCTTATTTTAATGTTATTCTTAATTTGCTTTTAGGACTGAATTTCAATATATCAATAGTCTAATTTTGACGAGGTATACTACTTTAATGATCGTATTCTACTTAATTCAGTTAAACCTGAATTTGGGTCTAAATTCATGTATAACAAGGAAAACTTCAGACTAACCTCAGACTAACTTCCTTGTTAAACCAGATTTTTAACAAATTCTTAAGGCCAACAATTTCAAATTGAGTAAAATACAGATCTTATGCTACGTTTACACTATGTTCCCGGCGGCCACGGCAGCCCCATTTGCCCGAAACGTAGTGCGCCGTGGGATTTAGACCAATTTTATCTCTGAATTCAAGTTTTGTTACGTCTTGCCAAGTTTTCTCACGGTCTACCACGGTATCCGTGACGGGCCGTGGGGGGAAGGTGATGCTGAGTCCCGGAGGCTCAAAGGCGCACTACGGTTCGGCCCGCGTTCTACCACGGATGCCAGAACGTTTCCTCCCGGCCCGTCACGTTCTGATGGGGTCCCTCACGTTTCCCACGTTCTGATCAAGGTCTGACACGTTTTTCACGTTCTGTCAAGGCTTTGTACGGATGAAACGTGGAGGCAGGGCAGCTTTGGAGCACGTTTGTGCCGGCGGTATAAAAAGAAGGTCTCCCAAGCAATAGCAATCATGGTATTCTGAGACCTCGCGTCGTGTCAGACCGTAGTAGAACGCAACGCGCCGTAGCGTGCCGGGCGCTTAACCCGTCCCACTACGGACCACCCCCAAGTTTTGTTACGGCCTATTACGGACTGTCACGTTTTGTTACGTTCACCCCGGTTTATTACGGCCTACTAGGTTTCTCATCCGCACCGTGACTGCCGTGGCAAATTTTTTGACAGTTTAAAAATCTGACACGGTACCCACGGCAATCACGGCCTGTCACGTTTGCCCATACGGTCCCCCGCGTTGTGTCACGTCAATCCCGTTTCGTCCACGGTGGCCTGAAACGTGGTTGCCGTGGCCGCCGGGAACATAGTGTAAACGTAGCATTAATGTTGTATTGTCAGTGTATTGTAAATCATCTTGCCTATCCAGAGGGCATGGTGCCATCTTGGATTCTTGGTTCATATTGCAGTCCTAAAAATGTTTGTAAATTATTTCATTTGAGCTATTTGGACAGCAACATTTTTGTCTAGATAAGTTTCATGTAACTTGCATGGGTTTTTGTTTTTCTTCATTTTTTTGTTGAGCTCTAGTCTTTTTCATTTCTGTGTTAAAGCATATGTTTCTTGTTAGATTTTTATTTTCTTTCCCTCTGTCATTTTGAAAATGTCATTAAAACTGCACTGGTGTTATTCCAGTGGTGCAATTCTTTCCACAATTCTTTGTTTGCAAAAGAGTGTATCCTTGTTAAAGTTGTTTGCAATTTTAAAGAATTGTGACGTATTAAGTTTGGTCAAGGTAAGAGGGATTAAACTACATGTATCAATATTTATCAGGATGCCTGTGGCCATGGTAAATGTATGACATAAAAACTAGTAACTAACCAGCCTTCCATTACCAGTCTGTTATATAGAGAAGTCAGTCCTCATGCAACAAAAGAGAGAGAGAGAGAAAGAGAGAGAGAGAGAGACAGACAGACAGACAGAGGGGAGAAAAATCTCAAATAAAAGAGAAGAGGGAGGGAGAGGGTTAGAAAAGGACTTTGTAAAATATTATCTTGGGGTAAAAAAAAGATGATTTGATATGCACAGAATATTCATGAAATCTAATTAAATATAACGCTGAGTACAAATTACCAAAATACAACTCCCTTTCGGCAATAATTTTATTTAAAAAGAAGATCATGTAGTTAATAAATTTATCTTGTATAATCATCTGAAGCACAATGTAGAAGTCACTGAAAAAATTACTAATTCCTCTCATACAAACACTTCACACCATGATTCTAATAAGCGCTATATAAAATCTGAGTATTATTATTATTATTATAGAAAGGGGGAGGTGAGAGAAAGAACCATACAACCCCACCCTCTGGCTTTGTTCTGTCACATTTCATCCACCAAATCATGTATTTCCCTTGGGCCTTGGCCGTAATGATGCCTCTGGATGGCTGGACCTACACTTCAGTATGCAAATGCATTCAGTCATTAAAAAAGGTTACTTCTTGAATTTATTTTTTAAATACAAATCATTTCGGACAAATACAGTACATGTGGGTCATATACTCCGAGAAAAGTCTCAACGACTGTGGAGGTGTTGTGGTATGGTGGTTCATTCATTCACTTGACTCTCAATCCAAGGGTTGGGTGTTCAAATCCCAGCGTGGCACTAACGTTCATTGGCAAGAATTTAATCCACATTAACCACCCTGCACCCATAGCATCGACGGCATGATGAACATGTGCGCTATATAAGAAGCCACCATTGTAATAATTATTATTTCAACACAGACTTTGGACTTTGACATGGACAAATGTATACAAATCTGTTTATCAATCTTTGAGGGCATCTAACAGGCAATACACATCCTTATTGCAATAGTTCTTTTTATTTCAATTTCTACTAATCAAATTACTTTAAAATGCAATCGATCAAAACTGTACAACACTTTATATTATAAGATGATGACGTGGATCCTAATCAAATGATTGGTTGAAAGCGTACACGTGACCAGGCATTTATTTTGCCTAACGCGTAATTTTGGTAATGACCGGTTTTTATCCAACGATAATGACTGGTCATTATCAAAATCATGTTAGAAAACATCATTTTATAAAACAAATAAAACATAATCTTATATAACAAATAATACACATCATTTTGTTCGGGCATTAGTAAAATTACCCACACTTGGTGCCTTCAAAACAGTCCAAACGCGTTAGACTGTTCCAAAGGTACCTCGTGTGGGTAATTCTTACTAATGCTCTCACTGATGTGTATTATTTGTATCATATACCATTCAAAGAAGTATCAACTGTATTAGAGAGACACCAAAACACTGCACAATTGTACCAAGATATATATGCATTATAAGGACAATCTTTAATACGTTTGGTATAAGTAACCATTCAACATTTTAATATCATAAAATTGACCTTTCACGAATCAAAATTTGAATTGAAATTGTTTGTTTAAAGTAAGTTGACATGGTTAAAACTCACTGAAACATGAACATTTATAAAACAAGGAAGGTGAGCTCAGAGAGAATAGAGAGAGAGAGATGAATATGATAAGAGGAGGAAAACAATCAAAGAAGAAGAAGAAAAAGATAAAGCTAATGAGTATGATGAGCCGGTCAAAGTGGCGGAAGAATTCTTGTATGCTGCCCTCAATGTTGAATTTAGAATAGAGGAATTAAGGTTTTTGTGAATAGCTGATGAACCAAGTCCCAATACAGAACATTACCCTTAAGTTCCTGAACGGTTATATAAATGCAAGTTGTACATTGTTGTTGCAATCAGTAATTTATTTGCATTAAAAGCAAATCATTGATGGCAAAGTTTCTTCATGGGGTTCTTTTAGAGATAAATCTCACGCCACAATCACAATCTATAAAAAATAGAAAAAATGGAACATATTGATAACTAATGTACATTAAAGTATACAGTATAATAAAAGAAATTAGAAAATAATTTATTACTGGCAATACAAACATGTACCGTGAATTTGTCAAATATATTGATATATGATTTCAGATTTTGTATTAAAAAATATTATTTTTATATAACATTATAGATACAACTTAAAATATAAACTGTCTTAGAAACTCATTACCACTTAACAGCTTTCATAATAAACCAGGCAAAATCTAAATGCTATTACTGCACAATATAAACAATTCAAAATATGGAATCTCCTAAATCCAAAGTCCTATTCAAATTCAGTAACAAGGATATACTGTGTGGGAATCATATTTCCTCATCAATTGCTCATGCATACATTTTGTTTACAGTACTATAAATTTTCTATTGATTGAAAGAAGCGTTCTATAAATTAGGTTAAAAAATTCTGTAAGTAAAATTCATACAAAAAGTGCACATAAATAGCCTGTAGTACAAGATGAATTAAGAAAATATACAAAACCAAAGATGAGAATAAAAACTAGATGTGCTCCAGAATACCGGTATCCTAACACAATATACAGCTTTCCACATCATCTGTTAAGAGCTACAAGTACGTTATTCCTGTTACATTACATGATATGATTTTACGCTCTTCTGGTTCATTGCAGATGAAGTGCATTTGACGTTTGTGCTTGTATACTTGAATCCCTGCTATTTTGTTGCTACACGTTTTCAAATAAAATCACATTCACTATATATGCTTTGCTCAGTGGAAGGAAACTTTGATGCAACCACACACCAATCAATACAATGTGTATGTACAGTATGTAGTGTATATTTGACATTTGTGCCTGTATACAGGTACTTACAATCCCCGCCATTTCGTCACTACACATGGCCAAATAAAATCACAATCACTTTATTTTCTCTGCTTATTGGAAGGACATTTTGATGCAACCTCATACCATTGTACTACAGTATTCAATACAATGTGTATGTATCACAGTATGTAGTGTATATTGCTGTGATGGAATGTAGAAGCTTTATTTCCATATCATGGTGCCATTATCATTTAGTATGATGAACTTCGTACAATGCTCCCTACAAAGATAACTCTAACATTGTCACAAGTAATTTCCCCAAACTCAATCTGAGCAAATCTAGTTGTAATTTGTACAAGGGGAGTTCCCTTTAGATTTTCCCCTACAAGACCCTTTTCCATCGATTACATCTTCAACTGATCTACATGCCTCTCCCACAAGGCATCAAACCAGCAACCTACCTTGGAAGGCACAACCACACAGCCAGATATGCCATACCCAGAGCTACTGTCGACTCTTACAGATTTGCAACATTCCCAAGAACAGTCCAAATATGAAATAGACTACCGGTATCTGTCATGCTCAGTTGGCCCCCGGCAACCCCGGTTCAAAACCAAGTCTATGCCCTAGTGCCCTTTGGTAAGGCATTAATCCTCATTACCAGGTCTCCCTTATAAGCTGTTGGTCCTCTGGTTGCTTACTAACAAGCATTTATGCTTTCTTAGCAGTCAGGTAAAACAACCCCCAACACCTCCACCACGTTGTATGAAAACCAGCTACATTCAGAGGGGCCGCCCTACCCCCTCATCAGCATGATGCGGCCTCCTACTGGGTCTCTCATACTATAAAGGAACCCATGCTTATTTTTACTTGCACAGACACACTCATTTATATTATACAGTCAAACCTGCTTTAGTGGCCACGTTCCTACAAGACCACCTGTCTACAAAGGCCACATTTTTTGTTTCCCTTGAAATGGTTTCTCATTGAAACATGTACTAAACGGACTTGTCTACAAAGCCCACTTTTTTGTTTCCCTTGGGCGGTGGCTATAGACAGGTTTGACTGTATATAGGTTTGACTGTATATAGTCTACATGAGACAACGCAAATTGAGCACCTTGGAACCTTCATTGGTACATGACATGATTGACATCCCGGTATAGCTTCTCAGGAGCTGCTGTTTGGGATTACTGCAACAAGTAACATGTACACAATGTACGCAATTACTCACTACGTGTATATCAAGTTCTAAATGTGGCACATGAATACTATGAAGGCTTTCATCAATCCCTTGCAGCAGGATAGCCTCCCCTAATACAATTCCTACTAATTGGGAAAATTGGGCTACTACTAATAAAGTTGGTTATTACAACATATTTAAGCATTTTAGCATTTCATATTATTGCACTTATTATTCTTGTTAACATCTTACAAAGAGCAAGCAGATTGAAAAAAAATATTAGGTTTGGAATTTTGATATCAAAATACATGGTTATATACCTTTCTTAATTTTACAATAACTGTCAATTTGTTAAAGTATTTGCTAGAGTGTTAAGTTTTACATTACTGTTGATGTAACTTCACTAAAGCCATGTACGAGCATCGTCGGTGGTAGATCTTGAGTCAAGAGATCAAGATGGCGTAAGTACGTCATGTGATACTGCGGGTCCGCAGGTGCTAGGGGCAGATAACAGAAGACAACCGAAGTGGATGACGTGTAGTCCCGCACCATGTTATTCAGCGCGAGTAGATATTCCTCCGATACTGACATGACGAGGCTTGGGGCGACATCGCCGTTCGGTGAGTTCATCTGGTAGGTGTTGAGCGATGTTATATGGTTCCACGGAACGGTGACGATCTCTGCGTTGATGCGCAGATCGAGCAGGAACTTGTTCAGCTTGGCCTTCTTCTTTTTGGTGGACGTGTAGTCCGAGTCGACGCAGAGGAAGACGCGGAGTCGCGTGTGTCGGTTCCACTTAGGCACCATGTGCAGGACGCAAGCCAGTTGGAGCAGGAAGATACAAGCAGTGTCTAGGTAACCCGCTAGCTCAGGCTTCAGGAAGTTTACCGGCCAGACATCGATGAAGGAATCTTTGGAACTGTTGAGCAGAGCGTCCATGTCGAGAGCAGAGAAGTGACGCGCCAGACAGATGTTCTTGCGAAGCCGCACCGCATCGCTGATCATCAACACATACTGGTCAGCGGAGAGAGCCTTGGACTCTGCTTCTGTTCGTATCTTGGGTAACTGCGTAAGGACTTGACCCATCTCTTCTTCATCAGTGTCAGCAGTGAAGCGGAAGCGGGATGGTTTCTCAGGCTTGGCTTGGCTGAGTGAGTTGATGGGTAGTCTGTCATCGTAGAACCCCATTACTACTGTGTTGGGTTTCATACCTATTGATGGAATAGAAGAATGAAATATGATATATGAATATTGAATGCTTTGAGGGGCAAAGTCAAAACTATTGCCCAAGGTGATCTAAAATATGTACTGTGCCCCAAGACAAAGTCGAGGGGCAAAGTGCAGTCACAAGATCACAGAGGAGCTATAGGTTAACCGGGACCCGAAAATTAGCAGTCAATATCTGTATAATAAACCGCATCCCAAGTGTCAATTTTTAAATAGATATATTGTAACAAAATATGCCTGTTAAAGTGTATGTATTTGTAGAGTCTAATGATTTACCGGTACCTCTCTTTAAGAGCATTGTGCATATCTCACCATGTGAATCCACTATTAACTTCACACGCAATCATTCCGTCCTTGCATTGTAAGTACAATGAGGCCTACGCCCGGTCAATATGTTTCGCTATACTGCCCAGCAGTATCCTACATCTATCCTACATCACTTTGAGTTTACCACAATGAGGGCTTCTTGTTCTACAAGTATATCAATTTAATTACTAGCATAAAAATACAAAATTCTCTGAGTAATACAAAACTTATGCTCATCATCAAAGCATGTGCAGCATTAGAAACATTTACATTACCTATTAGCTTCTTCCCCTTTCACTCAACAGATTGTATTCTAGCATTCATTCCAAATCATTGTTCTATTGTTACTTGAAGTTTAGCATTCATTATACTTTTCCTGATGTACATATACAAAGAAAATGTCTCAGTGAATATACTCACTGTTCTATTGTTACTTAAAGTTTAGCATTCATTATACTTTTCCTGATGTACTTATACAAAGAAAATGTTTCAGTGAATATACTCACTGTTCTATTGTTACTTAAAGTTTAGCATTCATTATACTTTTCCTGATGTACTTATAGAAAAAAAAACGTTTCAGTCAATATACTCACCACCTAATCCAGATATGCGCATCAAATGCGTGACTCCCTCCCGTACACTAGGAGCCAGCGTCAGCTCTACAAAGGCCTTGACCTTGAGGGATTCTACCAGATAGAGCCACGCCGGGTACTCCTGCTGGACAGGGTCGTAGGGGCACTCGTCCAGGAGCCCCGTCTTGACATGCCCTATCACGTAGAGGCCGCTCTTCTTCATGTCGTTGACGAAGCGTATGAGCTGGGTGGAAGCCCGAGGGTTGGAGACGAGGAGGAGTATCTGCGGTCGCCAGAACTTGACGTGAGCCTTGCGGATGTCCAGTAAGAGAAGGTATTTCCGTACCTGTCATAAGTAAGAAAATGGTAAACATACAGGTTATATTTCAGATTGCTTACAATTAGTCACTGTTTTTTGGTCTTTCCCAGTTAGAATCATGAACAGACATTTTTGGTAGTTTTTCAGTCTCATCAGCGCCTTTGATTAGGCAACTAGATATTGGCGCTTTATAAATACCTGGATTGGATTGGATTGGATTGGATATATAAAAACAGAGGTATGATTACCTAATCCAAATCTACAAGAAATCAAGAGGAATCCAGTGGAATAGATCAGACTGACATGAATCAATTCCTTCAGATGGACAGCAGTGGTAGAACCAGAGGTCATAGCATTATACTCATGCATCTCTGGAGAGCTTTAAAGCATACCTGCCAACTGTCACAGCAACAAAAAAAGGAATCTCTCAAGGAAAAATTAGGAACACAGTCAATTTTAAATACTTTTCACAAAGAATATTTCAGACAAAGAGAGGAATCTAGGGTTCAAAACAAAAGCTTGAAGGCCAATAAAAAATCGGAACCATATCTCAAAAATAAGAATGTTCGGCAGCTATGTTAAAGACCGTCTGCACTATAGTTTGGCCAGGGGGATTAGACCTCCCTGCAAGGTCACTGACAAGTGACAGGTGGTTATCTCATATCAAATCAGCTCTCAATTAACATAATAAAAAGGGGATCATGGGGGACCAACAGGCACCGATTAGGCATTGTTTGCTATATAGAGGGCTCAAGTACTTATAAGTAGTGCAGTGGGACTTTAAAGCCTTAGAGATGCATAGGCGAAATAGAATCATGATGGAATACAACAACAGTAGTGCAGTGGGGCTTTAAAGGGCTAAATTTCCTAGCGTGAATGTTGTTCTTCTTCCCACTGGTGTCTCACCTGATGGAAGATGAGCGCCTGGCCAACATAACCCCACTGGTTATGAGGTCCCCAGATGATGACCACCACGAGGAGGAAGATGAAGAGGCCGATGGCCACGAACGCCCAGATGGTCTCGATGAGGAAGAGCATGATGATACAGCCGATCATACCCAGTAGGGATGTGTGCCATGAGAAGTATTTGAATGAAGGTCTGTGGATACAATACACAAGCAAACAGAGTCAAGTACAGTCAAACCTGCTTTAGTGACCACCTGTCTACAAAGGCCACCTGTCTACAAAGGCCACCTGTCTACAAAGGCCACCTGTCTACAAAGGCCACCTGTCTACAAAGGCCTCCTGTCTAAAAAGGCCACCTGTCTAAAAAGACCACATTTTTTGTTTCCCTTGAAAATGGTTTCTCATTGAAACATGTACTAAAGGAACCTGTCTACAAACACCACCTGTCTACAAACACCACTTTTTGTGTATCCCTTGGGCAGTTGCTATAGACAGGTTTGACTGTTTTAAACACATCTATTATCAAATTAAAAACAAAAGTGGGCAGATGCACATGGTTTGATTTCCAATTTACAACTAATCCATGACTTTGTGGATGGTTGGATTGACTTGTGCACTATTGGAAAAATGCAATCACATAAATTCTCTCACTTATCCTACATTTTCTCTCCTTTGTAGCTAAAAAAATACCTCAGTCATGCTCATGAGACCGACACCAGACCGATAATAAAGTTATATTACTACGAATAGACAAGAATCAATCCCTTTGGAGTCGATCTGGAGTCAGTTTGGTAGAATGACTGAGGTATAAATATCCTGTTCAAATTTGCAAGTCCCATAGCCATGACACAAGGTTTATGCATAAAAACTGCTCTGTGTTTGGGGGCAGAACTACTGTCAGCAGAAATATAGCAAGAGCACTATAATGTATGGACTTGTTGAAGAACAGGCATTGTCTAAAGCAAGTATTTCCTTGCTGAAATGAAATAAGATCATTACCTGAAGTTTGGAGCAGAAGCCACTTCTAAAGCTAGACAGGCAAGGTTGACACAAGCATAGGAGAGGAGGAAGAACACAGATACCAAGGGACCTATAGCATTCAGTTCTCCTATAAAGAGGACCATCTGTAGTGGTACAACATTTGATGTGAAATTAGGTATTTTAGACTCGTTAAAGGCATCGTTTAACAATGTTCAATCTGAGATGCACGGCCTACCCTGTTATCAGTTTCTGTGACATGTTGTAATATTTAAGACCTAAAAAAATTGCGCTTCAAAATGATCAAGAAGTGCCTCAATAGGTAAAATTCTTTGAGTGACCAGTTTTACCATACTCGTTTTTCCCCAATAGACTGTAGTGTCATGAAAACCGTTTGGATAACGCAAAATTTGGTTTCGATTTCCAATCATAAATATCTTGATAATCAGACAGGCGATCGGCTTGTAAAAGTCATGGGGTTCCTGATTGACCTAAAGGTTTATAATTATCATTGTAGCATGAGCTAAATCCAAGATTTTGTTTCAGAATCTGAGACAAAGTTACCGGATCCCTTTAACACACAATATGGTAAACAGCTTGGGTTAAGATGAAAAATATTTCACAAATAAATGGTGGGCAAGCAGGGAGGAGAAAATGTACCTGTTCATAAAAAGGCCCCTAAATATCATACAGATATAAACTGGTTTGTCATTCTTTGGATCACTGAAGGTCCTGACACCATGACACCACTACAAAGTCACTGGTGTGATTTTCAGTTAGAGCTCAATGCATGTGTACATTGGCTAGGGTAATCAACATTGATTTTTTTTGGGCATTTCCTGAAATGTTATCTAAAATGGACATTTTTGGCCATTTTTTACAGATCAATATTTGCTTGATCTTGAGTTTGTTGTAATTTTCATTTTTTGTACCACCTCCACCTTGGCTACTAGTCACATGTGATCTCCTATAACTTTGGAATAAGAGCAACCTAGGCTGTGACATTGGTACTTGGTCAGAATGATAAACAGGATGTGCTTAATGGGTGTGCAAAGTTTCAGAACAATCTGATTTTGTATCAATATCACTTTCATTTTAGTAACAATCATGGATAATAGCAGAGGGAGTATTAAAATAACATTGTATAGATACCAACAACAGAAAATAATATAACAAATATATATATACAGTGTATATTCTGAAAAATGTTGTAAGTATTGTCTTATCTCTTCTTGTATCTTCCGGGCATAATGGAGTACTAATATTGTTGTAAGATGGTATTTTGAAAATTACATGTATCTTAGCCCTATATTATCTCTTGAAGGACCACCTCTATCTTATCTTTGACACGCCCATTTTCGTTGACCCTATCAATCCAGATCTATTTTATATAAGCATGATAAGTAGGTCAACCTAAAGGAGTACTAATCTACATTTGCCACTTCATACCCAGGAGAGAAAAGAGCACCCTATTATGATGAGTTATATATCATTTTAAAGCTGAAAATCTCCTCTTTTAGAATATGACCTAAACTTAAAATAAAAAAAATCACATCTGGTGACTTTTTACTTGGTGGTTTTCTGGTGCCGGGTTAAAATTGCCACCTTTACCAGAACTCCTACTTCTCTTAAAATTCATCTCTAAGAATACATGAAGATGATGACACGCACCTGTACCATAAACCAACAGACCATGAGAGCTGCTATGGGGTTGCCTCCTTTAGTTACCCCTCGAGCTATGGGGTTGGTCACCGATCCTGCAGCATAGAAATGAAGAAAAAAGAATAGTTTAAACCAAAATGAACAAAGAAAAGTTGAATCAATTGATAAGTAAACGGTAGTTTATTATTAACTTAAACAACTTTAGAAACCACATACTAAATATTGTACAAATGGGAAGATCAGAGGATCCCTGAAACCGTTGCCAACCACTCTTCCAAGCCACATTGGATTTGATGTGAGACAGATGATAGAAGTTCCAAGTACCTAGGGTGTTTTGCTCTGGTGACAATAATAATAATATTTAAAAAAATGGTGCTTATATTAAGGCACTTTCTACTGAAGTCTCTAAGTGCTATAACAAACAATTACATATAAAACCCAAAATTACAAATAAACCCACAAATTGCAATACATATGAAATATTTATCAATGTGAACAGAGTAAGTTAATCATCAAAAGCAAATTCCAAAGTTCAGCAGAAGCTTTGCAAAAAGAGCAATGACCATAGTGAAGATGACCGTAGATTGTGTGAGGGTTTGCATTCGTGGATTACTTCTTGCAGATAAATTGGTGCCAATTCATGAACACATCTATAGTTAAAACCAAGCGTTTGTACATAGTGTGGTACATCACCTGCAACCAATGCAATTGCCGAAGTGCCAGCAGTTCATTTGATCTGGTGACAACACTGCTTGATCCACCGATGAGAGAGGTAGAGAGGGTCGCTAGCTTTAATCTTACTAATACTTACCAAACACTCCATCCTTAGCCAGAGCTACGAGCACCCTTGATCCACCGATGAGTGTACTAAGAGAGGTAGAGAGAATCGCTGCAATGACCCCTACAGCGATCAGAGGACCCACTACATTCACATGAATCTTAGTAATACTTACCAAAGATGCTATCCATAGCCAGAGCTACGAGCACCCTTGATCTTCCGATGAGTGTACTAAGAGAGGATCGCTGCGATGACCCCTACAGCGATCAGAGGACCCACTACATTCACATGAATCTTACTAATACTTACCAAACACTCTATCCTTAGCCAGAGCTACTAGCACTCTTGATCCACCGATGAGTGTACTGAGAGAGGTAGAGAGGGTCGCTGCTATGACCCCTACAGCGATCAGAGGACCCACCACATTCACATGCATCTTACTAATACTTACCAAACACTCTATCCTTAGCCAGAGCTACTAGCACTCTTGATCCACCGATGAGTGTACTGAGAGAGGTAGAGAGGGTCGCTGCGATGACCCCTACAGCGATCAGAGGACCCACTACATTCACATGCATCTTACTAATACTTACCAAACACTCTATCCTTAGCCAGAGCTACTAGCACTCTTGATCCACCGATGAGTGTACTGAGAGAGGTAGAGAGGGTCGCTGCTATGACCCCTACAGCGATCAGAGGACCCACCACATTCACATGCTGCAGGAAGTTGTAATCATTCTTCAACAGGTCCCTGCCATTAAAAATATTGATATTAACTGAATAATAAATTCATTATATTCCTCATCATTATTATTATTATCATTATTATTATCATTATTGTTAATATTATTGTTATCATTATTTTTATTATTATTATCATCTTTATGATTATTATTATGATCAGTAGAAGTAGTAGAAGTAGTAATAGAAGTACCGGTAGTAGAAGAAGTAGTAGTAGTAGCAGTAGTACTGTAGTAGTAGTAGTAGTAGTAGTAGTAGTAGTAGTAGCAGTAGTACTGTAGTAGTAGTAGTAGTAGTAGTAGTAGTAGTAGTAGTAGTAGTAGTAGCAGTGTTAGTAGTAGTAGTAGTAGTAGTAGTAGTAGTAGTGGTAGTAGTGGTAGTAGTAGCAGTGTTAGTAGTAGTAGTAGTAGTAGTAGTAGTGGTAGTAGTAGTAGTAGTAGGAGTAGTAGTAGTAGTATTAGTAGTTGTAGTAGTAGACGTATCAGCAGTAGTATAATCATCATATTCATTATTACTAATATTGCTACTGGCATAAAGTTACATGGGGATTCATACACATAAAGTGGAAAATTCAATGTGATATGATGAAGGGGGAAAAAATACATATGAAATTCCACGTCTGTATAATCTTGCAGGAACAAATTTTATGAAAAATCAACCTAATCTTTCATTATTTCAAACGAGGAAATACAGATAATTGCATGAAAAAAAATTGAAATCAAACACCTGCGCATTTCATGAAACTATCATAAGTACAAGTTCACACACATCTCATTGAATTGTAGGTTATATTTAATATATGCATTCAATCGGTAGTCAGCAAACTTGTACTCATGAAAGTTTCATGGCCTTTCAGACCATCAATTCAACACTACCTTTAAAGGGATCGGGTAACTTTGTCTTAGATCCTTTAGAAATAATCCTTGATTTAGCTTATGCTGCAATGATAATTATAAACCTTTAGGTCAGTCAGGAACTCTATGACTTTTACAAGCCGATCGCCTGTCTGATTATCAAGATATTAATGATTGGAATTACAAATTTTGAAAACTGTTTGCTGAACGGTTTTCATAACACTACAGTCTATTGGGGAAAACGAGTATGGTAAAACCGGTCACTCAAATTTTTTTTTACTTTTTTGAGGCACTTCTTGATCATTTTGAAGCGCAATTTTTTTTAGGGCTTCAATATTAAACCACATCACAGACACTGGTTACATGTAGGACCGTGCATCTCAGATTTAACATTGTTAAACGATCCCTTTAAAGTCAAAGGCTGTTAATACATTACCGGTAATAACCTTAAGATTTTATATCCTCTGCAGAAGGAAATTCAAGGAATTGAATATTACTCTTACTTCCTTCCTGAAAAATTGATGATATAAATCATAATGGTTGTACTGTTCAATGTAAAACATGTATGACTGATCATGATTACTAGAGCATTGTATCACTTGAATACTAAACAGTAGTAACTTAGAGACTCAGACACTTGTATTAGTTAGTATGTATTAGCTTAAAGGCATCGTTTAATAATGTTAAATCTGAGATGCACTGCCCTACGTGTTATCAGTGTCTGTGATATGGTGTAATATTGAAGACCTTAACAAATTGCGCTTCAAAATGATCAAGAAGTGCCTCAAAAAAGTAAAAACCTTTGAGTGACCGGTTTTACCATACTCGTTTTCCCCAATAGACTGTAGTGTTATGAAAAACGTTCGGTGAACGGTTTTCAAAATTTGTAATTCCAATCATAAATATCTTGATAATCAGACAGGTGATCGGCTTGTAAAAGTCATGGGGTTCCTGACTGACCTAAAGGTTTATTATTATTATTGCAGCATGAGCTAAATCAAGGATTATTTCTAAAGGATCATACTAAGACAAAGTTACCGGATCCCTTTAAAGGCATCGTTTAACAATGTTAAATCTGAGATGCACGGCCCTACGTGTTATCAGTGTCTGTGATATGGTGTAATATTGAAGACCTTAACAAATCGCGGTTCAAAATGACCAAGAAGTGCCTCAAAAAAGTAAAAACCTTTGAGTGACCGGTTTTACCATACTCATTTTTCCCAATAGACTGTAGTGTTACGAAAACCGTTAGGCAAACGGTTTTGAAAATGTGTGATTCCAATTATAAATATCTTGATAATCAGACAGGCGATCGGCTTGTAAAAGTCATGGGGTTCCTGACTGACCTAAAGGTTTTATAATGATCATTGCAGCATGAGCTAAATCCGGGATTTTGATTCAGAATCTGAGACAAAGTTACCGGATCCCTTTCATGTGTTTTTCATTATTAATTGGTTATGTATTAGTTATGTATTGGTAACATATTCCTAATGTATTCGTTATGTATTCGTTATGTATTAATTATGTTATATGTTGCTCTATACACAGCCAGAAACTGACAGCTACAGACTCTTCTCAAGGCTTAAGAAACGCGGTCAAAGCGTCAAATTGATATAAATGATGCACACACCTATCCATGGAGAACTAACCTGGTACATGTTGCAGATACAAGGAGAAAGACAATGATGTAGATGATTGCCGTAAACAAACATCCTCCTAGGGTTCCGAGGGGGATCGCTCGACCAGGGTTACGAAGCTCACCTAAAAAGTCAAGCAAGAATTTAGATTAAATGTAGGTTTAATGTAGACGTTTTATTTTAACCTTTTGATCCAGTTTGCTCTGAATTACAAATTGCAAAAATCCCTGAAAAGGTTGAGGCATTTCTGTTGTAGTACACTGTGCTATTCATAAATAAGACTTATAAGAGCCATCTAATTTTTTTTGTAAACATTAAATGCACAGTGAAATTTATGATCAGTGTTTTCGTATAAAAATTGGCAATTTCTAGTTAATTTTTTCTTCTAGTTTTTACTAATACACTGTCCAAACACCCTCGGCTACCACCTAGGGCGTGTTAGATTGTTCCAAAGATACCTTGTTTGGGTAATTCTTACTATGCCCAAACAAAGTGATGTGTATTATTTGTTTTAAAAGATTACTTTTTATTTGTTTTATGAAATGATGTTTTATAACATGATTTATTTAAGGACCGGTCATTATCCAAATTACGCTAACATTTTAGGCAAAATAAATGCATGGTCACGTGAACGCTTTCAACCAATCATTTGATTAGGATCCACGTCATCATCTTATAAAAGTCTTTATTTTGCCAACCTACATGTTCATGTACGAATGAATGGAATATACCAATAATTGCTGCCAACCTGAAGAGGAAAAACTGATTCTTTTCGATTTTCTCAATCATTCAGAACCTTGGTCAGTAAGATTTTACATGTTTAAATGTTTGTATCAAATACTAATTACGAATTCCTCCAAAATCGGACCATAGTCTGATGGCAATATGTGCTGTTAGTTTTGTACATGAAGTTATGGCAGTAACCCTGTATTCTGATATCTGACTATTAGAATTCACTCCATAGCTAGCTACATGTACATGTATATGAAAACTGAAAAATAATCACTTTTTCCTGGTTTAAATGTCATATAAGAAACATCGTCTAATACAATATCGTATACCGAAATGCCTGCTTTTTCAGGAGCATCATTTCAAACAAAATGTCAGTAAGGAATCAGCATCCTGTTCTAGTTCGAAAGTTATACTGGGCGGGGCCTTTTGCAGCTGGAGCATGCACTGATAATTGGTCAACTGCCATGTCAAGTGATCGCATCAAAACTAGTTTGTTTATACAATATTCTTTTCTAGCCTGTACGCTCCTTTTTGCTATCCAATGATTCCTTATACACCGTTTCTTTATACACCGTTTCTTTTTACAACTTTTGTGTACATTTTCTTGAGTCTGAAGGGGCTATGAGTGGACTTATATCATGCATTACATGTATGCTCAATAATATCTAATTCATCATTCCTAAGAGCACACATTGTCATTGTGAAAGTAAAACCTTTGTTTTAAGATTGCTGCACTGATAAGGCACTAGGTCATGCAGTCAATTAATTTTATTTCTTTACAATCATGGATTAATAGCTCTGGCAGGAATTTTAATCCTATACCTTACTATTCAATTCCAGTGATTTATCCACTATACATCTAAACATCTCTCCTGAAGTGATCTTGTTTGGGGGAATTCTATAAAAGATTCCCTTACATAAAAGCTAGCATGGAGGAAGGGCCTTATATCAAGCTGTGTGTACAGTACAGTACATGTATGTCTAAATTCTTTCAAATCTTTCCCTCTTTAATATGAAGTAGTCTTTTACTGGGAGATTCAGTCAATCAAATTCATCAATAGAATTGATAAAATACTGCTATTAATACTTCTCAATCTCATTGGAGGAAACCATACTACATGTAATATCTTTAATAGTACCTTTTTCATCATTAAAATTCAAACATACTGATACATAATTACATATATATCAAGAATAAAGCTAATGCAATGTAGCAAGCTATATATCTTACAAAAAAATTGGCAGATATGCTGGTATTTTGGTGAATTGGGATAAATCGAAAATAATGCAGCTTTCACAAAGATGTGATGCAAATGAAATTGAAGGATTGGCTTTTTCAAACGATCCATTTAAATTTCTTGGGATTTATGTAGGGATGAATATAAAAGAAGTAGAAACACTAAATTGGGAAGGAAAAATTGACAAGATTAAAAGAATTTTAGATTTGTGGAAAATGCGTCATCTGACGTACTACGGGAAAATCACAGTTATAAAGATGCTAGCTGCATCACAAATAGTATATGTGGCTACTGCTGTTCCAGCACCCAAAGATGCCATCAAAAGAATTAATAAGTTATTATACTCCTTTTTGTGGCGCTCAAAAACAGAAAAAATAAGAAGAAATATTTGTATTAATGATGTTACCAGTGGGGGGTTGGGAATGATTGATCTGGAAGCTAGAGTTAGTGCATTGCGTCTTTCATGGATAATGAAATATTTGAACTGTCAAAATACCTCATGGAAAACATTGTTTTCCTATTGGATTGACAAGGTTGGGGGAATACCCTTATGTTTAGAATTTAACTGTCACAAGAAAGACATGGAAAAATTATGTAAAACAGCAAATTTGCCATATTTTTACTTTGATTTGCTTTGTACATGGTCTGAACTAAAATATGTAAATATTGAGGGGACGAATAACATAATGAGAACGATACTATGGAATAATAGTAATATTAAAATAAGGAACCGAATGCTTCATTTTAAGGTGTGGGAGAGAGGAGGAATAAAAAGAGTACACCATGTTCTTAATGACGGTCGATGGAAAAACTCTGACGAAACTGCCCAAAGATATGGGTTACCCAAAATGTTATTTGCTTTTAAGTTTGCTATGTTGAAAAAGGCTTTCCCCTTGGTATGGTTGCGTAAATCACAAGATGTAGAACGTGATGAAGTAATTGATTTACAGACCATTGAGATTTCGACAGGGGATATGATAGATTTGTCAAAACTTAATACGAAAATAATATATTCACTGATTGTGCAAAAAAATAAGAAAAAACCATATATTTTAAACGCATGGCAACAACGACTACACTTACATGCGGATTTTAATTGGTCATCTGTTCTACAGTTTAAATTTCATGTTATACGGAATAATAAAATCAGAGAATTTAACTTTAAACTTTTGCATATGATTTTACCATCACGATACAATTTATGCAAATGGAAGATCTTAGATTATAATACATGTGAGATATGTAATACGCTAGAAACCACTAAGCATATGATGTTGGAGTGTGAAAACGTAAGATTGTTTTGGAGAATTGTTTCAGGTGTAATCTTCAATTTATGTGGTCTAAATATTCAGATGACTGAACAGATTTTAATACTTGGTTATGAAGTTGAAAACTCAATTTGTCATTTAGTAAATTTAATAATACATTTTGCTGAGTATGTAATATATAGAAACCACATAAAGAATTTACAATCATTTAATAGAACACATGCGAGAACTCTATATCGTAGTCTTAAATATGAGTTGACATTTTATTTGAACTGTAAAAGTATTAAAAGAGAAAATAACAATATGGTACAGAAATTAATTGAGATGCTGTAGACAACGAAAACAGATGTACTCATGAACAAACTAATGGGACGTTGCAATATTTTATTTGTTTATGATTGTATATGAGTTGAATTTGTTTATTTAAAGGAAAAGAAACAAAAAGGAATGTTAATTTGAATAATAAAGTTCCTCTGATTGAGGTTAAAGAGAAAAAAAAAATATATCTTACATGTGACAAAGTAGTCTGCTTTATATTGTCAGACATACATATTTAATAGTAAAGCTAAATGTACACAAGTAGTTGACAGAGCCTAAGGAAGAAAGAAAAAAAAAGTGCTCATGTGATATACTTGACAACACTTCCTGGAGACAATATGGTTTGATAAATACACCACTTTCGGTCTTCTGAAGATGACTAAGCACAACAAAAATTGTGTACGATTGTGGACAAAATTATATACGTTTGCATGTATATAAAGAAACAATTGAACAAAATCACCCACATTCTATTGGTGAACACTATAAAGTATGAACAAAATAAAAGATTACACAAACATCTCATTCTTGATCTTAGCTAGATCAACAGTTGCATTAACTCTGCAAGCAAAAACCATTGGTTTATCTCACTTTCTGTCGTTTCATCAGAAAATGCTGGGCAACCATCCATAAACATGATGAAAACCCAAATCCCTTTCTGTAATGCCAGCAGGAACTCCACTCATTTTTGCAGTGTACACTCTCCCAGTGTCGCTACGCTCCATGACTGATGTTGAAGTTTTTAAGAGAGCGCTGAAAACTCACCTCTTTGATGAATACTTCAAGTAATTATTATGTAAACATACATTGTACATTGTAAAGCGCTTTGAGAGGGCCTTCGGTCCTGAAATGCGCTATAAAAGAACGAACTATTATTATTATATTAAGTTCTCACTCTCAAAATAAGGTCAATTGTTTTGATCATGTGACTCTCCTCGCTTTAATACATGCTAATGCATGCAGAGCATCAACAAGTGGGAAATGCGCACAACTCACACAAAAAGAACAAAAAACATCAGATTATAACCAGCAACAGTTTTGAAAGGGGTTTCTCCGGTAGAGTAAATGGTAGTTAAAAAACAATGGTTTTCTAATTTGCTTAATTTTGCAATAACTCACACCCCCCCCCCCCCCAAAAAAAAGAAGACAAACAAACAAACAATAAAAAAAAAAGATTACAGCCAGCAACAGTATTTTAATAGGTTTTTCCAGTAATGTAACTGGTAGTTAAAAAAACACACGGTTTTCCAATTTGCTTAATTTTGCAAGTAACTCAACCAAACCCCCTAAAAAATAAAAAAACATGCAAAAAAAAACATTATAGCCAGCAACAGTATTTTAATAGGTTTTTCCAGTAGTGTAAATAATATTTTTAAAAAACAATGGTCTTTTCAATTGTTTTCTTTTGCAATGTAGAGTAAATGAGACTAATGTAATGTTTATTTTGCTTACCAGACATGTTAGCCCCGGCCATAATGCCTGTAATACCGTTGAAGACGATGGCAAAGACGATTAAGAAGCTCTGTTGCTCCCCGGTGGTGTAATCCTTTGTATAATTGGCTGAAAAATTCAAAAACAATGATACAATAAAATAGTATTAAACAACACGTACATGGATTCGTAAAACAACATCATTATATAAATTATGTATATATTTATACTCTTACCTATACACTGGCCACTGATCTGGATCAAAACATCTATTGTTACTGTCATTCGTTTGTTGAAAGTTTAAAAAAATGACAAGGTCATACTTTAGGTTTGTTCTTTCCTTTAAAATGTCCATTTACATCATGACTGATGACCCAATTTTCACAGTTTTAAATATATTAATGATAAGAATAATACTTTTATAATAGTCACATTTCCATGACGCTTACGCTTAATATTATGTTACCAAGTGCTTTACATTGTCATTATTATTAATCCATTCATTGGATTAAATTGCTAATCCGCATATGATAGGACACACATCCCGCTCCCTGGGGATTATTCCAGCCAGACGCCATTTTACAAGCGCTCACATGCCAATCCAACCACATTAACATTTGCATCCTACCGATACCCATTTGACACCTGAGTGAAAAGTGGCAGATGTAGATTAATGTCTTGCTATTAAATGGAGATTGGTTCCACAGCGGAACTTGACCCGTGAAACATGTGATCTACAGTTCGGTGACATATTTACTTTATCATCACACCTCTACATGCATGAAGGTTGAAAGAAAGTAAGAAGTCATAAAAAATGGTACAAATATGTACCTGTAGTAGTCGTGGACTTTGTACAGAAGGTTGGGTTTAAAAAAAAGACGCCCCTCCAGTGACTACATCGTTTTAGTATCTTTAGACTCGGCCAATAAGAGAAATGTTAAAAGTAAAAGCAGTGGGCAGAAGAGATCTCAAATAAAGAGATGATTGTTAACTACAAAATTGAAAAATAGCAACGAAAACAGACATACTAAAAGCTTTTCATCTTGCCCTCATCAGAGTACATTGGAAGAATCTTGGAAAGATTAAATATATTTTGAAATTGGGAAGAAATACTGAAGTGTTTGAGGAAAGGAATTGGTCTTACAATTTCAATTAAATTCATTTATTTCAATCATGAAACCATAAAATACATCCAAATGTAACATGAAACAATCATAATCTTACAATTTTGGAATTAAGAAATTGGAGACTAAAAAGGAAAAATGAAAAACTTACGAAACAGATTATCTTCTAGAGTTTGAAGGCTAAGTCCTGTATAGTTGGCCGTTGAGTTGTCGGATATCAGCATATTGTCCGCAGGTAGCTCCACCACCATTGGTCCCTGGATGAAAGCATTGACGATGATGGTCACTATGGCCGCCAGGACGGTGAGGAAGATGATGCCGGTGAAACGAGCAAACATCTTAGCTCCGATGAGACACACCAGGAAGCAGAACATGAGAACGGATGAACTGTAGAGGAAGGTCCACCAACGCGCGTCAGGCCCTCCCGTAGGTATGCCATTACGGACAATCGAGCCTGGAGGGAGTCAAAATAAAAATTATTTCAATTTTCTGAACTTGAACTTAACGACTTAACTCTGTTTCGTTGACGATCAGCCATGCACAAAGAAGACGAAAGACTTGATGCATGGCTGATCGTCAACGAAACTGAGTTAAGTCTTTTGTCAACTCGTTTGTTGCTATGGCAGGCAGCACGTGAAAACGAATTCGTTTTTGTCTCCCCTGCGTAGCAAAAAGCGAGACATAGGCGCCGCTTTTCCGGTGACGGCGGCGGCGGCGTCAACATCAAAAACTTAACCTAAGGTTAAGTTTTTGAATTTTTGATATAATTTTTAAAGTATAAGTTCTTAGTCAATGAAACATTGACTAAAGGGTAATCAAGTATCCCCAATCATGTGAGTAGAATTTCAGATCACAAAGTCAAGGTCAAAGGTCATTTCAGGTCAACAGACTTGGACTATGTTGTAGCATCATCATAGAAAACTTAACCTAAGGTTAAGTTTTTGAATTTTTGATATAATTTTGATAGTATAAGTTCTTAGTCAATGAAACTTGGACTATAGGGTTATCAAGTCTCCCCAATCATGTGAGTAGAATTTCAGGTCACTAAGTTAAGGTCAAAGGTCATTTAAGGTCAACAAACTTAGACTTTGTTGTGGCATCAACATCAAGATTTTCAAAATGCTTCTTCTTCGTTATTTTTCAACCGATTTTGATTCTGATTGTTTCATATGATAGGGCTAGGAGGGGGATTTAAAATTTCTACACAGAATCGTGAAAATCATTATCTATGCTAATTTATGCAAATTTATTTGAAATCACAAAAAATGCTTCTTCTCCTTCATTTCTCGACCGATTTTGATTTGGTTTGCTTTATCTGGTAGAGCTAACTTTGGTTCACTAAACTTGTACACCAAATTTGGAAATTGCTCTCCATTAATTAATTATGGTAATTTATGCAAATTTATTCCAAAAATAACAAAAATTGCTTCTTCTCCCTCATTTCTTGACCGATTTTGATTTGGTTTGCCTTATCTGGTAGAGCTAAATTTGGAACACTAAACTTCTACACAGAATTTTGAGATTTTGCTCCATTGATTATTTATGGTACTTTATGCAAATGAAATGAAATTATGTCCCTTCCAGGGCATCAAATTTTTATTTTTTGACCAGTTCAAAAGTGTACCACATAAAATTTACGATATTTGTTGTTGCGAGATGCGGATGAGTGCTACTTCATTGACGTTCTGGTTTATCATATTGAATTGCGTTATGCAGGCGAGACCGCCGAGAGCGTTTCCCTTGTTAAATCAATTTATGAAAATGCAAGTATTACTTTAAACAAACAGAACTTTGTTATTCCTGGCTCATTTTTCTTGATTGAGGTGTCATTTGAAAGGCCAGAAATTGAACTTTCTAGAAATGTGAATTTCTCTTTGAAATTCGGATACCGTCCGCCAAATGCCTTTTTGGGTACCCTTTCTTCAAATTGTTTTTTAATCACTCATGTGTGAAATATGGATCATATGAGTTGCATCAAATGAAAGAGGAGGATCTAAGCTTTACAAATATGTGTCATTTATTAATTATCATTGTGATTAAGTTATGATAAAACATCAAGGATTCTCGGTTTCATTTTTTCTTGGATGCACTGTATAGATTAGAGGGTGCATGTAGTGGGGCTTTAAAAGACATAAGACCAGGAAGGTCTCACTCTCGCTGCTACAAACTCACCTGACGATCCAAAGTTATCTTCCAAGATTTCAGTGAAGGCACTACAGTTGAAAGCACAAGAGAAGACATTAGCTAAGTAAAAGATGAATCCAATACTGCCACCCAGCTCAGGTCCTAAAGCACGGCTGATCATAACTGAGAAATTTTGTCAAGGATTTTGCCATAATAATAATATTAATATTCAGCTTTTATATAGCCCTTAATACATCTTGGACGTCTCTAAGCACTTTGCAGATTACCCTGGATTCAGTGCTTGCCTGCACCCACTGTGTGCACAATCTCCACTCCCTAGGTAGCATTCCAGCCAGGCGTTACTTGACGCTCAAAAACTGTTTGACCAACATACCAGTAAAGGATTTTGAATGGATACACGATCTGACCCAAATTTTGAAGAAAAAAAAAGATAATTCTTTTGTTTTCTTGAGCAGGTGAACATTGAACGGTGAGTCATGACTTTCAGAATTTCAAGATCTCTTTTACAGAACAAACAAACAAACAAAGTTTCGCCAAAATTTGTACAGTCAAACCTGTCTACAGCGACCGCCCAAGGGAAAATAAAATGTGCTTGTTATAGATAGGTGGTCTTTGTAGACAGGTTCCTTTAGTACATGTTTCAATAGAAACCATTTTCAAGGGAAACAAAAAATGTGCCTGTTGGTCACTAAAGCAGGTTTGACTGTACACAAATTTGATTTTGGTGAGATACTACAACAGTGCATCCTGCCTACTTTTCCTCCATCATTTTGCATTTCAAGGATACAGTAAGCTCCGCCCCCTTCTACTGCTCCATTTGTTGAGATCGCACAGAGCGAGAGGACGGTGAGCATAACGATGAAATACCCCAGTGTAAACATGCCAATTGTTTCCAAGAGACCTGCATGGCCAATGGAAAAACCTGCAGGAATAAAAAAAATAAATACAAGTTTTGAACTTTAAATTTATTGCAGTCTCATACAGAATAGAAATATTAAGATCATATAAGCATACATGCAAACATTTGAAAATCAGAAATCTGTACAAATTATGCTATTTAAAAAAAAAAAGAGGAACAATCCTAACTCTCCTATTCAATACTACAGACAAATTTGTACAGGAAGAGGAACACCTGCATTAAAATGATAATTATCTTCTCCCAAAAAGAGGAATGTTCCTCTTTAATCTGAACAGTTGGCATGTATGTATAAGACAAAGAAAAATGCTTTCAAGAGTCACTAACATATATGACTGCATTTGTAGAATATAGCTGCTATAAAAAAGAGGTCAATGAACTATTTGAGGAAAAATCTAATACTACATGTAGATTGCAAATTTGGTACCGTTAAATTTTAAATTGTATTTAATCAACGTCTAAACACAAATTAGCGACCAATATAAAATTATTAGTGAAGATTAAGAAAAGAGCTGCTTGCGAAATATATGAAAGGGTAGCCCATTCGTGTTTGAAAAAACAACAACGCAGGTTTGAAATCTATATATATCTAATCAAAAAAAAATCTTGTTATTTATAAACATTTGATTTTCCTTACACATTCCCTGATCCGAATTTTAGTGTTTTCTGTTTTTATTGAAGTCAACTTAAGAAATATCTGTTTAATTTAGCTTATAATTGATATAACCTTTCATGTCTGTACCTTTCCTATCGCACTTTGTATAAATGTATCATGTAGGCCTACCGTATGTATTTCATCTTTTGCACAAGCTGCACCTTGAGCATTTGACTGTCAAGTGGATTTGGCGCATTATAAGTCATATTATTATTATTATTATTATTATTATTATTAACTTGATTCCAGGCTGGACTTCCTGTTAGTGTTCATTAGATTTCTTTAAAAATACTGTACTGACAAATTCAGTAATTATTGAAAATATAGTCAAATATCAAAATAGGCAAATTATGTTCTTATTTCAATTTTCATCTTCAGTCATCTTGAAACCAAACTACAAATGTATTACGGGTAAATACAATGTACATATTATGTGTCATAGAAATTAGAAATCTGTAGGATGAATCCTGTCATTGTCCTTGTTTTGATCTGCATAAGTCAGTTTACACCAAGGTAATACCATTGACAACTCAACTGAAAGTCAGTTTGGACAACACTTTAAGCTAATGAGGTCATGGGCAAGCACATACTGTACATGTACATTAAGGAACTTCATGGAAACAATTACAACACTTGAATCTCGTCAAAGAGCTTTGCACTGGCCATGACCCAATAACATACACTGTGTAAACGTCACTTGATCATGTGCATACAACACAATGACTCATTAATAATTTACACATGTTCATGTATGTGCATGTACAATGTATTACCGACAAGCTTAATTTTGTTATGTTTCCTCTTAAGATTAGGCAAAATACATCCATGTGATCTGTTTTGGAGACTTTGTATTCAATAAATACCATGGAAATGATCTTTGTACTTTGTGTTTGTTTGCCTTGAGTTATACTAGATTGAATAGTCAAGCAAGAACAATTACATATTATCAAACTACATGTACACTGAACTTTGTATGAGAACTGGCCTCTAAAATGACCAATAAGTAGCCAGAAACAATTATTTTTTTAAATCTCTCATGAGATATGAGTGACTCAACATATTTGGAAGTTGTTAAACCAATTAAAAGAGGGAAGGATATCCAATCACAAAGAATGTAACTTCAGTTAAAACGGGTGTTACTTAAAGGGATCGTTTAACAATGTTAAATCTGAGATACACGGCCCTACGTGTTATCAGTGTTCGTGATATGGTGTAATATTGAAGCCCTAAAAAAATTGCGCTTCAAAATGATCAAGAAGTGCCTCAAAAAAGTAAAAACCTTTGAGTGACCGGTTTTACCATACTCGTTTTCCCCAATAGACTGTAGTGTTATGAAAACCGTCAGCCGAACGGTTTTCAAAATTTGTAATTCCAATCATAAATATCTTGATAATCAGACAGGCGATCGGCTTGTAAAAGTCATGGGGTTCCTGACTGACCTAAAGGTTTATAATTATCATTGCATCATGAGCTAAATCCAGAATTTTGTTTCAGAATCTGAGACAAAGTTACCGGATCCCTTTAAAAGTCTGTAGTTTATTAAAGTACTCTGACTTAATTCCAAGGTATTGTGCAAGGTGACAAACAGATGATTAGAACTGTAGATAGAAATTTCTATATTAAAGGGGCACGTTCCCGCCAGTGTAGTTATTGCTGCTCTAGTCATCGCCATCTTGGTTCCGAAGCTCGACTTCTAATTTGCATACAGCTGTCAATCAAATTACGCGCGGCCTGGCCTGCCTTCGCCAAGCCAGCTGATCGCTGCCGATCGTGATGTCACGAAAGTGGGCGGAAACAGCAGCCGAATCTTAGAGCCGAACTACGATTGGTATTACTTCGGCACATGTATGCGATAAGAGCCGTATTCTGTTGGTGTCAATAGGCAGCTAGCACCGTCCGCCAGCGGGTACGTATTTTGAACGCCCTGTGGAATACGGGGAACATGCCCCTTTAAAAGGGATCAGTAGATCTTCCCAAACTCTGCACATTAATTAATAATATATCATTCTTTATTTTATTTAGGTATCACATGCAACAGCTTACACTGTTTTAATACAAATAGGCCTGTCCTCATCAGCTTGAGTTTGCCAAATAACCCGCCATTTTCAGACTCGGGATATTATACCGAAACTCAAATTGCATCTTCACCTCATTGCAAACTAGCTCGGACAGGCGCAAACTAGCACGCTATTTCCCAAATAGCAGGATATCTTGGAAACGAGACCAAAATTTCTCAGGATATTTTCTTGACCAAATATCTCGCTAATTGCAAATGCGGGCTGATGAGGACGCAAATTGACTGGTTAATTTGAGATCGGGATGGTTAAAATTGCGGGTTATTGGGCAAACTCGAGCTGGTGAAGTCGGGCCTACATGTATTGTTATAGGAGATCAAAATGAGACCACATGCCAAGGGTCCAGGGTCATAAAGAAATTTAAATTATTGCAACTCAAAATCTGAAAAAAGAGGTCTATGAAAAAGTTGAAACAATGCCGAAAAACTACTTAGTGCGCAAAGTTCTTTCTGCTGAATTCGATGACCAGGGTTCCACACATAAGCTCTCTCTCCCTCCCTGGAAATCCTCCCATAGCCATCTAAGGAACTACACGTTATTTACAACTGGAATATGAAGGTACAGAACAAAGTCGACGCTGGAATTAAGACTGACCATTATTAAGATGCTGGAATTAATATACCACTATTAAGATGATGGAATTAAGATGCTGGAATTAATGAATCACTATTATTAAGACGCAGGAGTATGCTAAGTCCACCTCTCCCCTTATGATGCTATGGAATTAAACTAAGACAGAAAACTCCCAAGTCCCATAAATCCCAATGAATCATTGCCCTTCACTTTATTACATGTATTAGAATATAAGAACAACAATAATATAAATTACTTAAGTGTAATATATGAGCACAAGGAATTGTGACAGTGGTGATTAAGATGTTGTAAATATTTGAAGTACATGCATTAATAAAAGTTGACCATTTTCTTTTGTCTTGAAACTGAAATTATGAGTCTAGAGGTCTATAAACACTTTGTCTTTCTTCTTAACTGGTACTCCGTCATAGTCGTATATTTAGACGAAACGAACGTAACTTAGTATTGTAGCTTCCCCCGTCTTTTCTCAAATAAAAGATAAGACCTAATTACTTTAACCGCTCGGGACATTATAAATAAGATGTCGGCTGACGAATATCCTGACAGATATAAAGAATCAGTTTCCCCAGCTGGGAATGAGAACAATTCCGACGTAGAGGTCGAGGTTGAAGACGGAGGCGGGGCGGACGCCACAATATATATACAATCTCTATTTTAAACGTTTGTACTAAAGAAAGAGAAAATACTTCACACATGCACAGGTAAGTTAAAATTCATTGACATTATTTTAGACAAGTTGACAATGTCATTTGTCAATGATTCATCATCATGATTGGGCGACATGACATTTCATTCATCATTTTCATGATAGTTCAAGTTTAGTTCAAGTTTATTTGTCTTTCTTCCAACATAAATGTAATACAATTTAACAAATGTATAACATGCAAAGTATATAAGAGGAACACTTATAAGAATAAAGTTCACTCAATGCATTTACATGAGAAAACAAAAGAAGAAAAGACGAGGAGACCTAATTAAAGCTTAGCTTGTAGAGGTCAGGTCCCTCAAAAACAATAACATAAACAACAAGAACAGCCTGGTTATATAATAGATTAATAAAAGAAATGTTCGTCAAAGGCGCTAAAGTACTAAAACAAATAACTATAAACAATAACCATATGATTATTCACATGGTTTAACTGAGTAATAAAAAAGGGTGGGGAGAAGAGACTATGTACAAAAGGGGGAGATAAGAGTGATAATGATGTGGGATATAGAAATGAAGAGAGGGGCGGGAGTGGGAAAGAGAGGGAGAGCTCGAGTGGGGGGAGAAAGAAAAAAAATACTTTCACTGTAAACTGAAAGCTAGCTACAGGCGAGAAAGGAAAGAAAAAGGAAAAGGTAAGTCGGCAGTTGCTATACACTGTACAGTAGTAAATTGGGGAATGGATTAAGTTCAAATATAAATCACGACACTACAGATTAAGAAACAACTAAGTAATTATTCAATAAGTACAATTTCAGTTTACGTTTGAAGACAGATATACTGACAGAATGGCTAATGCTCGAGTCAAGAGTGTTCCAAAACCTTGGTCCAGTGCAAACTAAAGTGTTGAGAGTAAACTTTGTCCTTGCATGGGGTAAGTGGAATGCAGAAGCACCTCTTGTGGCATAATTGTGAATTTGATTGTTTCTCTTGAAAATCTTGGCTAATGCCAGTGGCAGTACACCCGAGTTGAGATCATACATTAAGGAACCCAATTGCATATAATAAATATCTTCTACCTTTAAAATCCTATGATGATAAAAAAGAGGATTTGTATGAGCACGAAAGTCAGCATTACAGATTGTTCTTATTACCCTCTTTTGAGCCAAGAATATTTTATCAAATTGTGTTATTAGAGATTTGCCCCAAGCAAGCACACCATAATTAATATAAGGTAGAATTAAAGTTGAATACAAGATACATGTAAGTAATATGCTTTTAGGAAGAGTAGACTTCAACCTACGAATTACACCAGTATTCCTTGATAATATTTTGCATAGATTATTTACATGAGTTTTCCACTTCAATTGTTCGTCGATATAAAGACCTAAAAATTTAGTTGATGTTACCCTGTCTATCAGAACACTGTTGAACATAATGTCGCCGGGCAACATCTTGAGCGAATTGCTATATATCATATAATTGGTTTTTGTAAGATTAAGAGACAGTTTATTAGCATGAATCCATGAGGTAATATTGCGCAACTCTGAGTTAACTGTTTGCACAAGAACTTGTGCATCTTTGTGTGAAAAAAATATGCTTGAATCATCTGCAAACAAAATAAAGGATAATACATCAGAAGAATATTGAAAATCATTTATATAAAGAATAAATAAAAGAGGACCAAGAAGTGATCCCTGTGGGACTCCACAGCTGACATTTTGTAACTCTGAATCAAAACCATTTATGGATACGAATTGCTGTCTGTCAGCTAAATAGCTCCTGAACCAATCCAGGGCAGCACCCCTGACCCCGTAATGGGATAATTTACATAACAATATTTTGTGATCTACTGTATCAAATGCCTTAGAGTAATCCAAGAATATTCCAAGTGTGTGCATGTGGTTGTCCATAGCATAAGAAACTTTATTGATAAAGTGCAGTATAGCATGGGTGGTAGTATGTTTCTCACGGAAGCCAAATTGAAAGTTGGAAAACATTTTACTTGAATTGAGAAACTTTACAGTTCTCACATAGATAAGTTTTTCAAGAATTTTAGAGAAAGATGTTAATAGGGAAATGGGTCGGTAGTTCGTCAATAGTTTTGGGTCACCCTTCTTAAAAATTGGGACAACCTTTGCCACTTTCATCTCCCTGGGTACAATGCCATTTGTCAGTGACAGATTGAATATATAATGGCTGTACGATTTCTACTGCCAAGTTTTTAACTAGACTGTTGGAGATAGTATCACAGCCTGGGCTTTTTCCAATCTTCAAAAAATGTATTATACTGAGTACTTCTACTTCATTTGTTGGCATTAAAAACAAACTTTGCTGGTTAGGTTCTTTCAAGAAGTCATGGAATGATTTATCACAATTTGGAATAGATCTACCCTCCGACAAATTCGGACCGATACTACAAAAAAAATTATTGAACTTTTCAACAATAGATTTTGTATCATCTACTAATTCTCCATCAATTTGCAGAGATCTTATGCTGGATGTTTTACTGTTGCTTTTAAAAATATTTTTGATAACCTTCCATCAATCCATGTCATGCATGTTCCTTTTAATCATTCAATGATTCATGATTGAAAAAGCATGACAAAGAAAACTCACCAACACGCAAAAAGAGAATGGCACTGAATATGGACAGTACACATGGCATAAAACAGCCAAATAAGGTGGATAAATTTCGGGCACTATTTATAGGGCTTGTTGAAATACTCCTGTCCAACTCATATCGAAGCAGCGGAGTTCCCTCATCTCCTGACGTCCCATTCGTGGCTCCAGCCGGGCCCCGGCCTCCGTTAGGCATCTCGGCACCGCTAAACGTCATGTTGCTGTGCGATCCTTCGTTTATTTCGCCACTTATACCAGAGCCTAGTCCGCCGTATGATACTGTTTTTGAACTTCTGGCTGTCATAACTGTGTATTATTATCTCCGATATACATAAGAAGAACTATGACCCCATACATTCAGTATCAAAGTCCAAAGATTATGTCAACAACAACCAACAAAGCCATTGAATTTAGGCGACACAACAAAATCTTGCTAAGGCTGCATGCGCATGCATGATCGCAATGTTATGATCACCTGATTCAATGCGTACTGGTAGGAAAGTAGACGTTAGGTGGCGCTCTAACAGTAATCATGTTAGTGTCCCTTTCTATAAAGGGACACTAAAAGGCACACATGTACGTCACATTGACCGGTTTGGAAGATAAGTAAGATTGTCGAAAAATATCATAGAAAATGCCCGCCGGCCAGTCTATTTCATTCTATATTTTGGCACGTTTAGAAAAGTCATTTGTTTTGGAATAAATCAATTGGGGCAAGATGAGGCTCTTTAATACGACCATAAATCTTCCAAAGTCACACCCTACCTTCTTCTTCTTCTTCGCCTCCCCTTCCCGGCTAGCTGCGCCACATCATCACCTTCATCATCATCATCATCATCACCTTCATCATCATCATCATCATCATCATTACCTTCATCATCATCATCATCATCATCACCATCATCATCATCATCATCATCACCTTCATCATCATCATCATCATCATCACCATCATCATCATCATCATCACCTTCATCATCATCATCATCATCACCTTCATCATCATCATCATCATCACCATCCGATCATCATCATCACCTTCATCATCATCATCATCATAATCATCATTACCTTCGTCATCATCATCATCATCATCATCACCACCATCATCATCATCATCATCATTACCTTCGTCATCATCATCATCATCATCATCATCATCATCATCATGACACATTAACATCAACAACACCGACAACAACTAATAACCATCATAATACATCATAGTCATCGTACATCTATACGTTGATTCTTGGTAGACCATTTGATATCTTTGAACTTCACATCTCTGGTGTAAGGTGAACATCACTTTATCGATTTCGATATTACTTTATTATTTTAAAAACCAATTTGAACTGCAAAATCGAAAGAAAAATAAAACATGCCGGGCACCAATAACGAAGAAAACCAAACGTCATCGTCATCTTCCCCACCACCAAAAACGTCTTTATCATAATGATTATCTTAATCTTCACCATTATCATTGTAATCATCATCATCATTGTCATCATCATCACCATCATCATCATCATCACTACCACTACCACCATCATTATCATCATCAGCAGCAGTATTATCATCATCATTATCATCATCATTACCCTTATCATCATCATCATCATCATCATCATTGATTGATTGATTTATTCATTTGTATACGACAAGCTTCCAACATACATCAATATACAATAATAACAGATCAAAAATAAGTCAGCTTGAACAGGATAACCCACGAAAGCTCGAGAACTTATTTTGAGTGGGGTCCCTTACAGACATGTATACAAATTAATAAGTTAAAATAGAAATATTTACAGACAGATAAGAAAAATAAAAGAATTACTTATTAAAGATAATAATAATATTAACAACATTAAACTGATGATAGAAATGATGATAAGTACAAGAAGAAAAAATAAGAAGGAGAAGAAGATAAAGAGGAGGAGGAAGAAAAGGCAAGTAATGATGAATGTGTAGAATTTCTATAACGTACGAAAACATAAGTATATACAAAATGAAAAAGTATGAACCAGCAGAAGAATACAAATTTAAATTATATAACAGGTCATTCACTTCTCTTCTCTGACTGTCAAGTTTTGGTATTCCTTTAATTTCCTCTTAAAATGAGCATAGTTTTCTTCTTCTGTTACACTACAGTATTGGAAGTAAGGGAATTTCAATGTTTTATGGCATTGTAATAAAACGAATTTCCAATACTACCTACTCTTTCTCGTAATTAAAGTTAAATTGGCTATTTCTTATATTATAATCATGTACGCAGTGGCGGATCCAGGGGGGGGCCCGGGGGCCCGGGCCCCCCCCCCCCTTGAGAAAAAAAATCATGTAAAATCACGTGATTTTTACCTTTTTTTGGGGTTGGGCCCCCCCCCCCTGGCGCTCAAGGGGGGGGGGGGGGTGCAAATTGAAAAATTTTCGAGGACCAAAAAAAAAAAAAAAATGTGCTCACTACCCCCCCCCCCCCCCCCCCCCCCCACTGAGCGACTTTTCGGCCGGCGCGATTTTCCAATTTTCGGGAGCAAACAAAAATGAAGAAAGTTGGGCCCCCTCCCCTAAGAAATCCTGGATCCGCGCCTGCATGTACGTCAGTAACAAGATCGAAGTTGGATCGAATATAATGATTCGACCTAGTATGATATATTATCATCATCATTACCATCATCCTTATCACCATCATCATTATCATCATCATTACCATTATCATCACTACCATCATCATCATCATCAACATCATCATCATTACCATCATCATTATCATTATCATTATCATCATCATCATCATCAACATCATCATCACCATTATCATCATCATCATCATCATCATCGTTACCATTACCATCATCATTATCATTATCATCATTACCATCATCATTATCATCATCATCATTACCATCATCATTACGGTTATCATCATTACCATCGTCATTATCATCAACATCATAATTACCATCATCATTATCATCATCATCATCATCATCATCACCATCATCATCATCAACCATAACCATCAAATGTTTGGATGAGTCTTCACCGAATTTCACAAAATAGACAATGTGCGGAGTAAAGAACCAAGAACGCAAAAGTAATGGCAGTACAAATTGATTTGTATTATAATATATCAGTTCTTTCTATTTACAATTTTCGTATTTCATGAAAAATAAGTTAATTCATGTAATATGATATAAAGGCAACAAATGTATGCACAATATCGCTTCGAACGGAAGCGAGATTAATAGAAACCAAACGTTCCTAATATTTCTGTTCGTCCACACACGCGTTTTTCCTCCGAAAAGAAGTATAAAAAGATCTTAGCTTTTCAAAACATCTGATTTCTGTAGTGTTGCTTAATCATTTTTATAAAGACCAACACTGATGAATACAATTGTTGTGATACAACACATTACTAAACATTATGTGCATGAAAACAGATTTTAAGTGAAAACAGATTTTAAGTGAAAACATATCAAGAAGACGTCGGAAGATTTGGACGAAACATTCTGTAGAGCAGCAACTTGCATAGAAAGTCTTCAGATGTGGGTTGAAATGAACACATTTTCATTTTCTCCATACAGAATATAAAGACAAAACAAAATAACACGACTATAATCATTCAATTGATTGATATAACTGCTGCATTGTAAAGAGGATAACAGTGTTAACGTGCAAATAATTTATGTCTATAATCATCACTCATAGTACTCTATAACAGGATTCATGCACAGCATGAAAAGTCAAGACGGCAAGGCGTTGCATAAATAACATTTTACATAATTTTTTTTCGCAGAATGATGATACACTATATAGAATACGATGAAGAAAAAAAAAAGAAAAACGTAAATAATGTGCCTGCAGCAATGGAAAGGGGCGGCGCGGGAATGATGGGGGGGGGGGGTAGGGGGATTTTTATGTGCAGTTCAAATTCTAATAATCTACTTCGACTGATTCAGGAACCAAATTTGCGTATAGATCAAATTCTACATCTTTTTTAATAAAAGTATAAAGATTTCAAGAATTAGATCTTTAGAACTACTTCAGTGAGAGTCATGCAAAAAAAAAAACAGCATGGTCTCGAGCTTGACTTTTATTCACAATTTGAATTCGGGTTTGTTCATGTTTCTTAAAGGTAATAGTAATGGTATCGACAATTTCCAGGGAGAAGGAGAGAGACTGAGAGAGAGAGAGAGAGAGAGAAAAAAAAAGAGTGAGAGAGAGGGGCTGGTGTTATTTAAAAAGTGCGTGGCTGCCATTGGCCAATAAAACCATGAAAAAAAACATAATGAATAATATCGCATTCTCTTAAAGGGTTTAATGGAAGGAGAGGAAAGGGGTAGATTATGAAATGAAAGTTGGCTAAGGGGGGGGGGGGGGGGGGGGTGAATGATTGCAAAAAGCCTTCAAATCAAGCGCCCAATCACGCTATTTCTCATCATGATAATAAAAACAACAAACATAACATCAAAATGCTCACGATCACTAAAAGAACGTTGATAAATACCATTCATAAACACTTGCCTTATCTCATTCAACATAATGCCGAAGTATCACTTTTCATGCCACAATACAAATATACTTTTGTAAAATGAATACATTAATCTCTAATCTAGCAAAATAGTGTTGCTGTAATCAATTTCTATACCTGGCATTTAAGCCTGGACAATTCTCAGTACTAAAATGATGTTCAAAATGTGTAGATGATGATAAACTGTTGATGATTTATAAATAATGTACATGTAACTGAATAAATCTGTAAAAGGATAAGAAGAAAATATTGAATTACATATTGGTCCATAAGTGCTTCATGAAAATTACTTCCTATAAGTGCGACCAGAGTAAAAGAGAAGAGATAAAAAAATGAAAACCATAATTGGTAAATTTAAAAACTAATACTGAATAATTGGTCACTCTTTAGGAGGGAGATCAAAATGTATTTCAAATTATGTCGCCGGAGAAAGCAGACAATTTGGTTAAATCAATCGATATTTGTCCAGGGCAATTCAGTGGTGATACAGCGATTGCAAACACGATTTAGGCTTTTGATTGACGAATACAATCTAGATTATTCTCGACACGACAGTGAAATTGCAAAACCTTTTTTCATTTGCTCAGGTCAAATTCTTTGGCGCAAATTGATGTTTTTAGGAATTACGCTACTCTCAATGCATTTCCCCATGATGATGAAAATGCATAGCACTGAGAAAAAAATAGCAAAGCAAATAATAATAATGAAAAAAATCAAGAGTAAAAAATTAACAAATAAAAACAACGGAAGTGAAACCAAAAAAAAAATTGAGGTAGGGAAATGTATGATAATTTTACAAAGTATAATAACACACCGTCATATCAACTAAAATGAGTGATAGAGACTTCTTTAAATGAGAATCTATGATAAAATATTGAACATAGACCTTAAATATAAACACAAGGGTTTCCATATTTATCTATTAGAAATATAGATGCAAAAGAAGAGTTACAAAATGCAAATCCTTTTGCGCAATACTTACAGCTGCGAATTCGGTACAAAAATTAACATTATTCTCATAATATCTATCACAAGACTTTAAAAAGTTTCAAAATGTACTTCAATTTAGTAAAAACAGGATGATTAAAAAAACGGACGACTTCTATTGCACGGAATCGTTTAAATGGAAAGAAAGAAAAGGAAAATGGACATTAACTTACAATTCCGGTTATAAGATCTCAAAAAGAAAGGAATGAATACACATAGCATTGCATAATTAATCTTAATCATATTAGTTTCACTACATGGACGGGTTACAATCAAGAATCGCTCTCATGGAATTTGGGACATGATTTTTTCTTTATTTGAATTATTGCCTTACTAAAGTAACGCAGTGATTTAATAGCTAGATTGGAGTTTAACACATAGATTAGACCATGTCTTGATCTATAGCGTTGATAAAACTCGGCTCAATTTCATATAAATTGATCCCAATACAAACTACAGTCATTTCTTTAAACAACCCGATATTATTAATAAAGACTAAATGGAAGACATCGAGATGACTTATTACGTCTTTAAATGATCTTCCTCACACACTATGTTATTTCACAAGCATTTTGGGTGACCAAAATGCCTTGGTGTTTATGCAGCTTAAGATAAATAAATAATAATTTTCTGCAGCTATTTCATGCCAGATTGCATTGGGATTTGTATTAAGATAAAAACAACATTTTTTTCCGAACACGTCTCCGTGGATTTAAAGTTTTACCAGTGGTCTTAAACCCAGTCTTCTTAAAACGTGTGTCCAAAATTAAGTTCTGGCGCTGCTATTGGTCCAAATCATGAACCACGTGACGCATGACGTATCGCGTCTTCCCGGTGGTGGCGTCACTTCATTCCACTTTCACGTGTCCTTCACATAGAACCGTTACTCCGCCATGTGGATTGGTCATGTAGATACAAACAGAGGTACAATGAAACTTAGAGAATCAATCTGTTCCTTTCAACCTATGACGCGTTCTGCATGACGACTCTGCTGCCCCCATGGATGAGTTAACTATTTTATCTTGGAAGACAACGAGAAAAATCACGATTTTTGGTGATAGCAGGGTCGGAACACCCTGCCTCAAGGCAATCTTAGATCCGCGGGGAAAGACTGGAAACGGTCACCGCTATCAACCGTTGCGTTCAAATTCTGATAGGTAGGAATAGCGATGCTGATTTCAAATCATCTCGTGTCACGTGAAAAGGTGTCCGTGTGACTATTGCAGTCCCTTTATCATTGGAAGAATCCGCCGTGGAAGGTGATGGGACATGACATTGTCTCGGGAATATTTGCCCGTGCTATTTCATCTAATGTCTTAGCGTCGAGTACCAGTAGGAATGCCCTTTGTGTTTCGCTGCTGATTACGGTTGAAACTAAAACACCTGTTGTGACGAAGAAAAGAAAAAGAGAAAAATCCACCATAAGCAACTAGAATAAATAATAATCATGTGTGTAGCGGAAGCATCTTTGACTTTGTTTATTCGTGTCTTTATTGTTCCAATATTCGTTGCTCCAAATGCTCCGTAAAAACTTCATTCTGCCTTCTTAAGTGATCTAACATCATATTACACAAGGATGCCTCCAATATCAATAGATTTCATCCACTGGAAACCAAAAAGGGTGCCATTTCTTTACACGAATTTAGTAGCCTCCAGATGGCGCTAAACATAAATATAATCAATCTACTTGATCAACTTAATAAAATGAATTCATATCGATCACTGAAACATGGCTCCTTTAAATTATTCTAAAATTTACTAAACAATCGATTGACATTATCAAGGAATTACCTATCCCTTCTATCCTATTTACTGAATATAGTTCAGCACTCTTTATGAAAATGTCTAACCTTTGCAATATCGATGACAACAATATAAATTATATATTTATATCTCTGTCTTGAGATTAGTTTCAAAAATCACATAGGGCACATGATGCACTATATAAAACCATCAAATTTAAGTTCCCCGAATAGTATTAGCTTCAAAACACATTTACGTGGGAAATACCCGTTCTATCAGTATTACTGACTCGGCTTGTATTAAATTAGTCCATACACAAGGTTTCTTCAACAGCTATATATCAAATGTATCTGGCATGAACCAGAACCTATACTGTGCTATTTACCTTACTGGATTTAACAAAATACCTTTAAATTCTTTAAACAGATTTTCGTCTCAATATGAGTCCATATGCAATTACTGATAAACACTGTTTTCATGCTTTATCTAGAAATGTTATTTTACTAGTTTCACATTTACCGGTAAGCATGAATCTTAGTAGCTATGAGAAAACACAAAAAACATGGCTTATGTTTTCAAAGTAGAAATGTTCACATTTAAATAAATCTCACTTCATGGTGAAAAATGCTATAAATGCAATATAACCACTATACTACCAACAAATATCTGGAAATTAGCAATTTTTAGCCAAAAAATAAATTCCCCTTTTTGGAATGTGATAGCCACTTAATCACATAAACCTGGACATTTCAGTGGATTAACATGATAAATTGATTCAGAGATTACTAGAACTGACCTGTGAAGAAATAAATGGATATTAGACAAATACATAACAACACATGTATAAATTTAAATGCATTGCAGTTTACAATGAAAGTTCTTTGTCTTTATGGAAAATTTGTCCAATTGCAATTTTCACAGTTCAATTAGTCTCAATTCAGGCAGCAGAGTCTGTAATAAATGAATTTGTATAGTCTCACGTGCAGACCCTGAAGAAGCAAACAGCCTTCGTTCTAGACCGTTTCAAATAAACGTTTCTGGGGATAATGTAGATTAATTAGTCTTATCCACAGACCCAATGTTTCAATAACTCCAGTCTTGACTAGAAATCTTAAGGTCCTATTTAAATAACCATAACTAAATGGATTCCCCGCGAAATTATCAAATGTTGGGTTCCTTGGCCGGGAATTCCTCTTGGTCTTCACGCGGTAACAGAAGCACCAGTTTGTGGATAGGACGCTCCAATTCTTGAAGAGGGTTCTTACGCTTACCACTAGTACCTACTCTGGAGTCCCCCACAGCAAGTTCCACTTTGCGAATGTGTCCATCTTCAGATGGAAAGACTCTGATGACACGTGCTAGTGACCACTGGTTTCTGGGTGCATTCACGTCCTTCACAATGACAACGTCGCCGACTTCAGCTTCACGTTGTGGGTGAGTCCACTTCTGTCGGACTTGCAGGTTCTGAAGAAATTCCTTCTTCCAGCGATTCCTGAACTCCAGAACTTTATGAGATGCTGCACTCTTGGCTTGAAGAGCTGTGAAACGACGAAGTGCTTGAATGAATGAATCGTAGTCAAGCTCTAGATGACTATCTTTCTTGATTTGACGCCTTTTCTTTCTTTCAAGCAGACTCTGGTTCTTCTGGATAGATTTCAGGATCTGAATTTCATCTTCAGAGGCTTTCTTCTGATCGTGCTTTAGAATTTCAATCTCTGCTAGATGAAGATCCTGCACAGTAACACCCCTTTTGGTTGTTGGGTAGTCACTTGCTTTCTTATCACGCCTGTCTTTACAATGTACTCTATTAGCGGCGTCAGTTAATCTCATGTAAGTACATTGACCATACCCTGTTGTACTTGCATCTGCGAAGTGATGATACTGTACCGACTTCACGGCCTCGAATTCAGCAGGCTTGTAACATCTAGGGATAGAGAGTGATTGATGTTCCAGTATGTCTATTCTCCATTTCTTCCATCTTTCTCGCAGAACATCTGGAAGCAGATCGTCCCAGTCTGCTGTCAGCTTACACAATGTCTGGAGAATCTGCTTCCCTATAAGCACAACTGGTGCCAACAGTTCTAAGGGGTCATAAATAGACATGACTGTGGAAAGTATCCCTCGCCTGGTTAGGGGCTTGTCCTGAAGTGTGATTCTGAAGTTGAATGCATCGGATTCGACACACCCTTGTACACCAAGAGCTCGCTCTAGAGGTAAATCATCATGATGCAGGTTAATCTCTCTGACATTCTTTACCCTTTCTTCCTCTGGAACAGTCTTCAGTACCTCTCTTGAATTGACAGCTTGTGCTGCTCCTTCACCCTTTCTATCAAGGAAATCAGCTTCCATCAATCTCGTCACTCTTGCAGGGGTGATCTCCTCCTCTACTGATGTGTTATGAGCGAACAACACATCCTTGTTTTCTGTCCTTAGCTCAGCAGCAATCTCACAGGCTGTCAATTGATGACTTACACCGACGGGATCATCCTCATAAGCATACTTGTGTTCATCTTCCTTCACAGTACCCAGGATGCTCCATCCAAGGTCCGTCCTTAGACCATACGGACCATTATCATCAGCAGGAGGGATGACATCTCTTTGTATGAGTGCCCTTGCACAGTCATATCCAATCAATAAACCAACTTCACAACTTTGCAGGGGCATGAGATGATGTGAAATCTTGGATAAGTGAGGGATTCTCATTGCCATCTCTGGAGTGGGTATATGATCATGGTTTGCTGGTATAAACCCTCTGGTGTAGGTCGTCGGGAGAGCAATCCGTTGTTCTCCATCAAATGATCGGATGGTCAGACCCTCTATGCGTTCACTTGGTACTCTTTCATCCATAGCAGACATCGTTGAAAGAAGAAGACTGACAGGAACTCCATGCAGATTCATCTTATCCTTGGTTTTCTCTAACATGAAAGTGGTGTCAGATTGGGTGTCTATTAATGCATACACCATTCGTTCATCTGATATGGTTGGATGAGATAACCAAACAGGAACTATCATCGTGCTCTTCCTGGTGGTCAATCTACTAGTACCGGTAGGTTGCTGACTAAATGAAGCATGAGACCATGACGTCTGAGTTTCCATAGGTCTGTCTTCTACATTTGTCTCCGTCTTTGGTTCTGGTTTCTTCCTATCTTCATGGAGACAAGATGGATGTCGCCTTTGACAAATGATACAGGTACTTCTCCATTTACAATTCATGGACATGTGGCCTGCCTTCAAGCATCCATAGCATAGACCCTTCTCTCTTATGTACCTTTTACGATCTGTCATGTCCTTTGCTGCAAATTCACTGCATTCTTCTAGGAGGTGATCCTTCTTACACAGGTAGCAGGAGCGTTGAATATTTCTCCTCTCCCTCTGTCTCTTGTTGTCTGAATTGGAAGATCTGACATTGGTGTTGAGAGTTCTAACATCTGGTACAGGCTTGCCTTTATCAAATCTCCCATCCTTCAGGTGGTGTAGAGATGTGATGGGATAACATGCTATCTTAGCCTCTTCATCTATGAACCTCACAAATACTTGAAAGGGAGGAAACAGCCCTTTCGCCTCTGTCCATCCGATGACCTTACGTGACCATCTCACAACAAGCCAGTCTGGCAATTTGGCTAAGAGCTTCTGATTCTCCCTCTCATCGTTTAGGTGGTGTAGATTTCCAATCCTATCCATTGCAGTGACACATTGATGGAGAAAATCAGCTAGCTTTCTTAGTCCAAGTGCATCTTTCGAAGAAATCTTAGGCCATCTGTCTAACTTGTCTCTGAAAGCATTTGCTATAATGAAAGAATCTCCATACCTCTGCTTAAGAGCTGCCAGTGCTTCTAGATAAGCTCTCTCATCTCCAATGAGTGCATATCCTCTAACAAGTTCCAAGGGCTGGCCTTTGAGATACTTCTGCAAGTAGAAGAAACGATCCATAGGCTGTATACCACTTTGTTCAATGAGAACATCAAATGCATGCTTCCATGCTGGGTAAGTCAATGGATCTCCTGCAAAGATTGCTGGTTCTGGTAAAGGAAGCCTCGTCATCCTCATCTGTTCAACCAGAAATCTCATCGTCTCAGCTTGAACATTCTGCACACTGTCTAACTTGGGTTGACTAACTTGACTTACTGCTTCAACTTCTTCCTGGATGTCGTTCACCTGGATGTCGTTCACCCAGTCCTGGCAATCCTGTAGCTCCTGCGGTTCAACAGGATGAGACTTCTTCGACTTCTTAGATGAAGTTCGAGATGAGGGTCTAAGGGCTATCAATACATCAAGAGTCTGTTTCATGATGTTGTTGTGTGCTGTTTCAACCTCATCTAGCTTGTCGTCACTGTTGTCTTCAATTTTCGCAGTTGCTCTAAGTGTAGCCAACTCTTCCTGGGTGTTTATCAGTTTGTCTACAGTACTTTGTAGAGCATCTCTGGTCTCCTGTACTGTCGACGCTTCGCCTTCATCACCAAGTAAAACTCGCAACTTGTTTGCGGTTCTATTCCAGGACTTAATACAGCTGTCAAACTCTTTGGATTTAAGTTCCACTTGCCATTGTAGTCCTTTCTCTGTGGGCTTGGGTTCACGATGGGGTCTACTTTCACCTTCAGTCTCAGACATGATGTATAGCTCTCTTTCAGTTGACGTGGAGACGTCTAGACGTAAATGAAGTTTTTACTGTAGCGGAAGCATCTTTGACTTTGTTTATTCGTGTCTTTATTGTTCCAATATTCGTTGCTCCAAATGCTCCGTAAAAACTTCATTCTGCCTTCTTAAGTGATCTAACATCATATTACACAAGGATGCCTCCAATATCAATAGATTTCATCCACTGGAAACCAAAAAGGGTGCCATTTCTTTACACGAATTTAGTAGCCTCCAGATGGCGCTAAACATAAATATAATCAATCTACTTGATCAACTTAATAAAATGAATTCATATCGATCACTGAAACAATGTGAGCTTACACATTGTCATTCTATCTTTCAAATTTGGGTCGGACCGATGAAATACACGGCATGTAAAAATGGAAAACAAAAATAAACATGTGAACTCTATACATCTTGAGCTCTCGTATGGGAATCGTAGGTTCAGAGAACATGGCTGTAAGTAATTCTGGATTGTTTATCCTGCAGTACATTGATTGTTTAAACCAGTAAAATAAAAACAATCACATTAATTTCCTTATCTTTCTATGTTCATTACTTAGTCCTTATACATTTTCTAACAAAATCGTTTGGCACATGTCATTTATTAGTAATCATCAACATTCATTGTAAGTTTTGTTGGATTGTGTGAGAATTTATTTTCTTTCATGACCATAACTCAAGTTTATCTTTAAGCAGGGCCTATTCCATGATGAAATGTCTAGATGACTTACCCTCATCCTCGTCAACAGCATCTGGTGCCCCAACAAAGATCGGCTCTGACGGATAGTGGTTCGGTCTGTGCCATGTCTTGCATGATTTTGTTCGCATGTTGCATTTTACAATCTGCAAAGATAACCGGAGCATAACGATAATTACTCAACCATATTGGACCTGAATGAAATTTTATTCTGAATCTTAATCTGTCAAAGAAAGTATTGAATGGTAATTAATTACTCCTGGCTCCCCTATAACTATAAAACATTTAATTAAAGTATACACGTATGCTCTCGCTGATACAAAAAGCATGCCTGAAAGGCGAAATGGTATGCAAAGTATATTTTAAAGTATATTTAAACCCTAAAGATACTGCAATCCATTATGTGAACAATTAGGTATATAATTTCGGTTTGTTTTAAGACAATACAAGATGTACCTTGTGCTGGATATTCCCACTATGTTTTATCAAGGATTGTGAAAAAGATTCAGGATCATGTTTACTCAAACATATGTAATCATAATTATGCGCTACTCAGAAACATTGATCCAGGGCTTAACTTAATTCAAAGGTTACCAGTGGCTTTGGGAAGGAACTCATCCATACATTAATTTGAACAGATTAGTAGTGTCTCTGAAAGACTTTCACTTTAAAGATTACATATCCAGGGATCACTCCTATTGATTTTCCACTTACTTATGCATACCATCATGTGTGTTTAATTACCAAATGAAGGTTACCTTAACAAAAGCATGTCACCCCTTACCGTATTCATAAAGTCGCCTTTACATTTCCCCGAAGTTCCGTAAGCATAGGTATAGGGCCTTCCATTGACTCTACTGTTTATGCATGGCATATCGATCCCTGTATTGGAGAATGAAAGAAGAGAGATGTCATTAACCTCTGCGATCAGATGTTTCGACTTTGTCCAGACGACAAAGGCCGAATTACGTGAGATAAGTACTGAAAGATCAACATGTGTTTTGCTGGTCGATGTCTTCAAGAAAAACTAGATCGAGCGAAGGCAAATAAGAACCACTTATAATTATGTGCGGTTAGGTTGTTGCACAATGATCATAGACCATGTGCGATCGCAATAACTTTCGAAATATCAACTGCGACAATTTCTTTTTCAATCATCACTTGACACGTGCATAAATTATGGCATCTTACATATTAATCAGAAATGAATTCTATGGGATAAACGGTCATAATAATTAGGGTTTGAAATAGCCCTTGAGTTGATTACTTAAAAGTCTTTGAGATGACGTCATATACTGTTAAATAGATGGAACAGTTAGGTTGTAGCACACATCTCAGTAATTACTATTCTCCCAAAAAAAATTCACATCTTACAGATAATGCATCTGGATGATCTGGTGACTTATCGTTGCATGTTAAAGGCCTTTTTTTAGGTAAACATTATAATGTCTTCTATTAGCATTCTTTTTAATCTTCTCATGCAGGAACACCTGAACACACCCTCCTTTGTAATAAATAAAGTTTCTCACCAATATCTGAGGCGACTTCATAGGTGAGTTCCACAACGCCGTCAGGCCGAAGTTGTGCAGAAGCTGATGTATAATTTAGAGTTACGAGGTTTGTGCCAACAGGTGTGTTCTAAGAAAGCAAAAATGTGGAAAAAAGAGAAAAATTGATAAATCATGATAGGGATAACGAGACAAAATAGTTGCAGGTATATTTTGTCATTTTCGAACGAAAACGTGATGAACCCAATGTTCTGCAAATAACGAAAAAAAAGGTGAGGAAGAGAAAGTTATATAGCTCTAGAGAGATTGAGATCGAGGGGGAAGAGAGAAAGAAACGGAAACCTTTTTTTTATGTATTCCTTTAACTCTAGGCCTACTGCTTCGTATTACGTAATATGAATGATAAAATACTTGTTTTTCCAGTTCTTAAACATATTAGAAAGTAGAAAAAAATCAATGACGGAAAATAAAATCTAAGAATTACATAAAGTAAAATTGATTAGGTTTTTGAGAAATCTTTGTCTTGAAATTCAGGGGATCATTAGCTTAATTCTCCATCGATCTGTATAGCCAGCAAACAGGGCCGGGTCGTCTGGGTATGTAATCGGTTCTTTTATGTCAAAAGTGAATGCAAGGCCGATAATGCACTATAAGGAAGGACGCGCACTTACAAAAGATCAATTAATAACATGTTTAGACACGATCCTAAGGAGAACTCAATTATCTGGTTCTCATCAAAACTACCCGAAAACTGTCTGGGGTTGAATGGTTTGGTTAAAGATGCTTATGCTAACTTTTCTCTTGTGCTATCTAATTAATAGCGTGGAAATGAGAGCTAAGATAATGGGCGATAGGTGCCATGTTCCTTTTGAAAGAAGTCCGATGAACCCTAAGAAGAGAATGTCCCCGAGAATGAGACCCACACGCGAGTGGTGGATCGAACCGTCTGGCCTTATTACCCGCATGGTATTCAGATTTGACAGGCCCCTTTCATCTCGGACAATACCCCCGAGTAAATTCCTTCCGATAATTGGCGGTCCTCGTGTTTGTGTCGGTAATCCTAAGCATTGTAGTTCGGATTCCTTCCGGTAATTGTTGATGCTCATTTACACAATAATCGGAATGTATCGATTTGCCTTGTTCGCGGTGGCTGGGGATGAGCGCAGGGGGTGGGGACAGGAACACGTGTTAAGGTCCATGATGTAACGGTACTGGTAGTACCCCGGTCAGACTAAACGGGACCGACTAACGGCCCCTAACGATAGATTACAGACCGAACAAAATAGCATTACCCCCAAAGGGTCAAGAACCGTTCGCTTTCAAGTTTTCAAGTAAATCCGGTGGTGTGCCTGGACTGAGGCATAATTAGTGTCTATTCGATGACCATCTTTTACCGAACTAATGCCCTTTGCACACTGGGCGTCTTTTCGATTGCGTTATAATAAACCCGTGTCATTCAAGCCTGTAAAGGCAGTAGGCCAAGTGGCCTATAATTCGAAACTTTTTGTTCACCCCCTCTTGATTTTGCAGGCAAAGTTTGTACAATATAATCCTTATATGACCACATGGTACGTCAAAGACCATAGATACCGCGCCAGCCTCTGACGCAGACTGACGTCATGACTGACGCCCCTTGTGCAACGTCATCTTAGAGATTAGAGCAACTGGCGAACATCACCTAATAGATTATATACGCTTTATTTATAACTATAGATAGTAAAAGCGACTGGTTTGACGAACCGGGGATCAGCAGGGGGTCTTTTTATTTTTTTCACCAGACCCCTGATTAGGTAACCCTATTCAAACCTACCAAGAATATCCGCCCCTTCCTGTGTATTGATCGTGAAAACAATCCATAAAACGGAAACGTTTTAGAGGCTGGTATTGAAATATTGAAAAGGATTACTCAACTGATTGACTTAAATTGTCGCTTTCTTATTTAAACGCTTCTTTGTTCCATTCACAGAATGCTTACATTAGTGATCATGCACCATTGATAGCGCGTGAGGTTATTGAAGGACTTGAATAATAGAAGGAAATGATGTTCTATAGCTGCGATGACACCGTGCAATGCACGAATTCCCCAGCTTAAATGATACGATTTTCCTTCAACTAGGTTACTTTATAAACGTGCATTTTACGCCAAGTGGAATTAGGGAGCGCGGCAAATATCAAACGAAAAATTCAGATTTTAAATTGTGGAATTTTACGACGGAAAAGCAAATATCATAAGAATGTATTATTATTTTTTGCTTGGTATTTACCGACTGAATATCGGCATAAGGATTTTTTTTGTGGGTCAGTCTGTTGTCGTTTTTGTTTGTTTTTGGTCTCATCGTAATGGCTAGGATAAAAACCATGAAACGACTTAGCGGATGAAAAAGTTGAAATTTACCTTATTTATTCTAAGAGGTAAGACGAATCTCCTGACTTCTGTGATTGGAAAATGTCGCTTGCCATCTTGGTCTCCATGCCTAAGGTAGTCAAGGTAGAATTTCTTGAGAAGCTCATCGTCATCGTACGAACAGATATCAAACACCACATGCCCCTCTTCTTCGTAGGAGTTGATAACGTGCATGCCAAAGAGCGGACCCGTCTCGTACCTCGTGGTCATCTGCCGTCCCGTCTGCTTTTCGACGAGGTGAAAGAGCGTCGTCCCGTTATGGTCGAACTCGAAACACGACGACACCGGCTTGCCCAGTATCTGCGAGGAGGCGAGTTTGGCGACGTTGATGTGGAGGGTCTGCTCGGAGAACACGATGTAGTTGTCGGTCATACCGAAGCTGTGAAAGTACGAGGGTTTGAGAGGATTCCGTGCTCGGATGCTGCAAATCAGTTTAGCCGACATCGAAGGACTGCTCGTGTCTGTACTCGACTCGCTGGTTGACGTCGTGCCGCTTTCTAATAACGGTGACGATGGTGACAATGACGATGATAATGATGATGATTCTAAAAGAGCAGAAATATGTATACATATAATGTTAAATCCGATCTGAGTATCTCTCACAAAAAGTAATAATTAGTGACCTAAATTGAACGTTTATAAGGGGTATCAAATACAAATTCATTTGATCATTCTCTATCATTTGGGACATTTCTTTAGAACAAACGCCAATCATGAAATTAAGTGTCTATGAGGTGTGTTCCAAAATAAAGATTTAGTATATCGCATAATATTGTTGGGCTATGAATAATAGTATTACACATAATCAATATTTAACTGTGAGACTGAACAAACTTTTTGTTAATTAAGTAGACTGCAGCCATATGTATATCATGATACCCTGACATAGTCTTAAGTCTGCCAATGATTGCAAATGTGGGAGATATGGCGTCTATAGATCTAGTCATTTAATCCTCCAGATATGTCCGTAAAGTACATTCAAACCCCCTGGCCAGGAATAAAGAAACACGTGGTCATTGTAGATGCATGACTAAGACCATCGATGACCATATGGGAATTGAGAGCATGACTAAGACCATGACGACACCGTTGTCTCCACGTCGATTATGTAATACTCAGCCCACCCCCACACCCCTGGGAATCTCTCCTATGGTACGCTGTTCATAGGGGGCACCGGTACACCCAATACTAACGTGCATCCCCCAAGTGTTAATTCAACAGGTGGTGGACATTGGCTTCGGAAGGGGCTTCCCCCGTATTTCTGAGGCACTTCCGTCTCATCCTCACCCACGCAGAGAGGCCCAATTTATCAAAATGTATCTATACGGAGTCTCTTTCTTCGCATAAAAATAAATTATAATTGTTGCCAGAATCATGCATAAACCATCTACACCTAGCTGTATTCACCGATAGATTGATGAAAGTCATCACTACACCTCTATTGCTATAAGAACTAATCACATCGCTACTGTCAATGATTATTTGAGAAAGTCTAAGAAAATAAAGTTTACATGTATATTACCCCTCCTTCTCTAAGGAAGCGTTTTGTTTTCGATTCAAGCTCTTACAGGCGAAACTGTTCCGGAATATTAATACAACAGCATACAATTATCTCGTTTTAAAACATATCGAGAAAAGTAGCATACCCCATTCCACTTTCCTTTTTACACGTTCTATAATTTGTATTTTGCTACTTTCAGGAAGATAGTCCCTTCCACGAAGTAATTGTACACTTGAATCGAAGATATCCAATATTCAGCGATAACAATTTATCTCCTCAAAATAGACACTATACGGGCGCGACTCCAGGACCGTCGGAGAGATAAAGAAGACATAAGGCGGAATTGAAAGAAATAGCTTCATTTTTTTTGTACCAGTGGCAGAGGTTAAGTTGATTGATTTTCTCATGGCGACACCATGCTGTGATAGGGGAGGCCTCTGCGAACTTCACCGGCGTATCAGTCCAGAAAAAGTGTGGCCGAGGGAGACTGCCATCTTCATTTTGTGAAAAAAAATGTCCTCTTCGTCTGACAAAAGGGGAATCTGGCTCTCTTAAAGGACGAAAGCATCACACAATTTACCCCATTGTCTCTCTTCTATTTGTATGCAATTGTCATTTAATGTTCGCCTCTCTATAAAGGCAACCTGTCCATAGTAGTCCCCCAAATTGCTTCCCCTTTGTGTGTTGAAAGAGCATCTCTAGAAAGGCCACCTGTTTACAGTGGCCATTTTTTTGTGCTTTCACTGGGTGGCCTTAATATATAGATTTGACTGCACTGATTATCATAGGCGTAAGGGCCCATTTTTGTCATCTTATCTCTTGTGGGAAAATCATCTTTCCAGTTTCTAAATACTGCGAGTGACAAGATAAGGTAAGATATGAAGATACACGTAGACCACCACGCTACGCGAATGAGGTGGCGGTTGCCTGAATATAGGTAATTTTAACGAATCTAACAATAAGGGGTGGGATGAGGGAAGCTGCAGCCCCCCTCAGCGCCCTCTCCTCCGCATCGCATGTCTATATGGATGTTGTCACCTACCTGAATGCGATTTAGGGAAGAACTTGATGATGTTGTAGAAGCAACCGGTGAGGTAAGATGTTCCCATGTTATACGAGCACCCGTCCCTGTCCACCTGAGCATGCGCAGACGCTGTCATCATACCGAACATCTTTAAAAGATCGATCTGTCATGAAGAGAAAGATAAACATTAATTTCAATTTTGTCACTTAGATGGTAGAAACAAGAAAAGCGATGACAATAGTCTCTTGTTTCATTTTTATTTTCAAGAGAATCTGTGAAAATATTTAACATCTTGCAGACTAGCACGAGCTCGGAAAACAACAACTAATTTTAAGCATATTTTTTCAAAAGTATTGTGATAAAAAGTTCTTTGAGGGAGAGCCCAATGCATCGTTTGGTGACAAGGTCAATGTTCTATTTCTCACTCTCATTATCCTTCAGCAGATAATCAGAAGCTTGTAAATTTGAATGAATGACTCGGTGGGGCGCCACCTACCGTTTGGTCCTCCGTGCTTAGGTCTTGTAGGTTGATCTTTCTCGGTGTGTGCGTCTCTGTCGCCGTGTAAACCTCATCCCCAAGTTGATACATGTTTATTAAATTATTGTCTGTAACATTAAGCGGTAGAAAATGGGTGGCAAAGCGCTCGAGGACGTTCTTGCAGGGGTCCGGTATTCCTACTGTGCCAAACTCTGAGAGGATGATTTTGTTGTATTTCATCGCCTTCTTGTAAGCGTTGCTTCGGAGGAACCTATTCTGGTAGCTCACTTTGCCGTTATGGAAAGCAAACTTGTGCATGAGGGCTAGACCATCGAACCAGTGCTTGTATTCTGTGTCCCCCACTTCGAATAGACCTGGACCGATCCGCACTAGGGACCCCCGGAGCCAGCCAGGGAGTTTGCCTGCCAAGATACAAAAAACAACAACAATAAGATATGTTATGTCAGTCATAGAAGAATCGACAATTGCTCCAGAGACATTAGCGTCTTTTCGTCAAAGGTATAGTGTAAGCCGTAAGGCCCAGAGTTGCAATTGGGTTCTAGGTTAGGTTTCAGGTTAGGGTAAGGGCCAGAGGGTTAGTGTTCAGGGTCTAGGTTCAGTTTACTTTATTTGTGGGCAGCTTAGAATACTGTCTCTGAAGCAAATTAGCAGTGGCCTACATGTAAGAGATATATTACATAATCTTATTCACATGGAAGATGGAATATGATGATACCGTAGGACAAGCGATACACCACAGTCACATTGACAAGACAGTCACGAGAACGCCATGTGACATTTTACATTTACATAGCCGAGGGTCGGTTGGTTTGGAGTCGGCGGTGTGACTGAGGGTTGTACCACGATAACGCCCCATTCAAGACCCAATTCTAGGTAAAGGTGGACTCCGAGGAGGTGTCTTCTGACAATTGAATATGACGTACTCATATTACCATGTAATGAATGGAATAGATAAGAATAACACGGCATGCGGGGGATTGTAGCAAGGTGGTATCCTTTTTGGCGACCTCTGGTTACCAAAGTGGCGTATTTTAATAAATGAAATTAGGTGATCACAACAGTGCAAGAATGACATGCTTACAAAACTTGTAATAAAGAGAACGAGAGAGGGGAGAGAGAGAGAGAGAGAGAGAGAGAGAGGATAGAAAGAGAGAGAGAGAGAGAGAGAGAGAGAGAGAGGGTGGGGTGGGCTGAGAGAGATGCATCGAGTTATATTTAACTTTCAAGATAGTGAAAATCCATATCTATGATTTTTACTCGAAGCCTTGTGTCTTTGTTTCGTTATCAATTTTCTTTGTCATACTCATAACCAATAATAAAGGGTTCTTATCAACGGGTTATTTGACCAATCAGAACAATAAGAATAGGACCTTAATATTCTGTACCGGTAATGGAAACATCTTCTTCGCTCATTTTGCGGAGGCATATTTTTTGATCAGCTCCACTGCGCAGGGGACATCAGGAGTCAAGGCTAAAGAGTGTTTAATCATAGACAGGGAATGAGTTTCTGGACCCACAGCGTAGACTGCTATTGTCAAGGTTAGTCCGGCTAGGCCAGACAGTCTTTACCAACTCAATGTATTCGATACTAATATGAAACACATTTTTAAACATTTCTTTAAAAAGAAATAGACCATGCAGTTGAGCGATACATGGTAGAGTAAAGTCGCCTTTTAAAGGGACTAGTAACGATCCTGACAATTAAATCGTAACTTGTTTGAAAGTAAGTGCATTGTTTAATGATTAACTAGTTATAACATGTCTGCACCGTATACTTGCTGATTCGTCTTCGCCTACGATTGTACGTTACAGTGACTTCATCATGGGATCCACTAATCCCAGTCTATTATCTATGCCGCCTAACGAGATTATGCGACAGGCGTTAGTCTCCTATTTAGCAGACGGCTGAAGGCCTGAAAGTTCTGTCCCTATTTACCTCTGCGCAAGAGAGAAAATAAAAAACGGTTAAACATCATGTGATCTGTCAGAAGTAGTTAGTATTCAAGCCACCGGTAACATGGTTTCCAATTTGTCATGTTACTTCGCCTGATTGTTTTGTCACATAATAATCCCATAAAATTCGCCGCGGGATCTATTTTGGATGAAGGTGAGCAATATCTCCACAGCCCCCGTCTCCCCCCTCACTCGTGGGGTACCCATTCTATAGGGGTATACAGTAACTTTTTCGTTACCAACATCTATTTTTGAAAGTTTGTATATTTTTCCGTTGTATTTAAAACAGCTTAATCAACCAACCATGTCGATAAACCCTTGATTGGGTTCCCCCTTTCAACTTCCACGCAGAACTTTTGAAAGAAAACCTGATGCATTTAAGGACCAGATATTGGTCGCAAAATAAGAAACAAAGTCTCGGCAAGAGCCATAGGCTTGGGACCACTCACGAGGTTGTAAGGAAATTCCTAATCATTTAAATCGGACAAACAGCTCAGAAATCGGTTCTAATTTTGCGTCTCGGATAGCGTCCCACCTGCAGTCTATTAAGAAAACTAGGACAAGTGCTTACCCCCAAAACAATTTCCCCCACCTTTAGACATAACATTAAATATAGCCCTCTACGGTAAGAATATATTCCATATTTTATCCATTTCTCGTACGTCTTAACTATTGTATTCTTAACCCTTTCTTTACTCTGTGAAATCTGGTCAAATTAATAACGACGATCCACAACATACGGACAAAACAACACCGCTAATTTAAAGAAGGAGGGCGTGTCAACCGATAAAAGACGCGGGAAGACAAAGAACAGGATAAGGTGGCGAAAAATTAATAAGAATGGTCACGAAGAAAGCGAAAACACGTGACATGGCTCTCAAGGGTATTGGCGAGTATACCCAAGCTGACAAAATATACCTTTCAAAGTAGAACTCGTACTTTTTTGCGGTTTCTGATCACGGCAGGACCTATTCTCTTCGAGTACCACCAAAAACCACAAGAGGTCTTCGAGAGGAGGGAAAGGGAACGAAATAAAGTCAAGATATCGCAGGGATAATCCCTGCTATAATCATATCAAAAAATCGAAAACAAACAACTGTACTTCGTCGACAAAAATCGAGAAATGGCTAAAAAGTGAAAGCTAACATTTTTCACCTTCAGATAACACCTCATTACATAACCATCGTTCACCCATTATATTGTGTTCACACTATCAATGGACCCTCATCTGACTTTGTATGTCTAATGATAATTGAGATTAAAAGAAATCGTCCTCATTTTTGGACACACTTCTTGCAAGGACTGCAATACAGAGATGTTACAACTCCATCAGTGACTAGTTACTACAAACCTTAGAGCTTTAAAAAAATACCGTCAGTGATATGCCTGGATGTTGTTTGAGATGTTTCGGAAACTAGAAAGAGGAAGAGTTCACTAATTGTATCAGGTAGAGTAGACAGACATGTCGGGTAATTAACAGACACGAAACAGCTCCTCCATCAAAATAGCGCCAAAAGTAAGAAATTAAACGAGCATACAGGGACCGTCCTGTTAATCCAATTGTCGTCTGCCTCCTGATTGGAAAATCTAGTCCCGAATGTCTCTCCTTTTTTAAAAATAGTTTCTTTCTGAAAAACTACGTCACGCTTTTGACTGTTAATGATTTGAGGAACTTCACGCAAGGCATATCCGAGATAATTATGTTCTCTCGTGCTTGCGGTCAGTGCTGGAGTCGTAAGGAGGTTGTTCGGGTATATAACTGTCTTCAAGTAGACGACATCGTCTAATCAGAATGGCGGGATTGATACCCGTAAGGAATCACTCGAAAAAACAACAGGGACACGAATTCCGACTCAAAGGCACGGCGGAACTATTATATTTAGTTGGGAATCATCGCACAGTTCGAGGTCTGGAAATAATTGATTAGAATTAGGTTATAATTAGGATTTTAGACACTAATTGGGGGTACAGTATTATCATTATGCGGTAACAACATATCCGAATCAGACTATTAAGGCCTTCTACAACATGATAGAGCCGCAAAGTATTGAATCCAGTGCATTTTCCATGTATGAAAAAGACGTTTAAACCAAATTCTTATTTGCTAACCGGTATAATTATGACTTTATGTATCTATCCAATCGAACATGCAGCTGATCTTTTCTGAAATAACGTAAATGCTTAGCTGTCTATTGAGCCTGTTTCCTTTCTCGTCTGGGCAACATTTAAACAAAAGTATTTGCCATATACAGTGATACAGATTATTGGCAACCCATTATTTTCACCTGTGTAATTCTCCAGTTTCCATATTGCTGTTTTCCTAAACGGGAACTCACGGAATCCTTCTAAGTACCGCCTCGGTCTGGACCACTCACCTTTTCATAAGCGAATTATTTCGGGCAATGCACTACATGTTTTATGAAATTTGTAACAAGGTCATCCCTGATTTTCTAAGTCGACTTGACCTTTCACTCGTCAATTTGACCATAATCCTTCCTACCTTGGTCTAACAGACTCACTCAACGCACAATTTCCTAACTTACCATTTGTATCAGGTTCTACGATAAACCGCCTGCGAATATATAGGCCACACCGCAAACTTATAAGCTATTCGCTTCCCGAGCATGACCGAATCGTTTACGAATGCTTCCGCAACGGTTTTCTAGGTCACTCAGATGTTCTTTCGTCATAATAGCAATATGGGAAAACAAAACACAGGATATTTTGATTACTTCGGCTCTTCGGGTCAATTCGTAAGGATTCGGAAGACAGATGGTCAGGAAATAATGCCTTTGTTTTCCTCGACTTTTTATCTTCGTCATCTCAGGTCACTTCGTCATTCTTCGGGAAAACACAACAAGAGAGGTGAAGGAAGTTTGGTCTACTTTCGGCGGCATTCGGGTCATTTCGTCATAATTCCCAAGCAGCGGCAAGCTGGAATTAAAATTAATCCCGAACGGTCAATGTTGTGTCTCAAGGATGTATTCGTCATAGTGGTTATGTCTAGCGTTTATGATTTCTTGACCACAAGCCCTTTCTCGCAGGCCACATCTTTGTCCTCGATTGACCACTCTACTAGAGCACGAACAAAAATCGCCAATTTGAACTATTACTTGAATAGAATCATTTTTGCCTCTTTGCGGTTATCAATCACGGGTCGACAAACAACCAGTGTTTTACAAACGAGACATACAGACAAGAATACGAGCACGAAGGTTTTTGGTATATGGTTCGGACCGCAATCACAGCATTGTACTACCGCAAAACTCCAAACTCCAAACACCCAGACCTTGGTCGTCCCTGATGTCGTTGTTATCCCCCTACGGGTGTTCTCTTTTAAAGAGTGTCCCCAGACAGCCCCTTTCTCTCACCCTTTAGTCTCTAAAGAGACCGGTAGCCGCAAGCAGGGGTACCTTTTCGCTTACCCCAAAGACGTGTTGAATAGGTACGATTACACATGTCACCACCCTTGGCTTGCTAGAGTGCTGGGGGACCAGCGATCATATAGTATCCTTGATACATTTTCGTAAAGTAAATTAAGTCAGTTTCCGAGCACGACGAACGCTGTTAAAGCTCATAAACCCTCAAGATGATTTTCAAATACATTAATCATCTTCGTGATAGGCTGCAGAACCCTTTGAGGATTACTAGAAGAAATAGTCAGATAGTCCACCCTACACCCCCATGAGATTATGAAGTAGGCATCTAGAACAACATTAGGTGCCCAACATGCATAATGCCCCATATCCACAAACTAGGAGGTAATTTTATAACGTGTAACTCTATGGGACAGATGGCATGATGGAGCACCTATCTTGTAATCAGCTAACGCCATTAAATATCTCGCAAACGAACAAGCTGATTGAAAACCGATTGACTCCAAACACACAATTAGGATCGCAAGGACATTTCGAGATGTATACAATTTGCAGGGGGTAAATCCTTTCATTGACTCACTCAAAGTAAGAATTGAGGGTGGCAAAATTTGGAAAAAAGGAAATAAAACCCAAAGATTTTGATGATGAAGCATGTGAAATATTGACCCCGCCCCTGGAAAAATAGAACAAGGTGTATGGTGGTTTAACATGTAGGCTATATACAGAACAGCAAACTCCAAACCTTAAAGATGAAGTCGAGTTCTGGTCATGCGATTGCATTGTGAAAGAAACGGCGTGGAACCGACCAGAAAAGGTTGATCATCTATAAGAATTTGTGTGTATTGCAAGGTTCTGGAATCATCAAAATGATAAGAAATTTGGCCAAGTCTTGGTAAAGTTACAAACACTTGCACAGAAAGATGTATATGGGACTACACGAACACGTGGCGTAAAAAGCCGGCCCCCCGATTTTTACGATGTTGCATGCATATTTAGAATATGAAGGCATTTGAAGAGCCATGCTTTTCAGGGAACATGTCTTAACTGATGTTTTTCCACACTTGCATAATAAGAATGAGTAATGCTCACAAATTATTTTTCACCTCTTCCCAGAACTCAACCTTCTCTTTAACACATTCTCCTATAGATTGGCATTATCTGACTTAAAACGAATAAAGATTAAAGAATACATGGCACAGAGAGCGTTTTATCCTCGTTAATTGACAAATAGAAATTGCTGTTAGATCACAGTTGACAGGAGAGTTGGGTAACTAAATGCGTAATAAAGCTTATAATCACAATTCACTGCGGTAATAAATCTAGGCCAAAACAGAATGAGACAGAAAGTAGCAGAGATACAACAATAAGGTTTAGAGCCCATGATACATGTACCATTAGCTATTGCCTCCAACCGTATATTAGTCCTTTCTTTTATCACATCTATATTCATCGATCTTTCTTTCATCCATTCGCAATCACTGCCTCGTGGAAGCATTTGAGGGGAGTAGCAAGTTTCATGAATGGGTCTTGTATCGTGCCAACTGTCGGCCTGAACTTGCTGGAGATGCTCTAATCACCGGGGTATCCTCTTGCAAGGCCTCAGACGGAAAGACAACATTCATCCCCTCCGATCCTATCTCGCTGACACCCATACGCCTCATCCACAGCAGCGCAGTTGTCCTGGCTTAACATCCATTAAGCGCCATTATCAAGCGATCTCATTACCCAATTCCGTGGGATTAGCACCTTCGTCAGCTCGTATGGATCATCTAGGGTTCCACCGTGGAAAGCCGGTACAGATCTACCATGTCACACTACCCGTGATATAATTACATTGACAACGAGTCGACAAGCCGAGAGAACGAATGGCTCTACCAACTTCTCTGTCGAAAATACATCTTTCTCCGACTTCTGAATGTCAAACCACAGCTAAAAATGGACCTGACCACCGGCTTTTCCTGTATATTTTTAGAATAAAAACTATATATAAAACATAGTATAAATCTAATATGGGTACGGTGTTCTTTCCACGAACTTCTCCCTTTATAACATGTGACAACCTATAAAAAGAGAAGCATTTACGAACACCACTGCTCTCTATAAATAAAAGACTAAGCACATATAACACATTGCAGTGATGTGATTAGACCGAAAGCTTCAGTCTCTATAATCGTCGGTTGTTCCACTGAGACTACGTCTGGCTCCACTAGACCTCGGTTATACAGACTGAACGACTGCCTATACCACCACACGTTGAAGATATCACGGCTAGATTTTAGCCGTTAGGCCCCTCCCACAAACATGACAAACTTGCCACGGCCGTATTGTTATGCCCCCAAAATCCCCCAAAATGTCATTTTACCTCGCGCATATCCAAATTTCAATTAGGCCTAGGCTATAATACATCGGTTCCACTTACTAACTTGATTGAAATAATCCGTTTAATGGTCCCTTTTAAGGAAATTATGGGTCAAAATCGACATCCATGTTGAAAATCTTGCAAGCCATGTTAAACTCTAGCTGCCGTCAATCTCATCCCTTCTAGTCTACGCCGAAGGCAAAATGATTATGAAGGAAAAACTGTGCGCCATCTACACGTTCGTAATGGCGTTATCACAGTTTTTCCTTCATAATCATTTTGCATTCGGCGTAGACTAGAAGGGATGAGATTGACGGCAGCGAGAGTTTAACACGGCTTGCAAGATTTTCAACATGGATGTCGATTTTGACCCATAATTTCCTTAAAAGGGACCATTAAACGGATTATTTCAATCAAGTTAGTAAGTGGAACCGATGTATTATAGCCTAGGCCTAATTGAAATTTGGATATGCACGAGGTAAAATGACATTTTGGGGGATTTTGGGGGCATAACAATACGGCCGTGGCAAGTTTGTCATGTTTGTGGGAGGGGCCTAACGGCTAAAATCTAGCCGTGATATCTTCAACGTGTGGTGGTATAGGCAGTCGTTCAGTCTGTATAACCGAGGTCTAGTGGAGCCAGACGTAGTCTCAGTGGAACAACCGACGATTATAGAGACTGAAGCTTTCGGTCTATGATGTGATTGGCAAAAAGTTCGTTCACATCTCGTTTCGCTCTTTCAAACGTACGCAAAGCATGCTGGGAAGAGCAAGAAAGTGCGGTAGACAGCTAGCGATTTGAATGCTCCACCAACTGCATGGTTTGACTTAAGATGGCTGCCCTATTCAGATGGCGTGGGAACCTTAGCTATATTCATGTATACAATCCCCGTATTTCGGATGACAGTTCTACGTCAGGAGAAAAGATTGGTGATCTTACGCGTTCGGATGCGGTTTTTTCATCTTCTTTAGGACCTCACATATTCCATGGGATGACAAATACTCGACATATCCCTCAAACCGCAAAGCCTAAGAAGGGGGAATGTCCATGGCTTGTGATTGGATGGCCATTAGAGGATCATATTAGGGAGGAGGAGGAGGAGGAGGAAGCAGCGATGTGGGGGAGGAGATGTACTATGTTATTGGAATAGAAAGTGAAGATATGCCAAGAGGCTCTTTGAGCTTAGGTATTATAACGTAGACAGAGCAAGGAAGGGGTTGGTTTTCTATTGAATTTAAATCTCAAAAATTATACCTACTTCATCAAATAGGTATATACTTCCTTTGTATTTATTATTTCTGCATGTAGGCCTATACTTCCCACAAATAAATTGCATACTGTACATGTATTTGGATACCCATCCCACCACATCTTTTTTTGCACGCTTTTCTGTCTTTCTTGATAAAATTCGGATTAACTGAGAACAGTATGGGTAGGAATGTAACTCTAGCTGTTACAATATAATATGGTATCACTGATGAAAACCTGTACTGTGTATGTCCTTCTGTTTTGCTATATACACTGCATTGTAAATTGATTTATATGATTTATATGTTAATAAAAAGATTATGGATGTACATCAATGAAGTTTAATAAATACAATACATGTAATAGTATCAATATAAAGATCGTTTGTCTTGACTGTATATCAATCTTGCTCTCCACTGATCCGATAAGACAAGAGGTACAACTTTCATTTCTCCAACCACAGTATAAAGTAATATAAGATGGAACAAACGAAAACCAATGTTATGCTCGCGTAAACATTGGAGGTTTTGGAGTACACCCTTTCAAGAAAACTGTAGAAAGGGGGCCTCTATTCCACTACGCAGGCATATACCGCAAAGATATCGAGTCATATGTTAAAAAGACTGCTCATGATATTGATAAAAGATAAAATGGAAGAGAAACATCAAATTCGTGCAGTATATTACTGAGTCACTCTTGACTCATAATATATAAAGTGATTGAGGAGAGACAGCCTGTGATTATGCTAAAGTGCAGGGTGGTGACGAGAAAACGAAAGTAAGATTCGACAGACGAGGACAAAGAGCTTTGCTAGCATTCCCTTCCTTTAAGTTTGCCCAAGCATCCACAAAATAATGAGTGGAAATTATTTGAAGGGGACAAAGGAAATTGCCAGTACATTGGACATGAAGAACCGCGATTAAAACCAGTCCATTATAAATTATTTTAATGCAGTGGCATCTAGTTCGATATACGGTCCCATTCCGAACTAAATTAAAGGATATTGGGGGCTTTGGTATATATACGAATGCCAAATTGTGGGTATTTCCCTAGTAGCTCCACACCGAGACGTTAACAACTCATCCACCTTTCTTTAAGGGAACAATTTCCCATGGTATTCTCTCCCAAATTTGGGAAAATTTGAATTACCCTCCACTAAGAAAAAAACATCTTTGACATGAAGTAATGGTAGTACCATGTATTATTTTTAGTATTAATATTTAGTATTCTATTTAATCTATTAGTATTAGTTTTAAAATTTGTATCGGTATTCGGTATTGTATTGGTTTTAGTATTAGTATGAATAGCATTACCACCTATTCCTCGTAAGTAATCAATTATAGTTAATCAACACCAAAGATTTGTTTACTGTTTTTTTAGAAATCAATAATCCCTCGTCTTAATTAGCTTGCTAATCTCAACATGACAATGCTCTTTGAATGAGGACAAACTCAGTAACATACAGGAGACACATTAGTCTGGCAATTAGCTTAACAAATTAGCTCTTAAAATCCTGTCGAGATAACAAAATGAATTGGTATGATAGCATGACCTTCGTCCGACTTTCATCGTTGGTTACAAATGGTGCTGTCTACACCGAAACCACCAAGCCGCCATATCAAAGTCTTTACCGTAACAGAGATGTTTGGTATAATCTGGATGGGAAATAATTGAACAGATGCGGCCCAAAAACCGTTCAACACCTAAAGAATACTGTCAATTTATTTTACATATTGATACAATGAAATAATGAAACGATGATGCGTTTGACTTTGTTCATGATTTGACTAAAGCTTTCTCAAATGCGTTATCGAGCATTTTGAGATACATCCGTGCACAATTTAACCATTTTAATTCTTTCATTCTTAAAAGTTGTCATGTACCTTTAAATCTTTTCTTTCCTTGGTATGACAGACGAGTAACCCCCCTGTCGTGAAGACAAATGTAAGGAATACGCCAGGGTTGTATTGCCAGCTTACGGGATAGGCTTTGAGATGCGGAAGACTCAGAAGTAAAGAGAAGACAGAAAGGGGAGGGAGAAGGAAAAAAAAAATTGGGCTATGCATGCCACATTTTATTTGTGTTGTCAGGGACGCGTGTACAGGGATCTGGTCCAACGAAAACCGCAAACGCGCCAAACATTCGACAACCAACTTCTTTCTTCCTTTTTCTTTTCCTTTTTTTTTTTGAGGAAAGAAAAGTTAACATAGCATGTCAGAAGATCTCGTCTTCATCTTGTCATACAATCAGGGAAATTCGCGACCTCCATTTCTTTGGCCATGCCAATTCTTCGGCCTAATACATCTCTCTTCTTGCTGGTCGCAGACAGAGCGTATCATTCTATGTCTTACAATGATGTGCTGCCTGGACAAGTAGAAACGAAGTGCGTTTTTTTCTTCTCCCGTTCTAACTTTCGAAATTGAACTTCAAGATGGCAAGCACTGCCTGAAAGGGCAAACTGCTTTCTGACTGAAGATACCGCCCCAGACACTCAGGTAATATAAAAAATGAGGTATTTGGGGCAGAATTTAACGGTTTTTGTCTCGACTTTGCATGACCCTTTCTTCTATTATGGCGGGGTCTTGTGATAGGAAAATAATGGATGTTGCATGCAAGCCCAAGTTGAAGTGGATAAACTTGGGGTTGGTGGAACAGACAGAACGGTGGAATTTGGGGCGAATTTAACGGTGCCGTCTCGATTTATATTGCCGCGTTCTCCTGAGATTTGATAAGAGAAGAAAGTCGCGCCTACGGGTCAAACCACAAAGGTTGAATTTCAACAACTTACGATTGTCTTTTTTGCGCTCTCGTTTTTTCTCCTTTGGTATGCCAGTGGAAGAGGGAGTGAAGTGACAGAGCAAAAGGAGGTGGTCTTGAGAGAGACAGAGAGACAGATCAGAGAGAGAGAGAGAGAGAGAGAGCGCGAGATGGAGAGGGAGTGAGAGAGGGTTAAACATGAAATCATAAGGGGAACGTACATTATCGAGACCCTGGATATCGTGGTTATTGGTTCCAGACATAGGACTGATTTCAGATTAGGGCCTACATTACGTCATAAAGCTTAGCTTCAGTAGGTGTCATGTACAGTCTCCAAAGACTAGATTAACCCTGCCACACAGGACTACTATAATTTTGGTGTGTGAGATGGAATATGAAGCAAAAGATTTTTGGTATTAAACCGTGCCAGACAAGACTTTGCCAAATGGGGTCTGAGAGCGATGATTTAGATTCCCGATGTGCTGTAAGGGTGGCCTGGTACTGGTGTCAGATTGGGGTGGGGCGAACAGGAGGCTATGGCTTTAGCAGAAGCAGACGGTATATGGCCCATGCCCCATGCCTGAGACTCCGTGACTCTCTGTCTTTCAGCCATGAGTTTACCAGGGACCGCATTGTAATTGGTTGGCTACCTATACTTGGCTATATCACCATGAATCAAATCGCTCAACGACTTTACCACGATAATTTGTGTTCAATGCACTAAAGCAAACACACATTGGCGGATTCTGTTTTAGATCTATATTCCACGACAGACCGACATAAGACAGTAATTGGATCCAAGGAAACGAAGAGAAGGCAGTGGGACCCATCATAGTTCTGACTAAAGTCTTACTGTGATGATGATATCAGCAAATCCGTATACATATAGGCCTATGTCTTTACGAACAGTCCGAAGTTCACATCGGCATTGTCATTCTTGTCGAAGTATTGGAATTAAACACAATGGATGAATAAGCGTTTAAATCCAGTTAAAAGAGTATAATCAAATTAGCACAATGAATTGTATTCCAAAATCATTACAGATAATGGTGAGCGATAAGGGATGATAAGACCGAAAGACCCGAGTGAGGGAAGTATAGAAACAGTGTCAGCTGATTATCCAATGAATAAGTCATTCAGCGGTACCCTGGATCCCCAGGGTAGCCCAGACCGAGCTGGCCTCAGTCTGGTTCCGAAAGAAGGGTAGACAGAGTGTTTTATTGGCTTGTAGAACGGTTTTCGTGATTTCATGAAAACCACCTTCATAAGGAAAATGATCAATGTGAGTCATTTATCGTGATTGGTCCTTTATCACAATTCGTAATAAGACAGACCAGTATCAATGGCAACGAGCCGATGCTCATGATTTTCATGAGTTTTATAAGACAAAATTTAAAGCTCCAAGCCTCCATCTCACCACATCTCCAGTTTTCTTTGCCTAGTAGCTACAACATCCAAGAGTGTAATTCAGGTTAACTTTAGGTTTATACGAGCTGGCAAAATCAGACGAATGAGCTCTATATGCTGACAACAGTAAAGCTAGTAATTTAGAGTATTGTTTCCTTACTTCTCCCAAACTTATATCTGGTTTGTACAATGAATATAAAATCTAAAGTTTCAAAAGGAACACAACGATGTGGCTATAATGGATTATAAAGCTTTATAATCTTTTAGATGTACTTCGACGGTGGTGTGTTTTGTTTAATCTATAGTTTGTTAAACGAACTATTCATACGCAGGTCTACAGTTTCTCACCTAAGCAATGGACCTACTAATAAGTCCATGATCTGTGTTCGGAGTTTTTCTGTTCAATATTCCTCGGACATCTATACGACAGTGTTCGATTACTTTCAAACTTTTCGGGTGCGGTAGAAAAGCACCCTGAACTGTCAAGATCGACAAGGTATGTCAGTCGGGAATGTCTGTTTAACGATGACGTCATCATTTTTGTTCTCATCCCCATGATATGATTTTCCCCTGCCCTTTTTTTTTCCTTGATCTTTTATTTTTTCCTATCCTGCCTTCTCTCTCTCCAGAGTTCTTACTCTGCTCTAAAAGGCCCAGCCCAGGGAGCGGTGAGCAGCCGAAAGCGGTAAAGACCTGTCAAAGTTCATCATCTTTGATCTAGTTAACAAGTTATTCTCTTCGTGATACGAATATCGCCCATGAGGTGACGGTCGACTCACGCTTACGGGAGGCCTACTCACGGACCCCTCCCATAAAAAAGAGGGTAAAATTACGCTTAACGTCGCAGAAATATGTGGAAATATATCAAACTAAGTCCTTCTTGTATGCAGATACTTTACCAAAAAAAATTGATTATGTACTCCCGACAAGGCACTAATACAATAACCAAAGGTTATTACCTACTCTCGGCAAGGAGCTATCAAGTGCATGAATGTGTCGTTGCCAAAGGCGGATTCAGGCTCGATTTCATGGTTTTTGACAGCTGATACTTATAATTCAGCGATTAAAACATGACCCCATGTATTCTGTGTGCGCTGTCAAGGTTAAAAAGAAGAGTGAACTTTTCAAGTTGAAGAAAATTTCGCCAAGCGCCTCGTTGATAAGGCGCATAAAGTGGTTTAAATTATGTATCAAATAATTCACGCGAGCTATAATTCGTATTTTTGGCTCTTCTTGTTGCTGGATATGGTGTGGAGTAGACACAGTATGATTTTTTTTATTTGCGTGTGGTAGGTTGAAGTCAGACGAGAGAATGAGTAATTCGATTTAATCATTATCTGAAATACGCTGGCTGGCCGGTTGCCAAGCTGAGTACTGCAAAGGCACCCATTGTCAGTGCGTCTCGCGGTGAATAAAAAATATAATTGGAACAAAAGACATAGGAAGAAGGGATTTGGAAGTCAAACAAGTTCCCACGTGGAATCTCCTCTGGCTGTCTCTATTATATAATGTGGAAATACACCCGGTAAGATCCACGGGTGTAGACACTTTGGGAGCTGTCTGGATCTGTTGAATTCAAACCTGTAGTGGAATATGCTAGGAGGATTTTGGGGTAGAACTTGAGCTCGATTTAAAAAAAAGAAAATGAAGCATTGTTGTCGGCAGACTTTGTTTGAGTTTCACACTTGTTCAGAGCCGGCCGGTGTGGGATGATGATGATGAATGAACGCTATAGGGTACTGAAGGTCAGTATAAACTGAATTCAAAAGTAGGACAAGTATACGGTCACGTGATTATATTGGGTAACAGCTGAAACTAAGTCATACACGCGTTTTTTGTAAAATACATACTACACAATAAGTACACATTTTATCGTGGGGGAATCTACATAGGCCTAAATTTGAAATATCAAGGCTACTAAAAACCTTAAATATTTCGACAACCAAGACATTCATCGTTTGTGACGCAAAATTCTCTTTTGAACACCGCTAACAAATAAAAAGAGAAACGATTACACACACGTGGAGTAAAATTTATATTGTAATATACTATAGAGAACATTATGTATTATCTATAGAAGTTGTAGTGCACTTTCAATTCTGACAGGTACGTGTACATGGTTCTGTTAATAGCTTCTTCTACTCCAGTTTTAATAAAATATGACTTGTTCACATCTTTTAGTTAATGGCTGATATGTCCAAGGCCATCAGCTTACCCTTCAAAGATATCAGGCCCGACGGGGCTGAATGACTGGAGAGTTGTAATAGTTGTATCGGGTTTGTTGGAAGCGATAAAGCCTGGCTTGTTTCAAATTTCGTATGTCTACCAACATCGAGTTATCCGTCTATAACGAGCATCTTTGGACAATCCCCCTCAGTCTATCTACAACACTTGAGACTTCCTCAGTAATTGATAGACTGATACTGGGCTTCTTGGGCGGACAATGCGTCCATTGACTGCTCTTGAATATAATCTCTATCTCTCGGTCCTTTCTCTAAACCTGGCAAACTAGCCACTAGAGATGGGTGAAATTAAAAAAGAGGGAGGATCACTTACCTTTAACTTGTGCTGCGACCGGTGTGGGATATTCCCTTTGAACAGAGTTGAATAGACATCCAAAATTGGGATCCGAATTAGCCATTCTGAAGTACGTTGTGAAAAATAAATATGAACTTCAGAGAGCAATCAGAGCTCAAATTTGCCGGGTAAAAAATATGATTATGGATTTAGAGAGAGAAGGGAACCCAGTTTAGTACTGCTCGAGTGGTCCGCGCGTGTGGGGGTTCGCGACGGTGTGTGAGCTCGATCAGCTGGCCTGACGAATATTTGTAGCTCGTAGTGAGCTGCTCCAACCAGCGTCGCGTGCAATGCCCAAGCGGGAATCCTCTATAATACGATTCATTCTCATGAATGGTCTGTCTCGCCCGAAAGCCCCTTGGGTATACACACGCACATACACACACGCACACACAACTTAACACACACCCGGCCTCAACGCACACACCGTGCTAAAACACACTGCACACAAACGCACCCGCGTGTTTAATGTGTATTCTCCCGAGCACCAAATTGACAAGAGAGGGAGGGAGAGAGGGAGAGAAAGAGAGAGAGAGGCAGAAAGAAAAACTTTGCCCTGAGTCAAAAGCGCCTTGGACGTTTAAGGTCACCGTCTAGCGGATCGTTCTGATAGGCTAGAAAGATTGTGACGTAAAAACGACACAGCCAACTCATGCGTTGCTTGTAGCAGACGACTATTTCAGTCAGCCAGGACACAACGTCATTCGAGTACTCAAGATGATAGTGGCATGTTCAATGTTCACATTCCATACACAAACCCATTAGTAAATGTTGATTTTAATAATAAAATAGATTTGAATATTTAGCCGCAGTCGCTTTATTCATTGGCCAATTGCAACGACACATTACAGCAGTGCACGCACTGTTCACTATTTGTGGAGATTTCTTGGTTTTGTTTCAACAATATTTCATTTTGCCCCTTATAAATTAACCTGACCTACTTCTTCCAATTCCCTGATGTAAGTCGTTTTATTGACCCTTACCCATGGTGGGCTCAACCATCTTCCCCTCCTGTCTGCTGGCATCAAACAGGTCAAACGTACCCACAGTGAGAGCTGCTAAGCGTTGCTACGCCGCCTCTCTCTGCCGAACAAATAAACGTTTCTCAGAGTGCCTTTTTGGAACACCACGAACCTGAATAGATCATCGGTTTCGCGCTAAATAAACTTGGTTGAAAGGAGGAGAGAGAAGAAAGTATGATATGTGAAGATCGAAATGGGATCTTCTCCTCTTATGATTGCTCGTTCACTTCAAGGTTACATTCCACCACGATTTAAACCGAGGTTTTTAGTCGTGTATGTTTCACTTTAAGTGTCCATCTTTTCTAAATTATTATTTGATTTTATTTTTTATATATTTATATAAATCCCATTTTCGTGATCAACTTTCTATTTCTTCTTACAGTTACGACTCAGGTTTTATCTGTGTCGTATGAATTTTCTAAATAAGAATACGTCTGTACATTTTTTTTCTGAAACCTCTTTTAACAAACCATAAGCCTCAGGAGACATCTCGATTTAATCGCACTTTCATCATTACACTTTCGTTCTCCCGATCAATTGCCGTCATTGCCAAAGGTATAGACACATTACGACCTTCATGTATGATTAATATGGGTATAATATGGACCGTTTTGTCGATACACATTAGTGGATGAGTGGATGCATGGAATATATAGAAAATCAATTTTGTTTTAAGTAGTAACAATGTCAGCGTCCTCGGTTGCCATGCTATCACTTGACAATTGTCTCGTCATATTGACGTCATGCCAATAGACTATTTTCCTAATGCATTAAAAGTTAATGCTCAAATCTTTGTTAAAGGTAAAGACCAGTAATGGTCATGCGATTGCATTGTGAAAGAAACGTTGTGGAATCGATCAGAAAAGGTTGATCATCTAGCATCTAGCATCTGCAAGGTTCTGGAATCATCAAATGATAAGAAATTTGGCCCATTCTTCGTAAAGTTACAAGCACTATACACAGAAAGATGTATACGGGACTACCCTATATCTCTCACACGACCATGAGAGAAACAAATTTACCAAATATATGAATTAGTAGGCGGTTTCCCGGCAAATTTGTTATCATCATGTATCAGTCAAAACATATTCTTTCACATGATTGGTAATGAGAGCTTCCATTTCATTTTTTGAAATTGGGGCGTTACCAATACTGGTCTTTACCTTTAAGTGCCTCGTTGCAAATTAGTTCATTCACCTGTTACGAATAATTGTATTCCAAGAGTCAGAACGCGAATTGCAAACATTCCGTGTTGTTATAGGTAGGACAAACCATAATGTTTGTTCTACCGAGCAACAATTAATGTTTGCAATTCGCATTCTCCTAAAATAGAATTATTTGTAACATGTTAATGAAATAATTTGTAACATGGCACTTAACAAAGATTAATGCATTAACTTTGATTACATTACGAAAATAGTCTATTGAGCTTAGAACATGTAGAGAGGATTATAATTATACACGGTATGGTACTTTGACGTATATTATGTAAAAGATGAGATTGCACCGGGTTACGGAGAAGATTGGGTTCTGGCAATGAAAATACATTAAATAAAATACCAGGAAGCGATTGGAAATTTTAAATTATGAAGTACATATCAATCGAAGTGTTCCGAGAAGTTTTGGATTGAACAAAATAAAAAAAAATCGACTTGGACTTGATAAAGTTTGCATGCAAAGTATGAATTCATGTTTTTTTCTTCGTACCGCTGTATAAACGTTATTATCACAATTCTCTTTGAAATTAAACATTTTATGTTTCCGTACTTCTCTTAAAACAATGGAATTAGCTTTTCCTTGCATTCTTAGTTGAATTAATAAATCATTTAACTACTTTCATGAACATGCCAACATGTCTGATTGTATTACTGTTCAAACGTCTATGCACAAATCTTATTAACTTATAAAACATCAAATTTACTGATAATTCTTGATAAGTAAGCACTGACTATAAATTTGGAGCTCCTTGGGATTTTTAAAAGACAATAATTCGCATTTGCCACTCTCCACCCAGGTGTGAATAACAGTAGCTGAGGTCATAATAGCTCAATGCAGGCCCATCAGAAAGCACGGCATTGATGCTGATGTAACTTCCCTGGGTAAAACAAATTTTGAATAATGACTAAATATACATGCCAATGACCATATTCAGGGTCAGTGTATTCTTCGTTCTTGTAGGGTTAAAGATAAATGTGAGTTCTGGTAAAACAAAAAGAAAATGAATTCTCACAGAATCAAACGGAACTTACACTGAATGTTCAAGATTACAAATAAATGTCATTAGCCAAACAATTTCGGTAGAAAATGTATACTGGCTGAGTAATGAGCATAGAAAGATCTGCAAAGGAAATCAACGTTAGTAGCCCCAACACCATTTGTGTAGTCCCATAAACATATTTCTGTGTACAGTGCTTGTTACTTTACCAAGACTAGGCTAAATTTATTATGATTTTGATGACTCCAGAACTTTGCAGTACACACCAATTCTTACATGCTACATGATCCATTATTTCTGATCCATTCCACACCTTTTCTTTCACAATGCAATCGGATGACCAGAACTCACCTTTATCTTTAACACGCACCTGTTGGAAAGAAAATTATATTTTGAGCAGTTAACTAATGAAATTCACATTAGAGTTTTGCAACTTGGTATAGAAGTACAATTTCTGCAAATACACATAAAGGACAGCTTTAGAAGTAATTATTATTTTAACGTTTTTAAATACTAATTTCTCGGAACAAAAACAATAACCATCAGGATCTCATAGTTTCGATAGTCAATACTATTTGTATTTTCCCAGAAAGCGGAAATCCTTTGCGTTTTTTTCACGTTCACATTTTTGACTGGCTTACACAGTTAATCTACAGAATCAAATTTTCTGAATGAATTCCGCAGTTACTTTCTAACATTTGTGAAATAAAAATACGTTTTTACGTTAAAAGGTTAAAAGGCCATAACGATTGATAATTTTATATAACCCTAAGTTTTAGGAGGAATTTGGAAATGATGAATGTTGTTAGGTGTGGTCGATAAAAACACAGGAACACACCGAAGGGAACTGTGAGTGAGTGTTTTTTGTGATACCCTGGTTTAAGGATGAAAAGTGTCTTTTATTTACCCAATAGGGCTCTTGGGTATGTGGCCTGTATCACAAGGGAGGAAAGAAAAACCATACCATGTATAACCAACGATATTCCTCTCCTTTCTAAAACCCCGCTGCCATGGTTGGGTGTATACCTGAAACCAAGAGGGTACGTTTCAAAGCTTTGAAAAACACTCAAAACACACATTTGTTTTCCAACCTCTTTGTTTCCCATTGACTGTTATTCCTAGCAGCAGCTGAACGTTTGTCCTATGGATTTACTTCTATTCTCTCCTGCAGACGACATAGAGACAGAGCCGCAAAAAGGCGGGAAAGTCCACGAAAAGTAAATACTACTACACATTCGATTCCGCTTCTCTTTTCTTCCTCTGTCTCGCCTATTTCACCCACTCTGTGCAAATTTAGATTATGTGTGCGTTGGGTGGTTTGGTGTGAGTGGGGTTTTTGTGTGCGTGAGTGTGCGCAGTCATCGTTTGGTGATTTCTATGAAATTGTTGGCTCAGTTATGTTTGTATTGTAACCGCATATGCCATTTATTTGAAATAATAAGACACTATGCATGTGCGTTCCGTTGCCTGATGTAAGGTGTAGACAGCAAACATAGTGGAATGTACAGCACGCACGCTCAGTCCACAAGCACGCGTGGCGCCAGGCCCACGCGTATCAAAATGGCATAGTCATGTATGAACTGAAAGAGATAGAGAGACCAAAAAAGTGCGGGGTGTGGGGGAGTGGGGGGGGGGGGGGGGGGGGGGGGGTGTCATGGCGAAGCATAGTTTTCAAGTCAGATTCTGTAAGAAGAAAGTTTAAAGAGTGTCATTTATAATACATAATGTTTTTCTTCTTCTTTTAGATACCATAGGACCGTACACTTTTAAACGGATGAACAGTAAGGTATGTCAGTATAGGCCTACATTACATAATACCTTGAATTCATGAGAAACACAGCAGATATAAATAGTTCTAGAAAGTTTTTTTTTTCAACATTAGAATAATACAAATTCTGGTAAGACTCTGTGTACGAATACAGATAACTGACGTCTGTAGCATTAATTTTAATCGATATAAAAAGCGTATGATGCAATAAACACGGAGGGTCTTATGAACATCTGTTTTTACCTGGCATTTATGTTAAAGTAATGTAACTCCAATATCTTGTAATATTATGACAAAGTATGTATAATTATGTTATCATTCTGTTATTATTTTCTTGTGCATTGAATTAACAATAAAATAACTTTCAAAATAAAAATGATGATAAAATGCATAATACAGCCAAAAACATTACTAAAAAGCGTAAAGGGCGACAGTGTAAGAAAGACAATAAGGATTGATGTTAACAAAGAAAATGCGAATAAACTTGAAGAAGTAAATTCTATTCTCGTCGTCCTATTTCCGTCTTCTTTTTATTTTGCATTTGAAAACCTCACCACCGATTCCGTTGGCGCCACATCACATGCGACTTTACGTCTTTACACCTTTTCTTTTGTGTTGTAATTCCTTGGCTTAAAAGCGCCCAGCGCATGACTTTTTATCAAAAATCATGAACTTTTGTATGAATTAGTGTACTTATGCAGCCGTGAAGATAAACATACAACTCAAATCTAGGGCGAGACATACAATGGAAGGGCACTGAACACGATTTGAAGAAGATTATCTGTCACCTATTTCAAAGCCCGTATTTGTTAGAGGGTGTGGATGGAAGATTAAATCAATATTATTTTTTGACCAAACTCCTTCTGATTTATTCTCACAAAACCATATTTGATTGAAGCATGCAAAAGAAAAAGATCAAACTTTACAGAGAGGACTTATTTCAATGTTATCACACTGAATTGAGAACAAGTTTATAGCTGCATGGCAAGAATAGACAAGAAATTCAAGGGCCAGGAATATAGAGAGGAAAGATTTAAAATGTTCTTTATTATACCACGTATTCAGCCGTAATGTCAATAAAGTAATCCTGTGAATCGCATCGCCTTTGGAATAAACGATTTTATCGATGGTCTTCAGAATAAAATGATTATGTTAAAATAGAAATAAACATCATGTAGGACAGGTTTTTGCTGAAAATTATCTTCAGAGACTACAATGATGCAAAAACAAGTATTTTTGTAAGGTATGAGAGAGGAAGGAAACGACAGAGTGAGAAAGAAAAAGAGATGGAGCAAAGAGAAGTATCAGAGCGAGAAGGTGGAGGAAGAGAGAGAGAGAGAGAGAGAGAGAGAGAGATAAGAGAGAAAGGGTAAGTGCGTGAGTGTGTGCAGATTAAAAGGGGGTAGACTTCGGGAGTTAAGCAAATGATTCTCTTTAAATGGCAACGAGGAGATGGGGCAGACAGACAGACTTTAGGACTTGACGACATTTTACATAAAAGATGCGTCAGATTCATGGAGTTGTACTTCATTTCTTTGTCCGCCACCCCCGTGCATGCGGTTCCCCCTTCGCACGTGTGCCCGTATCAATGGATACATTAACCGCCGTTACTAATGATTAGATCACCAGTAGCACCGATTTAGAAAGTAGACACTTGACATTGACTCTTTCTCTCCTTCAGACCACACTCCATTACGTCGTAGCCTGATAAAGCATCGGTTTGAATAAAAGGTTAGACCTTGACATATTTAACATATCTCTATCAAAAGATAGAAAAAACGTGCATCGAATATAATCATGAAAGAGCATACATATTGTGATAATAGCTGTGTAATCGTGACAGGTGGAAGACAGCATGATTGTGATATCCTCAATATTTGATAATGGGGGGGGGGGGCAAGGGGACAGGAGGGTGGGAAGGAGAGACAGGTTGATCAGAAACATACACTCTATCCACTGGCAAACCAAGTTGATTCTGCAATCATAAGGAAATGGGGGCTTGGGGTGCACCCCTGCCCATCCTGGACCAAAGTCCGCCCCAAGTCCACTCCAGAACATTTACATAAGAAATAGACCATAACTAAATACCGTTCTATTCTGACCCAACCGCAAGAAAATTTTAAGTCACAATGATAGTTTTCTGAATGACAACACGAGCCAATGACAGATGAAGGCGTCATTATAATCTCGATGATATAACTTTGTTTTGTTTGTGACTATATTCAGGATATATAGCGACCAGTCTGAATACTTGTTCAATCCATTACTTCCTGCGGCTGGCAGAAAATTGCCTTAAATAAAAAAGGTGAATTATGAACATTTGTTTTTACACGTGTCACAGGTGGCGTAGATTTCTCGGAAAAATATTATGCTTTTTGTCACTGTTGAAAAGAAAAATGGAGGACTTAGCACACTTCAGTGGGCGTATATTGACAGGCAGTGTTAGACGGTGCCTAACAAAACACTCGAGGAAGAACAAGAAAAAGGCAAATATATCAAATATTTCTCTTTCTCTGTGTGCTCTGAATATTGTCATTGTTGACATGATAAGAATGTAGTCTGTGTCAATATCTACCCACTCAATTCCTCGCACTTTTACAATGTGCTAGAACATATTATGACAGCTCTTATACAACCATGTTTTTATCAAAATCACGAATTTCTAAGCTCTAACATTTTTGTTTAGTTGTGTTTATTGATAGAAATAGTATTACAAATACTAGCATTATTATCTATATTATGATTTTATTTCTACTCGATTTATAATGCAGTATTTTGGGCACGCACACCAATATCTTAAGTTTCTCCTATAATTACTTGCTGACCTTTGATGTATTGAGGGAATAGTCTACCTTTACATTTAAGATCTTTCAGCGCTTTAAAAGAAGAAAAATACCGTTGAAACTACATTGATTTAATAGAGCAGTTGCCAAAATCTATTGCCATTAGCCCGTTGTCGGGTAGCCACAGATTGTGACCATCTTTAAATGTGTAACCATGACTGAGAGACACGTGACGACAACTGTAAAGGTAGTGAGAAGGGAAACCTGTCTGGACACATAGAGCAAGTGTGGATTATGTGGAAGCAGGGCGGTAACATTGACCGATATATTGCGGGCGACAATCAAGGAAAATATAGAAAGAGCGGGATATTATTCGAAAATGTCAAACGTCAGAATGATTATGATGATGCCCTGTGCATGTGTGAGATCGAACGAAATGAAAAAGTCGGGGTCTCGTTGGCCGTATAGGTGAAATTATACGAGAAATTATGTCTGAAGTATTACATTGGGAAGGGAAGAAAACAGCCTAGAAAAACCAAAGAGGAGAGAGAGAGACAGACAGACAGAGACAGAGAAAGAGAGAGACAGAGAGAAATAGAGAGAGACAGAGAGAGGGAGAGAGAAGAAAAGAAAATAAGAGAACATATTTTAATATTTAAATATTCAAAAAGACATTTGCGAAAATCAGAACTGTTAGAAGCTCCTCCCTTTTCCCTTTTTTACTCTAACGTGAGAACGGTTTTAGCACACACAAAAAAGATAATGATTATTATTCCTAATACTCACGTGAAACACGATAAACCTTATATTGGCAAGGCACCAAACCACTTTTTTTATATTTATCAGAATCAAAGGATTTTATGCCATGTGAAGGAATGTTTGACTAAACCAAAGTTTTGTGAAGTTTATTACTTCTTGATGGAGCGTACGTAAGCGTAACCTCCCACCTTCATAAGTAGTCTGCGGCTTAGAACCTTTAAATATGCTTTTAGTTAACCAAACTTATTCATGAATCTTGTGACGTTCCACTATATCACTTTATCTTTCATCATTTTCATAATTTAAATATTCCATTATCATGATAATAATGTTCAAAGTAATAATGATAATGATAATAATGTCCAAAGTAATAATGGTAATGATAATAATGTTCAAAGTAATAATGGTAATGATAATAATGTTCAAAGTAATAATGATAATAATGTTCAAATCAATAATGATAATGATAATAATGTTCAAAGTAATAATGATAATGATAATAATGTCCAAAGTAATAATGATAATGATAATAATGTCCAAAGTAATAATGGTAATGATAATAATGTTCAAAGTAATAATGATAATAATGTTCAAATCAATAATGATAATGATAATAATGTTCAAAGTAATAATGATAATGATAATAATGTTCAAAGTAATAACGATAATGATAATCATGGTGGTCAGACCATAACTAGCTTAAATAGTTAATAATTTCCCCACATCGCAATGCTTATATCTATTAAATCATTGTTTTTAAAAACATTTCTTCATAGATGTCTCCACAGAAGAAAAAAATGCTAGTATTTTGTTGTAATGAAAGTTGATGGGTATTGATGCTGAGAGAGAGAGAGAGAGCTAGAGAGGGGGAGGGAAATAGAGAGAGAGAAGACAGAGAGAGGGAATATGGCGAGGTAATAAGATAGGGAGAGAGAGAGAGAGAGAGAGAGAGAGAGTGAAAGAGAGAGAGAGAGAGAGTGTGAAAGAGAGAGAGAGTGTGTGTAAGAGAGAGTATTAAGAGAGAGAAAGATGGAAGAAGGGGGGGGGGTAAGTGGATGGGATGAGAGGAAGAAGAGAAAGAGAGTGAATAGAGAGACAGATGAAAAGATGAGAGGAAAAAAGGCGGAGAAATGATGAATGAAGGAGAGCTATATAGTGAAGGGAGACGGTGAGAGAAAATACACACATCTAGACAGAAAAAGGATATGAAAGGAAATTTGTTTGAAAAATAAGGAAATGAGTATGAAGCGCTAAGGTGCCTGGAGTAGGAGACCGGCTAGAAAACATTTTTAGTGTTTGCAAGGGCCTTAGAGGAAACATAGCTAGATTTAATTTGCTCCTTTTAGCCCCACAATTTCCGATTCTTGAATCTGTGTCGACTCAACTCTAAATTTTTCGTTTGCAATCATTTCACACATTCAGTCATCATCTGATCATGGTCATAACCCTACCCCTTCAAACGAGCAGGCAATTATTTTGCAATTTAAAAGTTGGTTATACCCAAAGGAGGTACAAGTAAAAGTATCAAGCGACTTGGGGTCCAATTTAGACGTTAAACCCGTGGGGCTACAAGGCTTTTTTCAGCCTCTCTCTCCTTAAACCCCTCCTTCCAAAGGCCCTACAAACCATAGGGCTGATTTCCTTGGATGGGTTACAAAATTTCAAAAATTTCAAATCTCAAATTTATTCATGTTTCCAACAAAACATTACAAATCAATTATAAGCGTTTAAAACAAATTTAAGAAATACATGTTGGAAACAGAGGGGTCCACTAAAAAGCAATGCTTGTACAAGTGTGAACACCTCAAATGAAACTTAGTAATAATTAATAATTAAATTAACTAATCTGTAACTACAAAAAAAACTACAAAATAGGGGGGGGGGGAGGAGAATGCCAACAGAGACGAGAAAGGGACAAGACAATACTATACACGACAAAGATAGAAGAACACGGTCATAATACAAAGAGTAGACAATGACAAAAAGAAGTGAGAGATCGAGGGTACAGAAAATAATACTAAAAGATGAGCTGCATGTGGGGTTGAGAAGAAGATAAGGAAAGAGAAATGCGCGTTAGAAAAGAAATAAGCATGGGAAGGAACAATATAATATATCAAAATAAAGTGTAACGCCCTATTAAGTCATGAAGCGGTACATCGCCTTAAAAAACACCTGCCGCGGTAAATATGAAAATGAAACGATGTTAGCGTTGTTAGCGTTGTTAGCGTTGTGTTTATGTAAAAACATAGAGGGGCCATAGCTAGGGCCATTGTCCGCCCCTTTATCGGAATAGAGCGGGGGGGGGGGAAGGGGTGATTCACAGATAAGATTCTTCTCATTTTGCCAAGGCTTTTTCTTTTCTTCTTCTTTTCCTTCTCCTGCCTCTTTTCCTTCTTCTTCTTCTTCGTCGTCTTCTTCTTCTTCTTCTTCTTCTTCTTCACCCTCTCCTTCTTCTTTCTTTCTCTCTTTCTTTCTTTCTTTCGTTACAGGTCGTTTTCAGAGTCAAAGTGTGAAGGCGGCTTCAGAGGGTCACGTGAACGGTGCCAAATTTTCAAATTAGGTTTGGAGGAAACATTTGATGCGTGTGGTACATGAGGTTGGTAAGTTGTAAAAGATAACCCATCCCCAAATGTTACTTTTAATTCAAAGATTCACGTCTTAGGGCGGAAACAGCCGATAGGATAACTTGCACAACGCGTTAAATCCATTTTTTTTATAAAAAAAATGTTATTCTCTTTCTTCGTTTCCCTGTAAGTCATGGAAACGAAACGAAGACTTACAAACCCCCGTGTTAACTGACACATTTCCATCACCCGTGTCCTAAATAGTAGCGCATTTGGTCTGCAAATGTTACATTCTCTGACATCACTTGAAGTTGAAATATGTTTCTTAGTATTCCAAAATAAGAAAATGATATGATACCCGTAACATACCGATAACAATTTTAGTTCAATATAAGTATCTTGTCCTTAGCTTTGGATGAGCTAGACAAAAAAAAGGTGTCGAATTACATTATATTCGCTGGCAAAATGGATTTAAGGGAATTCCTAGCTTAAGAGGAACTACTTAAAAGGGAAGCAGAAATATTAGAGAAACAGTCTGGTGAAAGTTTAAACAAAATCGGACAAATATACGAAAGTTATAGCTATAGTGATCTCATATTTCAAACATTCATAACTCTCTTATTATTGGTCCGATTTATTTCAAACTCTTGCCATTCTGTTTCTCATATTATTCAGCTTTCATTTAAATGAAGTCATTACAAAGGTTAGGTGTCCTTTGAGGAAGGACCTGAGTCTCTTTTAATGACCCCTGGGGAGATATTACGCTCCCCTCACCCCGATTAATTCAAACTGCTGTAAGATGACAACCGGGCCAGATGTAGGACTAGAAATGGTTTCATGACCTTTAAGAAGTCGAAGTGACATCTCTTTTGGGCTTCCCTTACATCCAATCCAGGGGCGCCATTCAAATCATTTCTAAGCTGTTCAAAGGAGGGGGTGTCATGTCACATTTGTCGACAAGTTGAGAATCAGAAATGCCAGGTTGAGCTGTAAAGAATCCTTTTAGCTCAAAAACGCAAAAAATCAAACACATCCAATATTATTTTCCACCCATCAATTTTTTTGCGTTTTTATATATTTATTTATTATTTATGCTTTTTAGTATTCTTTTATTTAATTATTCATTCATTCATTTATTAATCAATTTAATCTGCTTTTTTTTTCTTATCCATTTATTAATTGCTCTAGTCATTTATTTATTATTTATGTATCTGTTTATTTACCTTTTTTCTTATAAATCTATCATATTAGTAAGTTACTTAGTTAACTAGCTAGTTAGTTTGTTTGTTCGTTAGTTAGTTAGTTTTTTAAGTTAGAGTTCGTTGTCTACTCTTATTTTTAGTTGCATTGAGAAGCAAATCAGATCAGATTTACACAACTTATCAACAAGGGTTTAAAACAAATCTCACAAATTAAAATAAATTCATCATCAGGTTCGAAAATTGAATTTTAAAAGTCATACCTGAATTGAAGGATAACAGGATTAAAGTGGAGGACATATCGACCGACAGAACGTTAGAGCCAGAAGGGTTAAAGGATAGGAGTGAATATTTGGATAGGGGTGCATGCCACACCCTATAGCTCTCCCCTCCCTCTCACCTCTCCTCTCGCAAGGGCCCTGATCCAATCTCCACATCTGTCCCAATTAACGGGTTCTGCCAGCAAGAGTTACGGGCTTGCATCACCGCAAACATCGGGTTCCGACCGAGCCTATAGAAGAAAGATGTTAGAAAGATGACAAGTTGAGGTAGAGTTATGGAATAGACGTAAAGGCGAGGTTAGGTCATGGAAGGTTACACAACACTACAAATTTATGTTTCATAAGAATGATATTTCAGAGGGATGCATGCACCCGGATTCAAATGCTAACCCCCTTATTGAACCCCCTCCCCCGATTCAAATTGCTTCCACGTACTTTTAAAAGACTACGTAGAATTGATTCCAACTTTCTCGATCGGATACTTTTAGTGAGGAGGAGTAGTTCCATGTCTTATAATACCTGATAATGACCAATACATACAGAAGCTATTTCGTTAATTACACTAATTGCTTTCATCTTTAGTTCACTATACATACAAGCTCAAAAAAGAAAATGAAATCGCACTATATATATATTCTTGTATCGTTTATTGTTTTGACGTTTCTACATTTTTCGCATTTTACCTGTAGTAGTAGTAGTAGTAGCAGTAGTAGTAGTAGTAGTAGTAGTAGTAGTAGTAGAAGTAATAATAGTAGTGGTAGTGATAGTGGTAGTAGTAGTAGTAGTCGTAGCAGGAGTAGAAGTAGTAGTAGTCGTAGCAGTAGTAGTAGTAGTAGTAGTAGTAGTAGTAGTAGTAGTGGTGGGGGAGTAGTAGTAGTAGTAGTAGTAGTAGTAGTAGTAGTAGTAGTAGTAGTTGTAGTAGTAGTTGTAGAAGTAGTAGTAGTAGAAGTAGTGGTGGGGGAGTAGTAGTAGCAGTAGTAGTAGTAATAGTAGTAGTAATAGTAGTAGTAGTAGTAGTAGTAGTAGTAGTAGTAGTAGTAGTAGTAGTAGTAGTAGTACTAGTAGTAGTTGTTGTAGTGGTGGTGGTGGTGGTAGTAGTAGTAGTAGTAGTAGTAGTAGTAGTAGTAGTAGTAGTAGTAGTAGTAGTAGTAGTAGTCTTAGTAGTAGTAGTAGTAGTAGTAGTAGTAGTAGTAGTAGTAGTAGTAGTAGTAGTAGTAGTAGTAGTAGTAGTAGTAGTAGTAGTTGTACCATCTACCTCCGCACTTGAGACTGGAGATGGGTGTAAACATTTCTCTCTCGCTTGGTTGTTAGCTCATCTACATGCTCTCTCTTTCTCTCTCTTCTCGTTCCGTATGTCTCTCTTTCATCCCCTCCCCTCCCTCCTCATTCTGTCTGCCTCTCTCTCTCTCTCTCTCTCTTTCTTCTAAATAATTGAGGTCATTAACTATGTTCCTTAATAACCATTAAATACAAAATTATTTTGACTTCCTCTGCACATTAAAGGCGATGTCATGGAAATTTTGTTATAGTTTTCGGAATCGGTCATCTTCTGTTTAATTGCATTTAAATATCACAGAATTTATGCAAAATAGATTTAAAGATGCAACTTGCTACTCAATGTTGTACTTAAATTTTCGACTTAAGTTACTTGATAAGGACCACTACACAAAATGAAGTTATGGTATGCACTTTTGTTCAAACATTGACAGTAATACCAATTATCAGTCGTGGATGTTAAAAGTGTCGTTGCGGAGTCTCATATCCACAGATCTGCAAGCAAAGTGTTAATTTGAATATAAAGTCATGATTTATTCCCACATATTCATTACACACAACATACATTAATCGATAATCTCACTAACTCGCTATGTTATCATTTTCAAACCTCATCACATTTAATTTCAATCAATAATTTCGTCACGTAGGCCTCCGTGTGACTTACCACTCATTTCTAAATAGACTATTTTAGAACATGTTTAGCGAACGTTTACACGTCAGTGCACTAAAAGTTCTAAATGCTGAAATCCACGAAGAAAATAGATCCGCTATGAATTGGTTTTTGTAATGAACTGTCTGTAGTGCAATGATAGAATTGAGATTGAAAAGGGGGAGTATATAATCTTGAGGGACATATGATATTACAACCAGAACACAACGTCTCAACCGTCAAAGTGCAAGGCAAGAAACAAAAAAGAAATTGACAGGGTCCTGTTTTTTTCTTCTTCCTGAAATGAGACATATTTTGGTTGTCCCACACTATACACCACATAGCACATGCTTCGGTCATATTAATCTAGGGTGTAAGTGAATTTTGGCACAAGTTGAGATATCGCCTTTCCATTTTCCCTATTTCTCGTCTGTCAATATTTTTTAGTTTTGTGTGTGTGTTTCCTCTAAAGTTTGACTTTCTGGGAATGTGGCAGTAGTATGATACTTCCTGAAATCATCGAGTGTGCGTAGAAGCACTTTTAGGGGAACCCGATATCCGTTATTACATGGATAATGTAAACGTGATAGCCAGTGGCGTAGCGCTAGTCCCACTCATGGGGGAAGGGCGGTAGACGAGGGTGGATAATTGTAAAAAAGGGTGGACAAAAAGCAAGGAGAATATAGATTAAAAAATGTCCATTTTCTTCCTTTCTTTCTTGTACCTCCTCCTTCTTCTTCTTTTTCTTTCTTGTTCTTCATCATTTTTTCTTTCTCTTTCTCTCTCTCTCTCTCTCTCTCTCTCACTCACTCTCTTCCGATCGATCTATTTTTGCCATTTTATAATTGGGGAGGGTTGATAATTACGTGGGGGTGGTGGGTGGGGGGGGGGCAAGGGGCGCGTGCCTCCGTTACAATGGTGAAAAATGATAACATGTATGTCCTTGATAATTTGAATTTCATCCACCGAGTAAGACCGGCGCCCCCCAGTGAGGCTGATGCACTCAATGTTTAGACATACGCTACGCCATTAGGGGCGGAAAGTGCCCCTCTAGGGCTACGCAAAGATGGACGTTGCCAAAATAATTTGAAATGCCTTACATATGTTATCCGGGACGCGTGGTCATTCCTGAAAGTGAACTGTTGCTGGCATGTGCTCAGAGAAGTTCTTGGAATTTTTGATCTTCAATAAGCATTTTTGTCAATCATGTCAAACATGTGGACTGAAACAAAATAACAAGCTTAGAATTACGGGAACCTGGTGCAAAATAGGTGTAACCAATTTATTTACTACATGATACAAACACAGAGTTTGTTAGTCGTTATACCAAAGCACTACTTGTGTTTCTACGACGATTTTCTGTGTTTCAAATTCACCGTATGAATAGCCTGGGTGAAAATAATCGCGAGCTTCAAAGTGTCATTCACGTCTCTGTCTATACAAGGTTAGATGTTACATCAACTTGTTGAAATATCACCAATCGCATGGAAAGAACATAATTTACGAGTTATTTGAATCACGTGGAATAAACAACGTCCGGAAAAGATATCACTTTAAAGACTCAACAACAACGCATTCCACATCAACATAAGTCTCATTTTATTGTTAATAGATACAAAAAAAGCTACAACACGGAATCTATACCCCCTAACTCGTGTTTTCTCATGAAAAAAAAAACGCCCATACTTGCACTTTCCAACAATCCCTTTTTGAAACACGATGGTTAAGCGTAACTGTAGAAAGGTTTCTTCAACTCACGATGGTTAGCGTAACCACAGCAAGGTTTCTTCAACCCACGATGGTTAAGCGTAACTATAGAAAGGTTTCTTCAACCCACGATGGTTAAGCGTAACCATAGAAAGGTTTCTTCAACCCACGATGGTTAAGCGTAACTATAGAAAGGTTTCTTCAACCCACGATGGTTAAGCGTAACTATAGAAAAGTTTCTTCAACCCACGATGGTTAAGCGTAACTATAGAAAGGTTTCTTCAACCCACGATGGTTAAGCGTAACTATAGAAAGGTTTCTTCAATCCGCGATGGTTAAGCGATACCATAGAAAGGCTTCTTTAACCCACGATGGTTAAGCGTAACCATAGAAAGCTTTCTTTAACCACGATGGTTAAGCGAAACCACAGAAAGGTTTCTTCAACTCACGATGGTAAAGCGTTACCGTAGAAAGGTTTCTTCAACTCACGATGGTAAAGCGTTACCGTAGAAAGGTTTCTTCGAACTGCGATGGTCAAGCACCAGTGAATAGTAAGGGAGTGAATGACCTGGTATCTCAATCTTATTCATCTTGAAGCACTTTCTGAAATTCCATTTTTTTTTAGTGGGGGGGGGGGGGGTTTCAATTCGAGGATCTTTGATCGTAATATTGTCCAATCGTCATGATCATCTTGGTGCACTTTTAATACCAAAGTCAAGTGGTTCCCTTCTCAATTTCGAGGATTCATAATTTGAATGTTTGAATCAGAGTGCAAAATGTGATTTTAGATTAGTAATCAAATAAATAAAAAAGTCTTGTTAAAATCACTTGCTTAGATAAAAATTTACATTCATAAATTCATGTTCTCACGCATGATCAAAACTTCTCACTGAAAAGCAATTTTTTTTTCTTTTCTGTATTGTAAGTTAAAACGATAATTATAATGTTTATAGATATTCATGTGCTGAAACAATTATGAACTCTTACATATATTTTTTAAATACCCGTTTATTTCTGAATCGGGAATTAATTTTTTTACAACATTTCCCCAGGAAGGGCAGGAAGGCCTTTTGGTCATTAGAATTTAATTTTTCTGTTTTTTCTGTCCCGGCATCCTATGGAGATAAGGTAAACAATGTGCTCTTACATGTAAATATTGATTATATTTCAACTGTGCTTTATGTTATTTACTTTGTACTTGCGATTGAGTGATTGCCAAATTATTTAATAATACTAATACTAATAGTTAATCCATTTTAATCTCCGATTAGCTGACCTTGACCTTCGACACCTGGACTTATCCCTGGCCTCTTAGCTCTGACAGGTATAGCTAGGGCTCTGTTTAACCCCTTTCTATTCCTCCGTTGAACTCACTGCTTTTCTGTTCAAATCTCTATATCTTTAAATTAGTATTGTCCAGTCGTCATGATGATCGCATTGGTGCACTTTAGCAAAGTCAAGTGGTTCCTTTCTCAATTCCGAGGATTCATAATTTGAATGTTTGAATGAATTGCTCTTCACCTGCTCATCCATGTTCACCCTGGTTCCAGTCACGATAAATACCATATTCATTTTGTTGACTAAATGTACGACCTTCGTTGTCACGATACAAAACAAATTTTCTATGAATAACATCCACATTCTTTAAAAACTAAAAACTCCCCAAATTCATGATAAAAACACAAATCTGTCTTTCGTCATAATTGATACTAAACTAGTCATTTAAAAATGACACCATTCGTAAAACTAGCTACTGAACGGATACGGTTATTACCACAGTATTCCCAATATTTATACATATAAATTAAAAGATAAACATTTCCGGCAGACTTGGTATCAATCATATGAAAATCATCATTTCGGGTGCATGAAGATGGATAGAGAAAGGAGGAGAGAGATGATATGGGGTCAGTTAAAAAAATATATCCAAGTATAGATTTACGTATGAGACATACATACAGCTTAATCAATGGACCGATTTGAATGTAAATATCCCACGTTTTACGATCATCATAAGAATAAGGGAACTATTAAGACAAACTTTTTCTTCTGTAGATAGACCTTTAAGAAACGTTTGTAAATGTTGCTCGAGTTTTAGGTTGATATCAAGAGCATATGGAATCGAATAATCTATTAAGAACGTATAGCTACAATATGTCACCTCCGGCCAAGCTAAATGTGATATTTGGAATGGTGCCGATAGACAGAGTGCATGTACTTTATCCAGGCAGGGGATTCCCCCCATCGCCATTGCTTACGTCATCATCCACTGACAGAGCACTGAATCGAAAACGATACATGAAAATCATGTTACAATAATGACCCCACCATACCATGAAAAGGATAATTGTTCATACCGTATGCACTTTTATGTTAATTGAGTAGGGACGGGGAAAGTACAAACGGAAGGTGTTAGTTAACCCTCGGTCATTTTCATTTACCGGTATGAGACAACAATTAATTTGTTGTAATAATAAGGTTAAACGAAAATACATGATATAACGAAAATAGCTATAAGACTCCGGCGTCCTACAAAAAGAGTAATAACAGTGACTGCTATTTTATCTTTTTGTGATTAAAAAAAAAAAAAAGAATTGACATTTTTTTCAAAGAAAGAATTTCCTATAATAGGTTAGTTTCTTTTTATTCCATATAACCGCGGCTATTCTTTAAAAAAAGAAAAAACAGCAACATTTTTTATGTGACGTTTTTATTGTAATAATGATATTCTTCGACTTCTTCTTCTTCTTCTCCTCCTCCTCCTTCTCCATTTTCTTTTCCTTCATTTTCTTTTCTTTTTCGTGTTGTTGTTGTTGTTGTTTTTCTTCTTCTTACAACAACGACAACACCTCATAATGCTGCTGCTGCATGCTGCTGCTACTACTACTACTACTACTACTACTACTACTACCTGTCGTTTTTTTTAAATCCTGCGACGTTTTTACAACATATGGAATCCATGGAATAGGTTTCTATGGATATTCTGGGTACAATACCTTCTGATTATAGGAACAGGCTTCTTCCTTCATTTTAAATGTAAGAGAAATGACTGTCAATTTATATCATGTTTACAGCTCTCTTTTATTCGTGATGTGTACACATGTCCGTCTGTTTGCCATTCTCTTTATGTTTCTATTGAAACGTTTTTCTAGTATTCTTTATTTGTTTGTATATATCTTTATAGCTGTCTGTGGCACACTGTCTTTTAAAACGTCATTTCACACCTTTTAATCTGTGCCCCTAATTTTCCTCTTTCCGGTTTTAGTCGAAGTTATTCTTAGGGCCTTTTTTGGTAGGCCCCTGATGACGTATACCATTCTACAAAGGTTTTGCTTTCATACGTTTCTTGTATTCGTTTTTGTAACACGTTATCCCTATCTATACTTATGTTAGGGACATTAATTGTTATCCCCTCTATCTCCTCTCGAAATCGTGTTCTGATAAAGGTTGATGACAAGCGTGCATCATGAACATGATGGATTAGGGGTCTCAAAAGGGTGCAGGCATCCCCCCCCCCCCCCTCCACACCGTAACCCGTTACCAACAGTGCTCGCGCTGCATATCGCATTGCGCTTGCGCGTTACCTAATCTGAGTATAAACGACAACACGAGAACCCGAAATTGAAACGTCATATGCCTCTCGTTATTAATCTAATTTGAGTAAGTATGAATCACTGCGGTAGAGTTTATGATCTATTCTTGGGGAGCGGACTAAAGAGGATTGGTCTATGCAGGTAAGAGTCGCCTGCCTCACAGGTTGAGGCTAAAGGGGTAACAAGTCGCACATGAGGGGTGCGAATATGCATTTTGCACCCCTATCTCGGAGTGAGGGGGTAGGAAATGTACCCGTCATACCAGTCTTGGGTCTTCTTCTAAATTAGGATATCATTTTACCATGAGTGTGTGTCTCACAGGATGTTTTATCATGTTCATTGAGGCTCTAATCATCCTTGAAAGGTAAAGTACAGTTTCATTAGCGAACGGAAATCTCAGGAAATAGGAGAGCTATAAACATCATAATCATTGCAATGATTACCTTGTTACCAAAATAAAAAACTAATTCTCTAGAGTGGATAAAACTTATAATGATAACATGAACAATTTACACCATCATTTATTTTTTTCATAATGATAATGTCAATGAGTATCAGCTGTAACAATCATAATGTCAGTATCAATATTCTTTAAATGTTTTAAATTGCTTTATAACTAGCACAATAGATGAGAAGTACATTTAATATTGTAGTAATACTTGTATAGTGTAGTCTTTGCCAACCTTTTAAACGGGCTCAATATGTATAAATATTTCTTTATAAAAGTGAAACTGGGACAGAACCTCCGATAACAGCTATGTATATGAAGGAGTCAATACGCATACATGTATGAATGAATGAATAGTAGAACGATACAAAAAGGAATACATTGATGAATAAACGATTGAAATAAATGCATACATTAGGTAATATCAATTACTTAGATATCAAGGTACCGCTAATTCATTTACTTCTTGATGGTTTATTAAAAGAACCATGATTGGCAGCAATAATGCCGAATCGTACATGAATTACAAAAACAAAGAAAAGACAATTAAAGAATTTACATAAATACATCAATAAATTCTGAAGACAAAAATCACGCTTGTAACTAATTTATATTGGTTTAAAAAAAAATAGATTGGATAGTAGGTCGCTCGAAATATGAATTATTTTGAAATTTTGTTTAAAACCAGGTTAACCACAAATACAGGTGTGTTATGTCCTTGAGTAGCTTATATAGCGGAACGAAAGAGCTGATGGAAAATATGTCAGTCTTGAATTTAAACAGCAACCGTAAAATTGGCGCCTTTTTACAAATGAATGGTACAGAAATAATGCAACTAAAGTTATACGTACATAAACAATGGCTGGTAGGGGTACCATTTTATTTCAAATAAGTATCCTTTGTAATGATCATATGTGAAGAAACCAAATGAAAAGCGAAATACTAAGTCATCGCTTTTGGATGAAAACCTTCGAATCTATTAATATGAAAAGTAACTTTTTGGCCTACTTCGACCTGACTAACCTTTTGATAATATTCTATCATGCAGTAACCTAAAACGATTTTGCTGATAAGCTAATTATTACAATTCCAATATTCGACATATATTAGGCTAGGCTGTAATCATTTTATTCACATTTTTATTACCCTTCCAATTTTAGAGCAGATATCTGTCGAAATCATACTTTTTTGAAAGGTGGAGCATCGTAACTTGAGACCCTTCAACCCATTTAATCGTTTATCAAGCACGGCTTCATGAAGCGTCTTTAATTATCGAATTAAAAGCGTGAATCATGAGCCGAAATTATTTCATTCGAGATGGAGAGCAGCATGTGCTGTGTCATCTCATTTTCACTACGTCATCGCCTTATGATGTCATTCTACTCCTGAAAATCGGCATAGATACTTCACCCTGCTCCTCCGAGTATTTTCAATCAGCCGATGACATTCTCTTCAAGCCTCGCATTCACGCGTTCAGGTCCCCCAAGTAATCGGAGTTGAACCGCGTCCAAGCTCCGTCGAGAAGGAGAGTCCACCCTGAGACTGAGAGTGATCGGCACACTAGCGTATTTGAAGGAGGGGCAAAGGGGCACTGTGTCTCTCTTGTCATATTCCACGTACACACACGCGCGCGCGCACACACACACACACGCGCATCCGCACGCACACACACAGAGAAAGAAAACAAATGCGGACATTTTGGTTTAGTACAGTAGTTAGCAGGGTTTTAGGTAATTAATTGTAAGTTAATAATTGTAAGATTACACATAGAATGCGATTAAAAAGACTTTCGAAAAACCAACGCAAGGAAATTTTTATTATCCTCCTCCATCACCTACTGAAATATGCAAACATTTCATTGACGTACATGTATAAACAAATGTTTAAAAAATCGAAACATGTAGAAACATTCTCGAAAATATTCTTCCAAAGATATACTTTTGGGTTATAGTCTAGGCTTGCCCCCCGAAACGCTTACAAAAAGTAGGTTTTTTTTTCTCACAAATGATAAGCTGATATTTTTAACCCCCCCCCCCCAACCCGGCCATGGTCTGGATACGCCTGTGAACCTGTATATCTACTGCGTGCAACCCATGCGAGAAGTTCTTATCACATGCGTGCCAATATTAACACAGGATTCTGAGAAAGAAAAATGTAGTTGTCAAAATGGAGAGGCAATTTGCCAACACGTATTCTTCATCTATCAATTCGGCTCAAACTTCTTAAAGAGCAGGTTGCGTTCTGGAAAAGGTAAACATTTGTGAGCTTTTTCATTTTGATAACATTTGTGTGGATTCTATGAAAGAACATCTCGCTTCATTGGGACCACACTCTTATGGTACATATTTGTGAAGTCCCATACACATATTTCTGTGTACGTTGTTACTTTAGCAAAACTGGGCAACTTTCTTATCATTTTGATGATTCCAAAACCTCACATCATACATTAATACCTACATGGTACATGATCAACATTTTTCAATTGCTCCCACACAGTTTATTTGGCAATCAAATCGCATAACCGGAATTCAAATTTATTTAAAGGACAAGGAAAAATGATTTATACCTTCCGTTTTTATTTATAGAATATTTATGTCTTCTTTTTATATAAAGAAAGATATACATACAGTAACGCAACAGAGAATGTAGGACAAATGAAATATAAGGAAAATAATTATGAAATATCACAAAAAAGGGAATGCGAAGAAGAGGAAGAGGAGAACTAAGTAAAAATAACATGACTATGCCAAAATAGTGAGAATTAGTTAAAAAGTTCACTCATCTCATGGTTGCCCCTCCCCCATCAATAAAAAATGCAGAGAAATATAATTTGTCATCTTTGTACCGAATGTTACGTGTCCTTGAAAATAGAAAGAAAGAAAAAGACGGGACGATGTAAAAATGAATCACATTATACTGCAAATGATAACAAAATATAATTTATATTAATAACTCTGTACTTGAGATTTACAGGCCGATATGAATTACATCAGTCTGGGTTATCTAGCTCTAACCATCTTAGTGTAAAATCATACCATGCATTAATTTGTGGAGCGCCGAGAGTGCCAAGTTTGTTATAAAACCTATAAAAGTATTCCTTATGTAACTTGAAATTCTATCAGAGCGTTATAGAATACCCTCAACTTTGCTTTAAAAAGTAGAAACTATTAATATAAATAATTCCTTTATCAATTTGAAACATACAAATCAATGTGGACTATACTAATTCTTGGTTGATTATATATTGATATAAGTCAATTTATGTAAAACATGTATATATTGTGTATTTTGAAATTACGCAATTTAGCGGTCAAGGTCGACTAGCCGTATTCTGGGTCAAGTATCTATTATTATCAACCAATACATTTAATGATCCATTACATAAATTGAAAAAATACAAGTCACTGTGGAGTCATCCTATTGTTGGATAACTAGCTATTAATACATACTATTCTTTTCAATCTATTTCAATTCTATTCCAATCACCCAACAGAGGATTTATTCAGCCCTTGGAGAACGAAGGCCGTCGATGCGCCAGGGAATGAACTCTGACGACATTCAACTACAGAATGACGCGGTGGTCGAATTTCGACCTCGACATCGCATTCCGCTCATTTTCCACGATTTCCCTAATGAGTCTAAACCGCGAAGGTCTTAACAATACGAGGCGAAGACTATTTTCGTATGAATCTTTCTAAGCTAGCTATTGTATTGGAGACGTCTTTGATAAGAAGAAGTTGGCCAGTAGCCCGAAATAATGTCATTGTGATGTTTTGATTGGCCATCCACCAAAGCTCTCACATGTATTAGTGTATTTGAAGGAGGGGCAAGGGGAGGAGGAGGGGGACAAATCGCCTCCCTTGGCTAGTGTTTTTGAAATATTATTATCATTTTTTGAGCAGTCCGTAGACTACGACCTGGAGCAAATTTGTGAGTTGCTACGGCAGGCAGCCAGTGAAAACGAATTCGTTTAATAAAATTAAGGAAATACAAGCATTTCGGTCCCCTTTTTGGTACCCTTTCTTCAAATTGTTTTTAATCACTCATGCGTGAAATATGCATCACATGAGTTGCATCAAATGAAAGAAGAGGATCTAAGCTTCACAAGTATGTGCCATTTTTAAAATTATAATTGTGATTAAGTTATGATAAAACATCTATAATTCTCGGTATTTTTTTCTGGGACGCAAAGTGTAAATTATCTGTATCATGTACAGATCATAATTCCTGAAACTTGAATATCGACCAGTCTTGCCAAACCATTGTATCCCCCCCCCCAGTTATATACTAGGTATGCCACCGGTACTTTATACAAGGGGTTGGCAAGCATTGCACAATTTGACAGTACTCTTTGGCTCGTAAACCTACTTGGTACCGTGATATAATAATCATAACACATGCTTAGCCATTATCAAAGTACAGTCAAACCTGTACATTAGGACTGTCAAAAGAAAACAGAAAATAAAATGTCCCAATTACTTCCAAAAATCAAGCATTTTCACGACTACACGAACCATCTGGTCACCTACCATCTAATTGTACAATAAATGTTACGGGAACAGTAAAGAAGTATGTCATGTCAAACTCAAATCTGACTGAAAGGGAGAAATATCAAGGTACAACTAACATAAGTGAAGCGTTACTTGTACCCATTTATATATATACCAAAGTCACTCTTTCACATTACGCGGAAAAACGCCGAAAAAAGTCATTTTACGTGGGGGCGTGAAAATGATAAGTGAGTTGTGCGTGGCAGGTCTATTAATTACCTATCTGCATTTATAAGATGCAGAAATGTGAAGCGCGCTACACTAAGGTCATTTCTTTTCCGCGGCAGTTAATTTTTTTTTTAACTTATGCGTATACATTCGTTTATTTAATTAACAATCAATTTTTTTACTTATTCGTTGATATTTAATTACTTAGTCCTTCTTTCCTTATCTACCGGTATTTATCTAATTTTTTGTACAATTCATTTTTATTTTGTTTTGTTTTTCTATTTAAAAAAAGAAAATCTCAATTTAATAATTAGTTTGAGGGTTTTTACCGTGTTTACCGTATTAGATGTACATCGTAAATCGTGACTCGTCTTATAGTCTGAATATATATTTCATGATAATGTTCACTTTGATTTTGTGAAGGAAATAAGTATTGATTGAATTGAAATTAGAATTGTTTAAATTGTATATGAACGAGGCTTTATGGTCTTTGCATTTATTTCGAAGAATGTGGCGATCCATGAAAGATTTGATTCTCCTCATTCCAAGAAAGTTTCCTAGAAAGGCAGATGGTATGGGTTTCTTTTTTTTCGCCAAATTTAGACAAGACCGAGCAAACGACATTCGCAGATGTAACACAGAACATGGCCATTTCATTAAACCAACACTCTCTGCCTCTGTCGTCTTAAAGGGAATAGGTAACTTTGTTCAGATGGGAGAAAACGGTGCTAAGGTATAGTGACTTCAATGCTAGATGTACAATTAAAGATAATCTGACATTTAGGGTTTACAAAAAAACAATTTTTAATGATAAAAGTTGGGAAAAAATGATATGATCGATTCCTAAATACTTCCAACTATATTCTTATAAATAAATTAGATATTAGGTGAATGTGAATCGTCATAAAGCAACGGAATGTCTCTATATAACATTCCAAACATTTAATCGTTGAAAGATTTTTAAAAGCCTGTTTAAGTCTACTTTTTTTTCATGGGAAAACGGTTGGTATAATTCAAAAATTGGTTGGGAGAATTTACTGTTAGAGAGAGTTAAACAATGACACCTTTAAAGAAAACCATCAATATCTTTGTGGTTTGAGTATTTTTTAAAGGATTTTGCGCATGTTAAAGGGTAAGTACAGTAGAAGGAATATAATAAGTAACATTTCATACAAAAATTAGGTAGTTTTTCCATCAAACTTCAACAATGTTACCGGTTCACTTTAAAGGCTCTGTTCTGGTAGAGCTAAAAAGGAAACTTTTAAATTCCTCATGTTTTTATGTTTTAATTTTTTAACTGGTCAAATATCTAAAGCTAGCACCAAAAATGTAAGTGAGATCGAGTTACTATCAGCCATTCACAATTCACCGTTTTACAAATGATAGCAGTTTTCTTTTTACAATAATAACCTCTTGTTTAAAAAAGAAAATTGTAATATATTCCTGTACAGTATCTAGGAAATCAAGAAAGAAACAAGAACCAAAAAAAAAGCAATTTTGTCTTTAAAGATAATTTTGATATTTTCCATGAAATGCGTCTACGGACTACAACCTCAAAATATAGAAATTCAAAAGAGGCAAATCTCTGTAACCCCACTTGGACCCCTGTGAAAAACAGTTGTGCTGACTAGGTGGAAATAGGTTTTTTTTTTAATAAAAAAAATAAACAAAACATCATCGCCTGAAGCTGTATATCGTGATTGTTAATGTATTTATTTAAAAATAGATCTCAGCTTAATTCTATCCAACTTAATTTTTTACTTAATAGGATGAATGGTACCTTTGATTTCCCGAACAAAAATTCGAACTATTGCTAACTCTAATATGTTGCCCTTTTAATAGCCATGTGCTAGACGAGGCTATTTCCGGGTTATTTTTAAAATAAATTCTGTACCCTTTAATTTCGTATTTTTAATGATATAATTATATTGAATACATTTGCAATATGAAACAACTCTTTTACAAAGCCCTTTCGAAACCCAAAAGGTCAATTTAACGTTGAGTTTATTTCTGTCGAAGGTGCTAGAAGAATCAACCGCATTGGCCATGAAGGTGAAAATACTGTAAAAGTATTATTTATAAGTATATATACCTATCTGTATTTCATTATCACACCCATGAACACTTTTTCTTTCATTCAAATACATCGATTTTTCAGTTACAAAAGACCTTCTCGTACATATATCATGTATAGGAGTAAAATAATCTCAAACCTGTTGAATTTTGTATGTTTGAACATCTAATTTGGATTGTTTGGTGTTCCAGGAACGTTCACGAAGTTCATCCTCTTTGCAACCTATAATTTTAACTTTTCAAGATACACGGTAGGTTTTAAAGGCCCACAGCTTTGGAATGAGTTGCCAAATGTATTGAAAGAAATATCCACTGTTCTTGCATTCAGGAATAAATATAACTGTTATCTTCTTAATAGTGAGTAGTTTTATTTGATCTAATTGCCTCTTATGTGATTTATGTAAATAGTTATGTTGTGTTTTTATGTGATTATGCTATGGGATATTATCTGTTTGTTTGATTGTTTGTATTGTTTATATTTTGTATAATGTATTTATCTTGAAGGGTGGTAATATAGGGGATCAACCTTGACAGGCCAATGGCCTTTGTTCATCCCTCGCATCCAACACCCTTCATCCTTCTTTCACAGTACCATGTCAATGAATGTTTTTATATTTATATTGTTTAATTTATACTGATTTGTTTGTATATCTTTTGATGTGTTTTTAAAGAGATGTGAAATAAAAGTGAATTTAAATTTGAACTAAATGCATCCTCTAATGAGGCATCGATTGCATAAACGACGGTAGTCTTCATCAGAAGTATGATATGAATATGAAGTCACTGATTGTCTTTCTTTCTCGATGGACGAGTCGTTATTCTTAACCTAAATGGTTAACGTAGATCTCGTGACTACCAAATTGATAGGGACGGTCGGAGAAGGGAACTTCCCTGGTAGGACAGTCACGAAGTAGAAATGAGACATGGGCAGCACCTAAAGGATGCCTCTTGGAGACAACTGGTAGACCAGGGGTACATTGGAAGAGAAAGATTATAGCGAAAGTTCCGTGTACCCTTTACCTGCTGAAAGGCCAGACAATACTATACTATACTGTCACAGAAAATTACATCCCCTCATCAGAAATGTCTTTGGTGGCGCTAATCATCTGATAGGACGGTCCAGAAACTTCCATTTTCGTCACCTCAAAGTTCTAACTAGGATTAATACGACAGCTGCAGTGGGACTTCGCGTCGAGAAAACATGGACGAAATTCGTCACACTGGCGGGGAAAAAGTAAAATCCCCAAAGCTTTCACCATTTTAACAACTGCTCTGCCACAAGATGATTTTATTTCTGTCTCCAACAAAGTTCTTGCGTGTGTTTGAGTCGATTTAACGAAGTGATATCCCCTGATAGGTACCTGGATGGAACGATGTGACGCCTAGATGGTTAGGCTGACGACCTGGCACCATGACCAAATTATCTCATTCTAAATACGCAACACAGGAAATGTTCAACTCTCATTTTGTTTTGTTTTCGATATTCAGGAATTCCTCCCACCCTAGGGCTCACTTTAGGGGGTGGTGACACTCATATTAAATAAGTATTATCGGACAAAGGGAATTCTTAATCCTTGTCGGAAAAATTACCACTTCATTGTTAATTTTTGAGGAAAAATAATCAGCTAACTTGTCGACAGATACGGCTGGACATCCCATTGAAACGATCGAGCAACGCCCCTTGCCAAATGCTCCCTCACGCACACGCACACCCACAACCGAATGGAACCCGATTATGTTGAAAATAAGAGTTGTCGCGTGGACAATTTCAGTCTCATTAAGCTCAATTTCGACAGTCGCGCCACCGAGCTTACATGCATCCTGACTCACTCATGCAGATTGTGATCAAAACAACTCAGGAGGACTGGTGAGTAGTCATGAATGTGTTTTGGGGTTACATCGCCGCCCTATATCGGTCTTTTGTATCCTACACGTGTCGACGTCGAATGTTTTATTCTCTAGACTGAGGATGAAAAGGGCGTGGGTTCGATCCCCGGCACGAGATGTATGTCCTTAAGCAAGACATTTTAATTCGAATTGCTTCTCCCCGAGCAGGCGGTACAAGTTACGAATGCCTTTGTTACTGAGTTTAGAATATGTTTCTCTGTAAAATGGCTGCCGGGCTGGAATGCTCACAAATAGAGACCAAGTGGAAGCTAGAATCATAAATGAACCAATGATTGTTGTACAATTAAAGTATAATAAAATGGAGCTGTTACTGGAAAGGCGTTATGTAAATATATTTATGATCATCGTATTAATATACGAGAGAAGGGGACATTTATCAATCACACGATCAGAGACCCAGAGTTCAAATCTTCTCTAAAATGCTTAGATCAGGGACATGAATGGGGCTTTCAACAATTGCTATTCAGTAAGCGATCTGTAACCCAATATGTGAACGGAACGTTGGAGCTTAAACACAAACATTGATTTATTCATAGTATAAGAATAATAATAGTGTCTTATTTACCCAGGGTAGTTTTATCAGCAGTAATACTTCTCCTGGTCCCTGCAAATATAACTAGGGCCTACTCCAGTCAATGACAGCCATTTACGCCTGGGTGGAGAGTGACAGCTGTGGATCAGCGTCTTGCCAAAGTACGGTAGTGCCGGGCTGGGATTCGAACCCTAAACCATTGGACAGGTAAATGACAGTAGTACCAGAATCAATTTTTACTAAAAAAAATGACATAAAAACAGATGACGAACAAGACATCTTTACCGATTCGAGAAGTTTTCGATCTTTTAATAAAAATTTGCTGCTTAGAAATCAGCTGTAACTTTACCCGAGTTGTCCATGATTTATAGGTAAGCTTGAAAACGGCAATATTGAACTGTGTCAATATTATTTCAAGGGGGTCATTATGCTAAAGGTTTCTACTACATACACCATCATTTCTGAAGTACCCTGCCAATCTAGTTATGGCTATAACTTACTTACTGAGGTCTCATGCTTGATCTTTGGGATTTTCATTCTAGGACAAGATGCCCCCCCCCTCCCATTCTCCTCTCACCCAAGGTGTTATCGAAACCTGGTAAATTTGGGGGTAATAACGATTGCAGGGTCTGCAGTGAGAGTGATAGCCCTACTGTGGCAAACATGTGTAAATAAGACTAAATTATCATTACTAATTATCATAATGATGACGAGTAGCGTATGTAAATCTAACAGTACGTTTTGTAATTTTTTTTTTACAATAGTGTCCAGATAAAATGAATTTAACAAGATATATTTACGACGCTGTCTTCAAGAAGAAGAGGTGAAAATCGAATACATTAAGAAACTTTAAAACACACGGTCGAAACACATTTAAGTCATAGAATGATAAGAACATGATGAAATAGAAGTAGACTCACACGAACATTAATTTTGCAACCATGATAATAGTTATTACATTTTAGATAAGACAGAGGCCTACTTATTTTGTAATGTGACCAAAGTTATAACGTCGAGTAGGCAGGGAACACTTACCTGGGGTTAGCTGGGACTAGGTCTAAACCTTTGGTGTAGGTCTGATCTCAGTTAGTCTACCGGGAAAGCATACTTGTCTCATGCCATTACAGTCATCACTCTTGCGGAACTTTTCGGTCAGTGGAAAGAGGATTACAAATGGCTCACTCTGATGTTAGCTGTCAGATAAGTGCTGTGTTATAAAACGTTTCATTATGGTATTCATAAAACGAAAAAAAAAAAGAGAGAATAAATCAAGAAGTATTTTATGACCCAAATTCGGCTGGGCATCCAACTGGTCGACATATGCGTTCGATAAATCGCGAAGTATATCATAGAGTTGATTTCTTTCTGATTTTCTTCACAAATTATATTCCATCCTCGCCCTTTGCTTTTTTCTTAAAAGGTCACTGTTTCCTTATTGTCCAGCTAAAATACTTCCTTTTCCTTATTTCCTTCTAATTTTTTGTTTTAATTCGGGAGATTTCTGGTTTATTTTAATCGTCATTAACAAATATTTCCCTTTCATTCTCCCTCTATTCGGTTCCTTGAGTATTTTTTCCCTTTTTGCATGAAGAAAAGTTCTAAAATGAGATAACATAAAATTCGTTAGACAATTCAGGTAATTATTGATGTGACACAATCATTGACACAAAGTTTATAGCGCAGATGAAATAATAATAATAATAATAATTGAATGTATATAGCGCCTTTTCCAAAGGATATAATGCGCTGCTCTCTTAGACTTAAACAATTTAATAGGAGTTGTACAGGTGACTTTTCAGTTGTTTTTTTGAAGAAATCTAGAGACGTACTGTTTCTTATGAACGAGGGGTGTTTGTTCCAGAGACGTGGGGCTAAGACTGAATTGATTTGAAACGTGCCTGTTTACGGGATTTGGGAATGACAAAGGTAGGAGCTGATGAAGACCTAAGAGAATAGGATGTTCTCTGTTGCTGAAAGAATAGAAGAAGAAATAGAAGAATTGAAGACAGGAGATAAAAATGATAATGGGAATGATAATTTTAATAGTGATGATAAAGACGATTGATAAGATGAAGATTATAATAAAAAACAATAATAATAATAACGATAATGATAATAATGATACAAAGAATAGTAATAACAATTATAATATTATTATTGTCATCAATGAAATGAAAAGCAAAACAATGCTAATGGTAATATTAGTAATAATAATAGTAATACTAGTAAAAATTATGATAGTGAGAACAAGAATTAAAAAAAAAAACATTAGTTGCAAATATAATGAAAATGATAATAATATTGACAATAATAACAACAACAATTAGGCCTATAATTATCCTTATTATTAAACAGCAATTACACATGCTAATAATAGTCACCATAACATGGATGAGTTTTAAACGCATCTCATTTGTAATATCAAAACTCGTTATGCGCTTAGAAAGTGCTTCAGAAATTAGCCTTAGGGGAGGATCGTGAGGGGATAATAAGTTAAATGACTTTCCCCAAAGTACATGACAAATACATTTATAAGTGAGAGCAAGAATAGAATTTAGTTACGCATGAGTTTAAAGAGCAATCCAACTTTTGTAAGAACTTCATTTGTATAAAAGCAGAAAAAAAATCCTGAAGGGCCTTAAGTATGAAATGAATCAGATCAATAATAAGAAAGTTACGAATGTTTGAACATTAGATCACTGAGTCTCAATGAAATATTATTATAGGTCGTCTAAATAGAAAAGACCCTCCTGAGTCATACATTTATTGACATTTTAGTCATTGTGTGTATTGGAACAAATGTGAAAGTTGTCCACCACAACATCACAGAGACGATATCGATTCAGCCAATGTGAAGAGCCCATATAGTGAACACAACTATCAACATTTCATAACTGTATCATCTTTTGCCCGATTTTATATAAACTTTCACCAGTCTACATTTCTGATTCTTTTGCTTTCTTCTAGAGTAGTTAAGGTAGTTAAAGCAATAGTTGAATATGACCGAATTATGTGTCCACCCTGCCTACGTCACACATCGCCTTCAAAACTTTAGCGGTCAGTGCCACGGCTGAAAAGTAGTCTGAACTTTCAGACCCTCTGTAGGCTCTACATCATAACCTTCCACTGATACTGCTATTTAGTGGCGAATTCATACTTTCCCATGGCATCCATAACAATTAACATACCCCAAAGTAAAAACACTTAACAAAAACAGAACACGTAAAATCCAAGGACTTATGCGGTTCATCATCGGTGCTCATAATTATCATGATTGGGTCTCTGAGCTTCACCGACACAAAACTAAAGTCCAGATGCAAGAGATGACGTAGGTAAAACTTCATCACTGATAGATTTATCTCCATCAGCCCCAAAAAGAGACTGGGAAGAAACCAAAAATCGAATTTACACTCGTGTCACTGTACTTAACAAGATACTTGTCGAAACTGGTGAATAATTCCGTTAATTTTGTTAAATTTTCCAGTCCGCCGATGAGAATCCCCTCTTTTTTTTATCATAATGTGAATCTCAGCACTGCACTGACGAAAGTGAGTACCCTATTTGAAGATAAAGGCCAGTTATGGTCATGCGATTGCATTGTGAAAGAAACGTTGTGGAATCGATCAGAAAAGGTTGATCATCTAGCATATAAGTATTGGTGTGTACTGCAAGGTTCTGGAATCATCAAAATGATAAGAAATTTGGCCCAGTCTTGATAAAGTTACAGGCAAGCACTGTACACAAAAAGATTTATATGGGACCACGCGACACGTGCGCGATATCTATCAGGTCCAAATAGATATAATAATTTACCAAAAATATGTCAATTAGTAGGCGGTTTCTCGGCAAAATTTGTATGATCACGTATTAGTCAAAACATATTCTTTCACAATTCACATGGTTGGTAATAAGAGCTTCCATTTCATTTTTTGAGAGGGGGGTGTTTCCAAAATTGGTCTTAACCTTTAAGTGAACATTAAATAGTCTACATATCTCGATTGAGTGAAGCAACTGCTTCAACGTAGTTTTGGGTAAAGATATCATTACAAAAAAACAAAAAGGAAGTAGGGCCTAAATTTGACTTCCTGATTTTTCAATTTAACCAAAATAATGCGTTGTGTGTACGATTTATTTGTGTTCTAACAATTCTTCAGGCAAAAGCAAGACTTTAACAAGTTTTATGTAGCCAAGCAGTTGAATAAAACAATCGGAATGAAAGAACTACCTTTATATACTAATAAAATACTACAAACAAAAGTACAAATGATTAACGATATATAGTGTCATGCCGTGCTGCTTTACAGGCTGAACAACTGCTGATAGCCAGAAGAATGTTACCTTTAACTAAAATGTTACCATAAGAACGGATTTTTGCTCTCAGCAGGTGAATTTGATATAAATTAGGTTTATTTGTTTGGAAGAAAATACAATGTTAAAGAAGATCTTTTTCGTTCCTCATGTTCTAATATATATTTTTTTAAACAAAACTATTCAACCGAAAGTTTCCCTTTGCAGGTAATTTCTAAAATAGCAATTGTCATTATTTTTTTCATAAGTAAATATACTATATGGATTAAGCTAAAAGAAAGCATATTTAAAATCAATGAAAAGCTATTATACTATCTGCGATTGCATTGATGGTATTACAAGGCGTTACTGAGAAGTTTAAAGGTGACGAAATATCCAAACATAACAAACAGACACAAATGGCGCACTATAATAATAAATAATAATAATAGTGGGTTCTTGTATAACTTTTTGAAATTCCTTTCACCGGAAAGTGAATCACAAGGTTCGTGATTCGATACCCTACTACAGCAGTAACATCCTTTGGTAAGACATTAATCTACATTTGCTTTACTCGACACAGGTGACCGAAATAGGTATCTACAGCATTATTCCTTGAAATGCACTGTGAAAATTATTACAGTTGCCCGAGCTAAAGCCAGAGCTATAACTTCAGAAACTCCGTGGAAGCGCATGGAAGATGGCCTTGTCATATAATTTACCCTCCATGGTTATATCAAAATGTGATCTTCATTAAACGGAATATAGTTACTATCAAAACATTAATGTAAAATAGATGTAAAGTTTTATTCACATACTTCAGATAATTTCATGATGTAATTTATGTCAAGTATAAACCACATATTTTTTGAGAAACTTCATATTTAAAAGTGCTTACGTGTTTATTTTTATTTTTCCGTATCATTTTCTAACATTCAGATCTGCTCCAAATGATTTAAATGAAGTTCATGACCACCTGCAAATTAATTCAATTTAATCAAATTGATATAAGGCTAGATGCTATCTTCGATCGAAAAGGGAAAATTTCGAGCAAGAAGAAATGAAAAAGAACCTGTGGTTTAGTTTCTTAATCACTCCCGTACTGTTGTGGTTTTCCAGTTCACAAACCCAAGTCTAATAATTTAACGGCGATTTCTTTCAAAATAGAGGTGAATAATAAAACTGCTCCGTTGTCAAACTAAAGCACCAAACCCTGAATATCAGCCCCCTTTTCTCAATGAATATTTTGTATTTATGGTCTGGGGAATTGTAAAGAAGGAGAAAGGAAAGAAAAAAATACCAAATTTGTGGTTGGCTACCCAAGACAATAAATCACAATATTGTGGTTTGATTTCAGTAAAATACAACACCCCGTGTCAAGGCAATGTGACGTTATATTTTCCGCAGATGTAACCATGAATTTCTTTACCCTTTCTATAATAGCGCGAAAGGCCCGTAAAATTCAACAATAAAAACAAAACACACAAAATATTAGTTCCACCTGCTAATTTTCATTAAACCCGATGAGGAGTGTGTAGATATCGGTTTAATTTAAAGGTGTTTTGAGGGGCATTTCCCGGAAGGAATTTGTTCAATTTACATCTATCTTCATGTGATAAACTTGTATACGCTTGCTAATGTGTCACCAGCACTAAAATCAAATTATCCAAGGGGAGCAATTACTATCGGGCTTCTATTGAACAAGAATTTAGGAACATATTAATATGAAACAGATTTTTTTTTTCCGTCTCTTGTTTACAAAAAGTGGAAGACAGTTTATTTTTCTCAATCTCCATATAAAAAAATGCATTCAATTTTGAAACGTGGGTGAATTGATAATGTATAACCCCTTTTGAAACGTGTTATATCTTTATGCGTTGTAAAACGGGGTGCTTCAAAGTACACATAATTATTACTGATAATTGAAATTTGAATTGAAGCATTAATTCAAGTGTCATTGGGTTTACGGGTCGTTGACCAACAATATTTCAAACATGCCTAATACTAATTCAGATTATGCACATTATCTTAATATCAATTACATCCCATTTATGATATTATCTCTAAAATTGTCTATTTTGGTGATTCTCTTAAGAATGATATAGGATAATAACAAGAGAAATAATATGGTAGAAGGTTTTGTTATTCTTATTATATGGGCTCTAAATGAATCATTTCACTAGAACTATTACAATTTCGTGTTTGTATACAAACTTGGCAGACATGACTGACATTTTCAAAACATTATGCTTCTCTATAAGAAGCGAAAACGGAGCCCCTTCGACCTCACATGGCAGAAAGAAAAGGAGAGAAAAGATCTTCTTCTCTCTCTTCACTAGCTAGCAGATCACACCCATAAACACTTCCATACACCTCCTTCTCATCAAATCTGGCGGATCTCGAGTCGAAATCCAGATCAAATTCAATGCAACACGACCTGGATAAAGCTATACCAATTGGAAACCATGTGAAACAATAGCTCCACAAAGAATATAGCTGCTACATGTAATACCCTTTTCTAAATTTAGCCTCACCGCCACGACCAATGTACTTTTATACGGAGTGAACAGAGCAGGCGAACTTCTCTTATTATTTCTCTGTCTTCCCGCGCGCAACCTGCATGCAATTTGTTCGTCTTTATCAACATGTGTTCGGACTAACATGGCTCTAAAAGTACGGATTATGTTGTCATGGTAATGCGTATCTTCATTACGTCAAGAGCCAAAGTAAAGATTTGTTCTCACAGAAAAGTGCGATCATTTTTTTTTTCTTTCTATAAAAGTTTAACAAACACGTGAATCACAATGTTTGGTGACTTCGTAAGTGGTTTTTTGCCATTTTCTCTGAAATGGGCAGGCAGCTTTGCAAAAAATCTTTCAACTTCGAGTAACACTTTTTTCCAGGTGTGCCTCGAACCATCGGGGTATCATTTCCTAAGGATTCCGTCAGCTTTGGTAAAAATATGTTCATATAAATAGGGACAGATGTAGAGCTACAGCAGGAAAGCGACGTTTATTTCGACAAAGTTTTGATAAGTTAAATGAGGTGAAACCCCCCTCCCCTCATCATTGTAATGATTTTCTAATGAAGACCTAATCAACAACAAAAATGGTAATCTCCGTGGATCTAGCAGGGAACAGAAATGTTCACTTGAAAGTCCACAAGATCATGCTTCAGTCATATTTTACCATCATTCAAATAATTCACTACAAAATGAAGATATGTTTTTGTTTACAAAATCTCGATATTACCCCCAACCTACGGCCCAAACTAGTAACTGTTGTCAATTCGTCACTTTGAAGCCTTCATACAGACTGGATTGATTTAACATTTGATCTGCAAGAAAAGCAACTCCATTGACTGCGAATATTTGGGCGTTCTTGTCGGAGCATATTCCGCAGTTATTTGACTTTACACCAATCAAGACAATAATTAGTCTTTTTCGCGTCTGTCATATTTATAATGAATTTGTTTGTGTCTTCGTTGACACAGACCTAATCCGTATAGATTTCAATATTGTTAGTAACGGTTGGAATCGAGACTAGCGTATTATCCGTGGGCTTGTGGATGATATTGAGTCTCATGATGGACACAGCAAGGGATCGGTGGTTCCAGTATGAAGACATCACTACTTGTGACAGCTCTACAAAAAGAAGGAAAGAAACCTCGCAGAGCGTTACACGTTGCTGTAGAGGAAATTAGCTGGGTTCCCATCGAGAGATACAATGAAGCGTCCTGTAGGGTGTACCAAGAAGTTGGTTGGTGCAGAGAAGGATGGAGTGAGTTTGACTCTGAGAGAGAGAGAGAGAGGAGGAGAGAAAGAGGGGGAGAGATAGAGAGAGAGAGAGAGAGAAAAAGAGAGAGAGGGAGGCAGAGAGAAAGAGAGAGAGAGAGAGAGAGAGAGAGAGAGAGAGAGAGGGGGTGGGGGCTACCAAACTATAAAAACAGATCGGGCGTATGGCTAAGTAGAACATTCTTTCTCGTGTTTTTCTGTTAGCCAAAATTGGTTTATTCATTCTTCATTTTAATTGTTGGGCTAAAAACAGGTTGAAACGCCCCCCCCCCCCACTCCCAAGGGAAAAAATGTCATAGATAACTCAGATTATGAAAGATGAGAAGAAGATGGCATCCTTTATACTAAAATAAAGGTTAGTTAACAAACATTCATTGAACTATGACGCCGAGAGGAACATTGAGGGACAGTCCCTACATTATAAGTAGGACGAGTTACCTTTTAAGATTAAGATCAGGATTTAAGGATCAACTTCGAAAATCCCGTCTCTCACTTCCGGAGGAGAATGGACCAGATTTGAAAAAAGGGTAAAATGTTCGTCGGCGGTTCAAAACATCTTGCGATTGGCTGGTAAAAGCATGAAAAGGAGAGACATGTGTACATCGTTCAACACATGAGCGAGTCACGCGTTTTAAAATGTAAACAAAACCACAATAATTACAAAACAAAGTAATGTTAAAAGCAAAAACAAAACAAAATTAATTTGACAAAGTGTATATCGGTTGTTTGGAGCCAGAAGGGCTTTAATTCATATAGGCCTTCTTTTAACACAAAATTAATGCTCTTCATGTTTTGATTAGATGATAAAGTGTGATATTAAATAGATTCGTCAACCAGTTCAATTCATATTCGCATATTAAAAAGCGCAAGTTACCAAAAACGTTTTTCAGCATGAGCTCATAGCTGTTATTGTCTTGTTTCCATTTTGAATACATAATTATCCCTAAAGTTCTGATAGATTCTGGAAAGAGAAGTTGAGGACCTGGTGTGATGGTGTTGGGAAAACGAAATGCAAATTAGTGACATGTGAATCTTATATAGGAAATTGGAAACACACATCGATATTCTATTTTCAAAGTAGAAATTTGAAACAGAGACGACCGCTTCCAGTAAACGCGTTCAGGGGGATGTTTCACAAAGACTAAGATCGACTTTAAGTTGGACTTAACTTTGGCAGGCAGTTCATGCCACGGTTTGCTCTCACCATTTACTGGCATTGGTCTCTGAAGGGACGTATACATCGTGGTCACAAATCTACAGCATATCCATTTTTTGATAGTTCATTATGGAAGGAAAAATATTATCTACATATCATAATTGAGATACCAATAGTGAGAGCAACCATTGGCATGAATGGCCTGTCATATGTAAGTCCAACCTAAAGTCGATCTCAGTTTTTTTGTGAAACATCCCCCCATGCCTCCTTAAGTGACTTCGCAACGTTATCGAAACACTTTAATACAATATATAATGTGTAACACGAAATCATAACATATATTTGATATTGAATGTTGAAGTTCTTGATATATTTTCGTTGATGTGACATATGTGAAAAAAGTACACATTCTTCATGTAATATATAGACTTTTGGGGGGGGGGGCACTTTCTTATAGTTTTGAGGTAGTCAATCCAGCGAAGCTTGTTGTCTAAATATCGTCAAAATGGACCATACCGTACCAATTTGAACATTTTCCTTGGCTGTTAGTCGGAAAAGTAGATCATTAACTTAAAACATGATTGTGTACCGCCGAATTTTTTCTTATTAAATCAATTTTGTTCATGTTAAACTAAGTGTTTTTCGGTGGTATTTCGATGTTGGTGGTCACACTAGAACGCATCTTTCTCGAATCAATGTAAAGCTGGGTATAATGTATCAGGGATGGGGGCGTCTGCCTCTACCGCATTCCTAAGATGTATTTTTAGTTTGCCATGAAGAAACAGGGATCAACTAGTGGAAAATACTAATCACTAAATTATGACACGACCTGGAGTTTAATAATAACCGGATAGCTAGCACATAGGTTGTAGTGGTGTAGAAAGTTTTGTTACGCAGGGGGTGGGGGGGGGGGGGGGGGCACTGGGAACAAAAATTAAGTGTTAGAGAATGTTAGCACTTTATGCATAGACTATGTATCATGAGATAGAGCGTATCGATGGGCTTATACAAACATGAAGTATACATGTACATTCTAAATTTTGAAACTAACAAACAGTAATTTTGTATATATATTTTTGGGAGGGGGAGGGGCACATTCTAACCCGTGAAGAGATGCCTATGATAGTTCACTCACTTTGTTGCAAGTTGCAACAGACGGTTATGTTTTCCTTAGTCTCAAACCATAGCTAGTCTATCTTAGCCTGCCAATACACAACAACATTTACTAGATATTTTTTACGAGAGTGTCTTTTCTTATGTGATTAGCAATGGATATACAGTAGCTTCAAGACTCAGGTTTAGCCTAAAGGTACTATGTCCCTTTTGAAGCCAACCTCAAATTCTGTAGAACTTTGCAGGAATTATGAATATGTCATGTATGTCTTATCTGTGAAATTTAAACGTTAGCAGTGTCCTCATATTCAAATTATGCAAGGAAACCCGTTTACTTGCTAGACTTCACTGTCAGACACTATTGAGTGACTGACTGACTTTTTTTCTTCTTTGGTAATAACATACATGAAAAGAGTTGTTAAGGGTACATGAGCATTTGTCTACATCAATAACACACTTCTTGTGATGGCCAAGTTTAAACTGATTGAATCTTTGCGCAGCATAAAACGTATGACCATTCGGTACAATTCTCGCTACCCTAAATAGGTACGAAAATCTCGAAATTCGCGAGACGAGGTAATTTTCACTCTCTCGGGTCGTCACTACAACTTCCGGTATAGAGTCCCATCCCGCTGGCGCTAGCGCCTGTGTTCGCTGTGCAGAGTTTTCACGCACGCTAAAATCGATGCCAATCAGTGTAATTTGTACAGATTATAATATGCAATGGAAAGCTTCGGGCAGAATTAGTGACTTTAGCACAAAAGGCCGTTAAACTCTACCGTGAAAGAGAGGGTTGTGATCACGAACGCCTGCACAGGAAGCTGTAATGTCGAAAAGCTATCCCATAATGCAATGCGCGTTTTCAGGATTTTCCCCGGATCTCGGCAGAATCGCTATTTGGGGTAGCGAGAATTGTCTGAAAATCAAGACTATTACTTTTGGGCTCTATAGCCCTAAAGTCGATTTGACAACTAATAGTCGTTATTTTCCCACTTGAAGACATTTTCAAGCCCCACCTTTCTTAGGGAAGTTCTAAATTAGTATTATCTTTCAAATGCAGTTGGAATTTAACTTTTTAATTTTTTGGCCTGCAAATGGGACAAAGTACCTTTAAAGGAAAGAACTTTATATATATAATTAAACCAACCGAAATAAAAATCCTTGAGCGTTCATTTTTTCACTATGACCGGTTTCACTTATATGTATAAATGTTAATATATATATATTTAAAAAAATAGAGTGAGAGAGAGAGATAGAGAGAAAGAGAGAGAGAGAGAGAGGGGGAGAGAGAGAGAAAGGGTGAGAGAGAGAGAGAGAGAGAGAGAGACAGAGACAGAGAGAGAGAGACATAGAGAGACAGAGAGACAGAGACAAAAAAGAGGGAGTGGTGGAGGTAAGGATGTGATAAAAAATAGATTTTGGAAAGAAGAAAAAACACATAACGTAAACATGTAATAACATATCATCATTCTGTTCAGGAAAGGCCAAAGTCTCATTCTATTTATTGCTTTAGATGCCCCCATGTCCTCTGGAGTTTAAATGCAGAGAATAGGCCTACGTGGGACCAATATCGGTACGCCTACTTTTAGAGAAATACCGACCTCTCTCTCTCTCTCTCTCTCTGTCTAGGTGCTCAGTTGTAGACGCCCCATCTCTTGTTTTTCCAGCATCAATGCAAATTACCTACCACTTACTCTCTGTAGACTCGAAGATCATGGACTAATTGGGATGCCTTTCTTTGTCTAATCCGATTGGTTTCAAGTTACCATCCCACGCGACAAGACAATGGGGAATGGAAGAGTTAAAGTCTTCCACGATTTTAGAATGATAAAATATTGACATTATTTTTTTTTCTCAACTTTCATAGTAGACAGTTTCGGTCCCATTTAAACGATACGTTTAAACTTCCAAAGGTCCTAAGCATTTAAAACGCAGAAATACATTGAAAGAACCGGAAGACTGCCAGAATTGCTACACCAATATACCGATTCAATGTTTTGATCCAAGATTTCTTGGAAAATATATCCCGATATATAGATTTATAAATTTGTATGCCATGGAAACTTTGATAGTTTTAGACATTTATGAATACTAACATGATTAAAATACCTGCAGCTGCATGACAATTTGGAGAGGTAGGCAAAATAAGAAAAATCATGCGTTTCAATGCTTATCTTTGCGAAGAACAGAGAAGACAAAATGATAGGAAGAGGAATTTGGAGAATGTTATCATTCATATTTTCATTACACGTTCATGATAAAACGGTGGGTGGGTTTGGGGCGTGATCATCTAGCAATTTCCCACATACTACTCCTTCGAGGCAGACAGACATACATATGAAGACAGAGAGAGATGATGTTGAAGGGCCTTACTTTTTTCTTCCTATGGAGCTAAAAGCTCGAGAAATTTTAGGCGTTTTTATGCAAAATGTTATCATCGAAGCTCTCTTCCTGGTACTGAATATGGAAAGGGCTAGGCTCTCCGGGATAGGACATCACTTTGAAGACAAGAAGACACATTCATATAGATATTTAAACAAAAATCAATTACAATTATTTATGTAATTATTTTAACTACTTTTTGTATTTATTTGTTTATTATTATTATTATGGGGGGGGGGGGAGGGATATATGGTTTTTAAGTGGTTTACCTATGTCATTTTAAGCATGTTAAGGAAGAACAAAAGCTCAAACCCCTTTTAGGACAACCTGGACAACTTAGGACCAAAGTTTCTGGACACATTCATACTTGTATTACGGGTTGCACGACACTTGCTCCCGCGACAATTTCTTCGCGGTAATTTCCTACACTAAACGAAATCCAAACTTTAACACTAAAATAACACCATGATATCCCTAACCCTCATCCCAACTCTAACCCTAAACCTAACCCAAAATCCAATTGTAACCCTATTCCCAACCCTAACCCTAGACCTATCAAACCTAAAACCCAATTGTAACCCTAATCCCAACTCTAACCCTTAACCTAACCTAAAACCCAACCCTAATCCCAACTCTAACCCTAAACCTAACCTAAAACCCACTTGCAACCCTAATCCCAACTATAACCCTAAACCTAACCTAAAACCCAACCCTAATCCCAACTCTAACCCTTAACCTAACCTAAAACCCAATTGTAACCCTAATCCCAACTATAACCCTAAACCTAACCTAAAACCCAACCCTAATCCCAACTCTAATCCTAAACCTATCCCAAGACCCACTTGCAACCCTAAACCTATGCTTTTGACGCCATGAAGCACGGGCCAATTGTCGCCAGAGCAACTTGGAGAACCAAATTGTGAGTTGCCTTTAAGTCCAATCTAGTGAATCTCTAAGGAGACGACACGTTAAAACAATCAGGTACCCAGCGTGGTTTGGCGCCTAAATTGTTTGATGCCAATGCCTATCCGTAGGGTTCTCAGCCCGGTCTAGTCTAGTCTAGTTTAGACTCAATATTGCATCAGTTCTTCACGATATTGATAAGATGATATTCATAAATCCTAATCAGATACTTCGTGCATGGTCCGAGTAGTAAACTCCTCTTAGACTGACCATTCATTAGTGCATTCAATCTACACAGGAGCGTATGTCACAGTACAACTAGGGTTGATTCAACTTGCAACAAATTCATGTCTAAAGGCCTTTGCAGCAGACTAGAATGAGAAGAAAAAAAATGAAATTGAATTCATGATAATATCAAAAAGCCTGCATGTGGAATCTTTTAATTTTGATTTCCTTCCTTTTTCAATTGTCCTTTTTCATTTTGTTAGACATTTTGTTCATACACTTGAAAATATTTTGTTTGCGTTTGTGATAATAGCTCAATAAGTAGGTAATTTCATGCTATCATCATGTAACGATATTATATCACACTTTAGATAAAAATTGCTTCGGTCAGTCAATTTAATAATGACATTTTTTTTTCTTGACAAACTTTATGTGTGTCGATGGTATTAGGTGGGTTTAGTCATTTTTCACTTGCAAAACAAACATATTTCAGAGACAATAAATCGTTTATATTCATTTTAATCTTTCTGTTTCAACTGTCAGATTCTCCTGTAGATGTAATACATAAAACTATCCCACGTGTTGCAGTACTTAGTTCAGAGACCTTGTCTGCGAGCTAACTTTACTTTGAGATAAAGGGACGGTACAGTCCGATGGGAAGATATGAAAATCTCTTTTGAGTCGAGTCATAAAACGCGTGGGAGGCGATAGAGGAAGGGACTGAGTTTACCGGTTAAGGTGTGGGCAAGTTCTGTGGAGTGTAGGAGTGGCAGAGATTGAACGATCGTTTTAATTGTGACGTGGATATTCAATTTTTGATTTTATCACAGATGATCTTTTGTTTTATTTGCACTATTGAATCACACATTGTATCTAATCACATTGAAATTTAGAGTAGAATATGAAAGAAAAATTAGAAGAGGAAAGCAAAGAGTTGGGTATAATTGTAAACAAAAAGAGTATGGGGGTGGGGGGGGGGAGGGGCTTATGAAAATAAACGTGAATGCATCGAATGAAAAGTGGTATAAAATGTTGGATATTACGGATGTTTGAGGATAGAGGGGGGGGGGGGGGTTCTGTCAGCTGCCAAAGCATTTAATCTACTTTTAATCTATAGTTAAAAGTGGAATTTGTGCAGAGGATAGGGGCTGACGCACGGGGCGACTAGTTGACGCCCCCGCGACCTTTTGGAAAAGAGCATAGAAACCCCACATCTTTGGTATGGTGCAGGTGTGAACAAATTTCTGAAAAAACTTCAGAGATTTGTATGACATAACCCTGACTCGAGAATGATGATTGGGATCTTCCCATTTCAGTTTCAAGACTTTACATACGTGGAGGTATCATGGTAAAATGGTTCATTTATTTGACTCTCAATCCAAGGGTTGTGGGTTCGAATCCCAGCCCGGCACTAACGCCCTTTGTCAAGACTTTAGTCCATTTTTGCCACCCTCCATCCAAGAGCTCTACATATTTATCCGATAGCTAACTAGCTATATGACCGGGGTAATAATGTCGGTAGCGTCACGGCGTGACGGAAATATGCGCTAATGTATTAAGAAGCCACCATTATTTTGTATACTGTCGGGTATAATTTTGCTCTCCCTTTCTGGACGACTCCAACTCTGCACCGCGAGATAAAACGATCTCAACCCTCCCCCTTCCGAGTGCTAATCACACAAGTCATCCACATTTGAATTTTACAAGATATTTAGATTAAGGCAATAAAAGGGTTAAGAGCCATTCTTTGTCGAAGGAGAAGTGTGTCACTGCCAATGTTAGTGTATGGTGTCATGGTGGTTACGGTATACGCGGATTGAGTGATGGTCATGTAGCATCCAGACAACAATTATTGACTTTGTCGTTGTTTTTGACAGTGTTGATACCAGTAAATATGCAATTATTTTAAATAATTATACTTGTTAAGCATAAAAGCTACAATAAAATATTTTGCATAAGCACAGAGTATTTAAAAGGAACAAAGGATCCAAAAACAGAGAATAAATACAAGTCGATTCTGGCCATGTTTGTCATGTTTGTAGTAGTAGCGATAGTGTAGTTCGTTTACGGTACCGAATATACCAACGGGACCGAACTGTTGGCACATGAACTTTTATTAAAACGGTTTGTGTGATTTTTCATAAATAAAGCTGCGTTATTCGTCAAATAAAAACAAACAAACATTATTTTTGTTCCATCTTTGTGTGTATTGATGCAAAAATGCCTATCGTGTTTTAGCGATTTGTCTCATCGTTAATGTCATCATAATTCATAATTATGATAGGCAAAGGTGTAAAAAAACAGGCCTACAAAGGAGGTTCCTTAACCCTTTACTACTGGTAGATTTTTCGATTACATACTGGACTATGGAGAATCTGCTCACCGTGTGCATTTCATTAATCAATATACTTTCAGGGGAACATTTTTAGATCTTTATTGGCGAATTCCGATACAGATATGATGTCGTTACTATTGGGGTTCACCTCAAGGTTAAAAGAAAGCTAGAAATTGAGAGATCATCTCGGTTGACGACGATGATTTTGAAGATAATAATGATGTTGATATCATTACATTACATCTTCATCCATTTTGTTTAGTTGCAGAACAATATAATTTTAGTTAAAAGTGCCACTATTTCGTCTTTTGCCTTCTCCCTTTTTCTTTTTATTTCCCTTTCCCTTTTCTTTCCTTTTTTTCCGAGTGGGGAACTCAACTGCAACATGCATTGTACTGGGTAACTGTGACTGTGAAGCATTTGATGCGACATGGCGGAGAGCCTTTTTTCTCGTGATGAAACGCCACGTCCTGATAAAAATATTAGCTACATTTATATCACACACATGCATCATAGTACTGAAGGCGCCTACAAAGTACTATTTGTACCCTTGCCTGTCCTAAGCCGATGAAAGCATTCAATGAATAACTTCCTACCAAGTTCCCACGAACTACACCCAGGTAGAGAGTGGAAAATGTGCGTGATTCACAGTCACGTGACGTATCCATTTCATCCAAGACACCTCTATCGGTAACAATTCTTACATTAATATATGTCAGAATAAATTCAAGCATTGTACAATCAAAACTAGAGTGCATAAAGTCTCAATGCAATCTAGATTTCGCCAATTTTCTTTTCTTTATCTTAAACTTTTGTAATCAGATAGGTGCGATAAAGAGTGGAGTCAAAATCTTGGCAAAGTTCTCCCCAAAGTCTTTCCAAATTACTTCAAGAAAATGGGAACTATGGAACTTGTGGAAACAATGGACTCGTGAATTACCCACAATGATAATAAACACACACACGCACGCGCGCGCGAAAACGCACACTCACACGCATCCACGCACACTGCCACCCTCCTTCTGAGTATGTACTGTTATGCTTGATTATGCGTCCTGGACCCCATGTGAGACCAGCCGTGTCATGCCTATAATGCCTATAGTGTCATGTCATGCCTATGAAAAAGCAGAAACACGAATTTGCAAACCATCCAGAGACTCCTAATAAATTGCGTAACTGACTAATTAATAATGCCATTACAAATCTTTATTCTCGTTTTTTTTTATGTATAACTTATTTTCTTATGAAACTGAAGATATGGCGTATATATTCAATACTGAATGAACGCCATTAAACTATTACCAACAACAACAACAACAACAACATGCCTAGCATGGATCTGAATTGGTAAAACTAGAGAGCGTACGTGAGCTGGAGGGGGGCTACGCTTCTGCACCCCGCCACGGGCTCGGAGTCGGACCCCTGGAGCCTACAATTTACCCGAAAGCTCACGATCGAGCTGACTTTAGCCCGCCCCCTTTTTAGTAAAACTCTTGATCCGCCGCTGGTGATGATAATAGAAGAAGTTTGGATGATTACGGTGGTGGTGGTGGTGGTGGTGGTGGTGGTCGTAGTGGTGGTGGTGGTAGAGATGGTGGTAGTTATGGCGGTTGTGTTGAACTTAGGAGTGGTGATAGTGATTGTGAACGTAGGTGATAATGGTGATGGTAGTCGTGGTGGTAGTGGTGGTAGTGCTGGAGGGGTGGTGGTGGTGGTGGCAATGGTGGTTATGTTGGCCTCGACAGTGGTGATAGTAATGATGAATGTAGATGATAATAGTGATGGCAGTAGTGGTACAACAGGCGCGGATCCAGGATTTCTTTGGGGGTGGGGGGGGGGGGGCGAGCCAAATATTGGTACGTAATGGTGACCATCATTGACGTAATGGGGAGGGGGTGCAGGGAGGGGCGATCCCCCCCCCCCTCCTGCGCGAAGCGCGTAAGTTTTTACGTTTCTTTAAATCATTAGAGAAAGAAGACGATTTGTTGTACCGTTCTCGAAGATAATCCTCGTCTGAATTCAGTTCCCCCCCCCCCTCCCGCGCAAGCTTTTACGTTTCAGTAAATCATTAGAGAAAGAATGCGATTGGTTGTACCGTTCTTGACTCCTAATCCTTGTCTAAATTCAGTTCCCAAACCTCCTGCGCGAAGCGCGGAAGCTTTGACATTTTATTGAATTATTAGAGAAACAAGACGATTCGTTGTACCGTTCTCGAAAATAATCCTCGTCTGAATTCGGTCTATCCCCGCCCCCCCCCCCCCACTCCCGCGCGAAGCGCGGAAGCTTTTACGTTTCATTAAATCATTAGAGAAAGAAGACGATTTGTTGTACCGTTCTCGACTCTTAATCCTCGTTTGAATTCAGCTTCCCCCGGAAGCTTTTACGTTTTATTAATTCATTAGAGAAAGAAGACGATTCGTATTACCATTCTCGACTCTTAATCCTTGTCTAAATTTAGTTCCCCCACCTCCTGCGCCAAGCGCGGAAGCTTTGACATTTCATTGAATTATTAGAGAAACAAGACGATTCGTTATACCGTTCTCGAAAATAATGCTCATTTGAATTTAGTTTATCCCGCGCCCTTTCCGCGCGAAGCGCGGAAGCTTTAAGGTTTCATTAAATCAATTCGCGACTCTTAATCCTTGTCCGAATTTCAAAAATGTTATTTGTCTGCTCCTTTTTCTTCCTACCTTCTCTTTGGCCGGCGTTTTTTTTGTGTGTCGGGGGCGCCCCTTCCACCCCCTAGTTACGCGCCTATTTTGATACCTTGTCCTCCCCCGGAAACTCAGGGGCTTAAGGCAATAAGGGCCCCCGGGCCCCTCCCTCTGGATCCGCCACTGTGGTAGAGATAGTGGGCAGTGGTGGCGGTAATGATGGCGATGGAGGGGATACTTGTGATGGTGTTGGTGATGATGGTTGTGATGAAACTGATTCTGACAGTCATAGTAGTAATAATATTGCTGTTGGTGTTGGCAGTGGTGATGGTGGCGGTGGTCTTTGTTTTGGATATAAAAAGCTATGTTAAAGATAATGTTAGTAGTGGTGGTGTTTGTGATTGTGGTGGTGATGGTGTCGGTAATGGTGGTGGTGACGTAGATGGTGTATGGCATTGGTAGTAATGTTAGATGTAAGTGAACTGAACTGAACTAAATAATATTAATCAAGAAGAAGCTTTTAATTAATTAAAAATGCTAAATTCCATGGCAAATGAACCGTATCTGCAGTTAATATCAAAAACCACAACAAAAATGATGAATTTACAAACTAAAAACTTGTAAATAATTCAAAATATGAATGAATATAATAAAATATAAAAATGTATCAAACAAATATTAAAAAAAGGTTGATTTACTGCTTTTTCTTTCTCTGACTTCGAACTGAAATTTGATTGTTAAATTCAGTCAGAAGAGGAACAAGTATGAGAGGCTACTACCCTCATATTTCCGCGCAACGAGTTTATTCTTTCTTTTTCTTCACTTTAATACCAGGACTGATACTGACTGGGACGGCGCGATAAATATGAAATAATCCTCACCTTAAACTAATAAACTAAGCTCAGAATGCTTGAAAATACAAGAAACAAATGAATATTTAATTGCATCATAAGACACGAAAGAGTACCTTGGTGGTTGATTTATGCGGAATTTTCGTCGTTAATGCCACAGAGATTCATATCAGAATGGATGGGCCGTGTCGGAAAGCTAAACCATCTTCGTTATTAAAATCTCAACCGTTAAGTTTCGGAGGGGGTTTGCCGAGTGTTGGCATGGACAAGTTTTATGATTTTCCAAAATCATCGACGGTTTGGCTATTTGGTGTCAATCCAATGATCGATCAGAGTCACGGGATTACTGCAGGTGGTTTTTGTTGTTAATCGATTTATTTGACTCTCCGTACCCATGAGAGAATTTGATGATTTGACACTTGTTCGTTACGTGTTCGTTACTGATATACATGCTGATATACATTCTGGTATACAGAAATAGCGCTTGAAAATGTATATTTTTAGACTAATGTAGACTTTAAAAATGGAGAAATACGTGATTTTCAAAGTAGAAAGGGAGGAGTATGTTTTGTAGCGGCAAAGAAGAGGTGAAAATTAATTTCTGTAAGATTCCGTAAGAATGTGACGGTGGTGATGGTTGCGTTATTATCATAATATAGTATTAGCCGCTCTAAAAAAGTCACATTTGTACAGCGCTTAATACTGGTAATTACCGGTCAATAGATTGAATTGGATTGAATTGCTAATCCGCACATGATGGTGCACGCGCTCCGCTCCCTGGGGAGTATTCCACCAACCCTTGGTGTCTTATGTATTGATTATGGTCTAAACGACAGGGACTTAACCAACCTTTGGCTCTAGTGAGGTTCATTTTGTCTAGTTTAATTTGGGAGGACGCTACCCAGGGTGGTGACGATACACACGCAGATAAGCCGTTCTGAAGACTGGTTTAGAAGTGGAGAGCTCGGACGATGGTGAACAGAGAAAAGGGATCCAAAAAATATAAGAAAATCCGCCTACCCTCCCACGGCCTCTTAATCGGCGGCCACTCAAATTTGTATCTAGTAAACCCGAGCCCTCACCCCTAATGTCCAGATGTTCACCCTTAGGGGGGGGGGGGGGGGGGGGGGGTACTCGTTGCATATTTCTGTAGCCACTTTGTAATTAACCCCCTGGATTAAAAAAAAAAGATCTATGTACCATGCAGCATTTGTCCATGGAAGCCCTATAAAACAAATAAGTTGGATGAGATTTCACATTTTAAATCAAGGGGTGTAATCTTTTTGATCACGGTGGAAAAAGGCACCACATATATGCTAATGAAAGTGTATTGAAGAGGCAGTCCATATCGGCCAGCTTGAAGAATCGCATATTCGCCTACACTCTCGCTATATTCAGATACCTGGGCCCCGTCTTACAAAGAGTTGATATCAATCGTAACTTATTTGCGATTGATATTAATCGTAACTATGTATATAAGAGATAGGAGACTGCAAACTTGCGATTGATTTGGATCGATCGTAACTCTTTGTAAGACGGGGCCCTGAAGTATGAGAGTCAATTAATCATGGTCAAATAACAATAGTTGTAACCCTTTGCTTCAAAGAGAAGCCATGCGGGGGAAAAGTTAATTCCCAAACCCCATTTTTTAAAATGATGATTACTTCATCGAAACTTGGCTTCCCCCCAGAAAAAAAAATGCTTTGCGTCCCCGGTATCTCATTGTTACATAGATCAACTAATCTAAACCCCTCTCTCTCTCTCTCTCTATCTCATCCTGTCACACCCACTCGATCTTCCTCATCTCTTTCTCTCCTTCTCTCTCTGTAACCCCAACCTCTATTTCTCTTTCTCACTATTTCTGTTTTTTGTTCTCTTTTTTAAAATGTACATCTCTCTAAATCACTATTTTCTTATCTCTCCGTTACGTTATATTCGCTGACCGGGACCCTTGTTTGAATTACAAGTTGGTGACTGAAACTAAGAGACGGGGGGGGGGGGGGGAGGTAGATAAAGTTTCCTTTATAGCCTATCAATACACCTATCTTCCTCACAAAAAGCGTTATAAGTTAAAAAGACTAAATATGTATTACCTGATACTAAGAACTATTGCAGACATTTTGCCATGTGAATATAACAATGCGTGTATCATTTCAAGTCTACGAGCAGAGAAATTTTGTTTTCAATATTATCTACCAAGACGGCTATTCATCTTTAACTGCCCTAGACCATGGACCTACTAGATTGACCACACGTGAAAACTGTAAGCCCTAACGTGGTAGCCTGCCCATAAATCCAGTGTCATGTTTAAATCATCAGTCTCTTTTTCCCTCCTCGGACCCAGACAATGGGGTACATAGGGGTAGGAGAGGTGGGTAACTTCAACAGGTGTCTGAGCCACCAAGTCAGCTGGTAGACTGGATCTTGAGAAGACAAGTTCATGTCTTGGTGCGGCGGCGGTCCCTCCACAGTCTATTGCCCAGCTCAAGATTTGTAAATTATGTTCTTTTCTTTTAAACTTTTTCTTTCTTTCGTCATGTCCATGGTGTGTACTGTGCTCGCAGTTTTGGTTCCGCTTTCTTTTTAGTCTACTGTCCAGCCCATGATTTGTGAAGAACGTTAGTCGTTCCTTAATTTCTTCCTTAAGTAGATACGATCTCCTGCCCAGCCTAAGATTTGTGAAGAATGTTATTTCTGCATGAATCAACTTTTTACTCACTTCTAACCGTTTGACTGCGCTTATTTTCCGCCTTGGTCACTTTCTTTCATAGTACTGTAGTAGTAATTATTATAACGTTAACCATAATATATTTCCCTTTTTTATGATTGCAATCATTGGCATACGCAGAACTGGGAAGGGGGTGCTCCGTAGACCCTCTGCAATTGTAACCGCCTCACCGGTAAATTATTTGCGTGAAAATTCATGAAGAAACTACGATTCGATAGCCTCAAGCACACAATTTACCCCTTTCCAAAAATATGATTACAAAATCAGATCAGACGAATTGATTCCAAATTTGGGCAAATGTTGATTTATAGATAAGACGCGATGCTTTTAAATATAATAGGGACTCTAGAATAGGTATGTGAATGAGGACGAGGGTACCCGTTCATTTACAGACGCTTATTGACATTCCATCAATGTTAGTTTGTTCTTCGCCAAGAATGTCCTCCCCAGCTCGACACAGCCTCCTGGATCGCCCCTGTGGTTCTCTCTCAACTTGAACTTGGAGTCGGAGCGCACCCTCCTCCTCCTTTAATCTCATTCACGCTACTCCGATGAACTTCACCTTCAAGTGCGAGCACCGCCTCCTTCCAAGCACCAACGTAAACTTGTTTGTTCAATTCCTGTTTGCTGTTAAAATGTTTAGACACCCGTATGATGATGATGATATATGACTGTCGCAGTAGTGGGTATAAAACCAAGCGACATCGAACCGTCTGGGGTTGTTCACATCTCAACTGATATACGTCCAAGTCGGTTGAGGAGTGGGGACCACCCTTGCTCTCACAGTCAAATCGACATGGCACCAGTGGCGTAACCGGACAGTATTCGGCATTCTGGACGGTGTTATGGTATTAAAACAGGAAAGAGGAAGGGAGCATTATGTGTATTTCTGATTTATATCTCCATCATCAACACCATCATAATCAGCACCATCAGTATTACCATCTTCAGCATTGGCACCACCTCCCTATCGTCCCCATCCTTCCTCTTTTCTCTATGGTCATCATCAGCATCATCATCCTAACCCAAGCCCATTTTTATTTTTTCAAGTTTGACATGACTTCTGATTTCTCATCAAGATAGATTTTTGCTAGAATAGTCCTCATGCCTGGATCTCTTTAAGATTACAAAAGAAGACGTACTATCAACATCACCCCCCTTCCCATCCCTCTTCGTTCCCTTTCTGTCTGGAAACCTATATCTCTATTATCTATGGTATTTCATTATTTGTTATTTAAGGCTACGTTGGATCCAGGATGGCCAGCAGGGGAAGGGGCAGGGCGGGCGATTCATTTGCAAACCGAAAGAGTCCATGATGATGATAATAACAATAATAATAATAATCTTTTAAAGTCCACTCCAAATTTTATTAAGTTAAACCGAAAATGGATTTTTTTTTTGCCCAATTGATGGTGAGCCCGGCAGCCACTGAGCAGCGCCAGATCGACGTTGCTCTATCCCTTATTGTTGAACGCCAAACAAGGTGGCAGCAACTTCCGTCTTTTAACGTCTTTTTGGTATGACGCGGCCGGGGTTCGAACCCACGACCTCCCGGTTGTGAGGCGTACGCTCTCCTGACTGAGCCCTACAGAAAACATATGGGCTGTATGTGAGGGGCAAGGTCCTTCGGTCCATGGCATGAGCATGCGGAGCAGACAAAGTCAAGTTAGACTTGTGTGACATTGCAGGATAAAGCTCGACCACTTAGTCCATAGGGTCCAATACTTTGTGAGGTTACCAAACGCACCCCAGCTATCAGCACCTGCAGAATTGAGGAGTGGAGGTGGCTGGGTTGATAGAAATTAGCTGTACCATGGGTCCTATGTATGGTCCAATGACTGGACCGAGACATTCCTGTTGACCGAGGGCCCACATGACCGAAAACGCAGTAAATACGCAACATTCAAATGACGTTCACACAACGTCCTAAGACGTTTAAACATGAATGGAACGTTGCTTTACGTCCACAGAACGTTTTGTATTTCAGTGGAATGAAAACAGGAAATCAAAACTAAAACCAAACCTTTTTATTTAACTTCATGTTATAGATTTAATCACCTCAAGAGTTCTTACAGCGCAGTTGAATATATTTGCATAGATTTTGCGGTTTAAAAGCTCCAGTCTCAGAACAGTCGGAGAAACGAGTAAGACGGCTGCAACACTTGTAAAAGGCGTCGTTATCAGGAATCTAAGTTGTCAGAATGTCAACGAGACCAACATCATCGGTCTCAGGTCATCGGTCTCTTGGGCAGGCAGTCTCTCTCACGCTACATTTGTCGACTGGACTGTAGCCTGATCAGAGCTCCGCCCAAGAGAAAAAATTATGGGGAGGGGTTCGACACCCCTCCCCACCTTCTTATAAGGTCGACAATGTTTTAATCTTCCTAAGATTATTTAGACTGAGAAGTAGAGGATTTGAAACGAACAGCAATTGTACGGAAGTACAAGATGGAAAATCAATTTTACAAAAATCCCTTTCATGACAAACGTAAACAAAAATCAAGTCAGAGCGGCAATTACAATATAAACCAACAAGTGATCCAACATTTGACCCGGCAACTTTTCCCAAACGCAAAGGGTTAGTGTTGCAATGGGGTTTAAAGTCAGTGTAGTGTTGCAATAGGGTTTAGAGTCAGTGTAGGGTTGCAATAGGGTTTAGAGTCAGGGTTAGGGCTAGAATTAGAATTAAGTATAGTGTTTGGTCCAGGGTTCAGTTTAGGAATTAGGTCAGTGTAGGGTATTGACGCAGAGCAAATGACGCAGGAGCAAGTGTCGTAGTACCGCTAAATCGAAATGATATTGCTTCGAAACAAATGCCTCAAGCGTGCCCTGTATATTCTGACAAGTCTGATGAATGAACAGCAAGAGCATTATGGAAATAACACTTGTATGACGTCCAGGAATGTGACGGCAAGTGGTCGATTACATTCTTACTCGTAGTCTTCGTCTTTGACGGTAGAATGTGCTTTCAAGATGAACATTTATTTACTCAAGTGTCGATTGGCACAGTCGATCGTTTGCCAAACGTGCCTCTCAGCACAAAAAAGTAGTTATTAATTAACAGAAGGGTTGCGTTGTGCAGCACAAGAGCTGTGCCATTTTCAAATGCCAATGTCTGTTTTTATAGGTTGTATGTATATTAGATTCATATTACACTGGTAGCATTTTGAATAATTTGAAGTTTGTCGGTATAACTATCCCATGGTAAATGCTATGTAGCACAGGGGGGGGGGGGGGTCATTTTAACATGACACATAAATAGTCATGACGTACAAATAATGTAATGACTGATTAATATTCTTACATTATGCGCTGATACTAACGAGATCACATGCATTTATATCCACAGCCGGTTTTAAATTTAATGAGGGATATATATTTATAGGCCAGGGAAAAGCGAAAAGTCTGCCAGAAACAGACTAGCAGACAGATCGAACTTGGACCACCTGAGCTTTAATTGAAACTATTGAGACCATGTCAAAAATATGGTAACATTGTCATGTATGTAGAGAAACATGTAACATAAAGCCAGGGGCAAGTGAATAGTCTGTATCTGTATACTCGTTTAGGACTTACAAATCTGAAAAGAAAAGGGAACGGGACGAAACTATGAAAGTACATGGATCTACTTTGCGGGTTGGCCAAACGTAAGTGTTTTAATAGTCCTCCCCATCGATACAAATATTTTACCATCGCAGTAACACAAATCTAACGCCGTTTCTTAATTTGTTAAGAATAGCAACAGGGCGATCTTTAAAAATAGTTTTATAACTTTGTGGTTGTTGCTGTTACTTATCATTGTTATTCTTTTCAGGTATCTCTGAAAGTTTCAGGGTAGACAATACCTATATCTTACCGACTGCCAATCTTGTAGAAGACCCTATCCTGGAATACACAGCCTATGTTAATATCAACTATTACTCTTAAGAAATAGCAAATATTGGTTTCCATTTTCGCATAATATTTTCAGAGAAACGTCTAGATTGTTAGACTAGCAAGTGACTGAACAAGAGGACCCTGGGTAGGCGCACACCACGCCAAATCAGCTGTTCGTGTCATAGTGTCTGTGTAACCCCCAGCTGTTTGGTCGCGGTCGGCTTGGGTGGGCTCTGCTCAATGGCGCGCTCCCGTCTCTCTCCGGGCTCGGGCGATCACGCCTCGCGCGGATACAATTACGATCTACGATGTCGAGCGCGTTCGTAGTCTTCGACGAGTCCTGCAAGTCGTTTTGTACACTCGTTTAGAACCTTGTTACCCGAATATCAAAAATCTTTAGTTAGGTGAACAAGCCTAATGTGTACCGAGATAATTTTAAAGCGAACATATCTCGGATCACCGAAACATTTTGAGTGAAAAAGGTGCTCTGAGGGTACATAATCTAACCATCTTTTGGCGGTTTCTGGCTCGTTCAGGTAATTAATTTTTCTCCACAAAAACCCACACCCACACATACACACCCATGAGAACAATTTCCAAAATGGAAAAAATATGCAATGTTTTTGGTTTGTGCAACAATGACTGCATATATTAACCATTATTTTGTAACAGTGTGATCCCGAATCTCGTCAACAGAATGTTTACTAATTTCGAAAGTAGTAAGTTGGAATGAAAAGAAGGTGGGGAGTCCTTAGAAGGGGATAACCAGGTATTTGTAACTTCTTCAATCTTGCCCATTAAGGCTCGTACAGATATGATGCGGTAAACAGCTGTACAAAAAAAGCCACCGCGGTTTATAACCGTGTAAATTAACGGTAACTGCGCGCGAGAAGGGTCTTGCGAGTTGTCACTGAACTCTGTGTTACAAAAGATGCAGAATTGTGAAGCTATTACCCTTTACATCATCATAGAAACACCGCCGCGGTTTTGCAGCTTCATTTAATGAGGCTTTTAAAGACGTATCAATTAGTTTTTACGATACCCCATGGATGATAAATTGCTCCAATCTTACGCTAATTTTAATGTAATAATAATTCTTGAGATTACGAAGAAGGAAAGGCTACGTTGCTTTGTTAATCAATTTAATAAAAATTATAAAAAAAAGATGCAGTCAATCTTATCCTAGCGACAGTTAACATGGTTAAATATTGAAGTGTGCGTGGGTGTTATGCTCTTATGTCTTGAAGGGGAAAAAAAGCGAGAGAGAGAGGGAGTTATAGGAGTTTTAAAGAAGGGAAGGCACATGGATTCTTTTAATATAATTTGTATTACGTGGATGGTGACAAAATACTTGTCTTTAATTTGAATGAACTGTACATGAAAACAATATCAATCTTTGGTAATATATGGACCATTTCCTTACCATTTCCTTCACTCCGTTTGTTACGACTTCTAAATGCAACATGTATCTCAATAAAATTATCGATTACTCAATCATAAATACAGACTCTCAATAGTAATCAACTATACCAGCAAACATTATCTTCATGAAGGACAAACCTTAGACCATTACGATCAAAAAAGTTTTGGCAGGCAGTAATTTACTCCAGGTCGCGAAGATTTGAGCGAGTCTGAGGGCACGGACGAATGAACGTACCTGGGCATAACGTCCTTTCAGCTTTAGAAAAACCCCTCTGTCGTCGTTGTTTCGTTGTTTTGTATCGGCGTCCTTTATTCAACTTTAATTTTTAATTGATTTAATTTCTCGATATCTGTCTGGTATTATCTTTCTCTTCCTTTCTATTCCTCGACCTCTTCTATACCCCCCCCCCCATTTTGGCGTTATTTTCCTTCTTTCTGTTTCTCTCCCACTGTATATATATATATATATATATATATATCTTCTCTCTTTTTTCCCATATCTCTCTCCTATCTCTTTGGTACATCTATATGTTTTGCTGTATTTACACCAAACTATGTTTATATATACACATACATTCTTAAATGTATATTTCCCGAAATGGTTATATTCAAAGCATAGTTGATTGACCATGCATGAGGTAACAGTTGAATGTTGCCAAATCTCTTTTTGATATCGCTTAGGCCCTCCTCTGTGATTCGTCTGCTATTCTATTCAATGTCTTTCGCTACCAGTACATGTTTCTCCTTTCCCTTCTCTTTCTTCCTATCAGTACTTTCTCTTTATCTCAATCTCGCTATTCCTCTTTTCCCTACATTAAATATGTCTTTCTCTCTCCATCGATGTTTCTCTCTGAAGAACCGACAACCTCGCGTGCGTCTATTTCTCTGTCTTTCTCTCCCTCTCTCTCTTTCTCTGATCTTTCTCGATTTCTGTCATCTCCTCTGCCACCAGCTAAGTGAATTCCGATGATCACTTCTTACTAGTCCAATGTCTGGATTTTGCCTGCGCTGTTTATTTATTATTACTGAGTGGGGCTGGCACTAGGGACCTCAACTCTTCGTGGAGTCTGTGGCACGACATACTTTTATCGAGTTCATGTGACATACAATGTCAGACTGGGCGTTCTCCTGCCTTGCCTTGATCGATATCCTCAATAAAGTACTTGAAGACCAAGGGCGAGATACGAAGGTCATGGGTTCGATTCCCGGCACACCTGTCATGGCCTTAACCTAAGAAAGACATAAATATCCAACTTGCTTCGCTACTCCCAGGTATTTTAGGTACTCAGGACTCGTGGTTCAAACACTTGACTGGAGTTGCGAAGGTCGTGGGTTCGATTCCCGCCAAGGACCTTACGTCCTGAAGCAAGACATGCTATCTACATTGCCTCTCTCCACCTAAGGGTTAAATTATAACCGGTTGTTTGTTGAAGGTTAGTTTGTTTTACCTGACTACCAGGAAAGCATGTGTGTGTGCTTGTAACTAAGCAACCAGGTGACCGACGGCTCTCCGGGGACTCGGTAATGAAGATTAATGCCGTACGATGCACATAGATACATTTTGTACCTCAAGGATGTGACAGCCAATTTAATTATAAATACACAATTTGTATATTATTATTACTTGTGATTTTCAGTCACAGTTGAAACTACCCCTTCTCCCACTACTCATGCGGCCCTGCAGACGAGGACGTAGTAGAGAGCTGGTGTGGGTTGAGGGAAGGGTCGGATCCTCTAATAGTTTAGATGCTTTCTATTGAATACCCTTTTTGACTTGAAACAACGACAAATACCAGTACGATTTCTCTTCCCTTTTACAGCTATTCAAGCTAAAATACTGCAGAGCAATTGTTTGCAGTTTTTATTATTTTGTTGTTGAAAATGTGGACTATTGATTATTTCTACATAATATATAATATATATGGTGTGGAGAGTACCACTATCAATCGCTTCAAATCTGGACTTGAGAAATGGTGGAAGGATGTCCCAGATAAATATGATGCCAACCCCAACCAAAGGAAACCATGGATAGGAACAGCGGCCTAAAGACTGAATAATCCTGGATCAAGTGAGTTACAAGTGAGTTACAAGTGATATGCAAGATCAGCCAGGTTGCAATGACCCTAGATTATTTCAAGCAATCGTTGATAGTGTTTCGATCAGGCCTACGTGAGTAGTAGAACATCGTCTTTTCTTTCATCTGCCGAAGTAATCGGGTTTTCTGGGTCGTTACACACAAAAGAGTGGCAATGGCCGGGATAAAGAGTTTAAAGGAAAATTCTACCTTAATAGACAAGTACTCTGAGAGAAAGCAGAACAATCAGAGGAGTAAACTGATGAATATTTAAACGCAATCAGAGAAACGATAAGAAATTAATTATTGTTTTAAAGTAGTAATCACCATACGTATATGGGCATTTCAAATTGGCTGAATCGGTAATGTCACGGTGACGTAGTTCTGGACAACCATCACATATAATGACTAAAATATCTTTTTTTTGTCAAGATGTATAACTCTGGAGATTATTTTTTTATTAGAGGACCTATAAGTATGATAATAACATGCTATCCACAATATATGTTGAGTAGTGCCCCAAGGAACAAGGCACTTAAAAAAAAATAGAAATGAATGATACTTTTGTACATGACAAACGGGAGAGTTGTCCTTGACTACGTCGCAAGCCACGCCGATTTTAAGGTTCGCGTACAGTTAGTGCTGTCATATTTCAAACATTTCAAACATTCTCAATATTGGTCCGATCTACTTAAAACTTTCGCTATCCTGTTTCTCAAATTTTTCATACAATGAACTTATGAACATGATGACAAAAGTTTGGATTGCCCTTTAAAAAATAGAAGATGAAATCAAACCTTTCCGAATTGAGACAACCCTCCCGACGGGCAACCTTAAGAGACAGGACCGATGACCTAGATATATACTTTCCCTCAAAATCTGTCCCATATGATGCGCAAATCGAACACATAAGAAGAGATACAAATTGGACCGGGGTTGCTCTATTGTGCCGGTGGTACTGGTAGCTATTACACAGTAGATATGAAGCAGTCAACCGCGGCGTTTTTGTGTGACTGCGTTATTAAAGTTCACAAAGACGCTTCACGTTTCTGTATTTCATTACACATTTAATAGTGATACGCGTAGGGCCATTGTTGCTCGAAGTTCCCATTCATTTACAGGTTAAACAAAACTGGCGGCGGGTTTTTTTTTTTTTTTTTTTTTTTTTTTTTTTTGGGGGGGGGGGGGCGGTTTATCGCGTCACATATTAACGAGCCTTTATGAAGGAAACCCATAAGCCTTGTGAAACCAAAATGCTGTATACAATCAGACATCAGGCCAATACTACCCAAAAGCCCATCCCCTGACTCGACGTTAATATTTTAAATAACAATTTGCCTTTTTATAACAAATAAGTACTTATCCTTCTTTAATTTAAACCTACAAAGTATTTAGATATATTTTAGATTATAAAGATTACATAATCATGTCAATGCCTCATGTAAATCCATTAATGTAACCGATCATTCCATTCAGGTTCAAAACACACACGAAATGTCACTTGGTACTTGGACTCTTAAAAATAAACTTGTTGTTTGTTTGGATTTATTGTTGATTATGATTCATTGTTGACAAGTTACGCCAAAAGTCCATCTCCGATATAGGTCTGGTGACAAGCTTCTCAAATAATTCCCACAATCTCAAGTTTGTATTCATTGCATATTCATCTGTCAATGTATACATCTGTAATCTTTGTAATATCAGTGTGCACTCCTGGAGGCTAAAAAGGTACCGTCATGAAGCTTTATGTCTTTGCAGATCTTAGGCTATCACATGATAATTGCATTTTTGTTTAAAGAGGGCTGAAAACAGAGACTATCCTGTCAAGTGTCATTAACCTTCTTGACGCCGAAGCCAGCACGATCCTGCACTGTCCTGACTCACCAAACCTATGAAGGTCCGTTGCAAGCCCTGTCCAGCCGTTCCATTTTTTACCAGATTCTTAAAGAGAAGGTTGAGTTCTGGGAAGAGGTGAAAAATAATTTGTGAGCATTACTCATTCTTATTATGCAAGTGTGGAAGAACATCAGTTAAGACATGTTCCCTGAAAAGCATGGCTCTTCAAATGCCTTCATATTCTAAATATGCATGTAACATCGTAAAAATCGGGGGGCCGGCTTTTTACGCTACGTGTTCGTGTAGTCCCATATACATCTTTCTGTGCAAGTGTTTGTAACTTTACCAAGACTTAGCCAAATTTCTTATCATTTTGATGATTCCGGAACCTTGCAATACACACAAATTCTTATATGCTAGATGATCAACCTTTTCTGGTCGGTTCCACACCGTTTCTTTCACAATGCAATCGCATGACCAGAACTCAACTTCATCTTTAATGTAGTCATCTGTCCATTGAGCTGTTTCGATATTGGCTCCTACGACAATAATTTCTTTAAAAGTTTTGGGTGAGGGCTAGGGTGGCAATAGACTAATATATTAAAATTTTAAGCATCCTTTTGAACAAAGGATTGCCGGACATAGCAACAAATGATAGATGCAGATTGGATTCCGATTTAATGCAGTCAGGAGTGCATTCATTATTAAAAGGTTAATGGAATAACTCGACACTAGATCCCCATGAAAAAAACGTCCATACATTCGAATATGTTGGTAAACCGGTTTATTGCGGTTGACGAGGTTTAGGGATATGATAAGGGTTAGGAATAGGGTTCGGTCCTCGGTTGACGTGTGGAACGCAGTTAGTTTAGGAAATACCAACTACGGAGTAATTGTCGTAGGAGCATGTGTCGAACAATCGTATATTGAGCAGTTGACTAGAAATATGCGTGTCTATACGGTTTAAGATCATACTGAGTTCCAAAGCAGGGATATCTACCACCGTGCAGACAGCGAACTACTCTTTACTGATTAAAAAAATCCGTTAAAATATTCGTATGGACACGGTCACTCAAAGAGTGAAAGAGCGATCGATGAATAGAGATACAGGGGTATGACACGAAAGAAAAACGCCTCCTGTTCTATCCATATTTTCTGTGGTGTCAGTAGTAAATTTCACTGTGCCAGGGAGAAAGTATAGCAGTGGAAACGACAATCAAATGTTAATCCGAAGTGGGTCGAGGGAGGGGGCCGGTGGGGGGTGAGGGGTGGCACTATAGGAATCTTCTTCTTAGTTGATCCCTCCACTATTTTGGAGATTCCTGAATCGGCCAGTGAGCAGCAGTGAGAGAATAGGAGATACCCTAAACGAGCCAAATAATGTTCTTTCAGTTATAATGATAACCAGAAAGGAATACAGTGTTTATTTTCACTGTATTGCTGGAGTGTAAACTCAGTCGAAATACTGTCGTTAAATCAATTGACATTTCATTATGTCTGTTGATAAAAACAACATCGCTATTACAGGATCGGGTCTTCATAGAACTAATTGTCAAAAATGTGTATATTTACCACAGAGATGGGTTTAACAAATCTCAGAATTTACAAAAAAAAATGCCAAAGCTCCGTCTATAGATTTAATTGTCAGGTATATTTGGTAGGTAATGTTTTTCATTGTTTATCCCGCTATAGCCACGCTCTTATAATAATCCTCGGCTGGGGAGTGCCAAAGTAAAATGAACCCCAAATAAAGCCTATTTGATTACGGAGAACGAAGAATTTCCTAAGCGAAGGATTTCAAAATCCGCTGATTATTGCTGTGGGTATTGCAGTTGCATTGTTAGATCATTGTATTTCATATTTCCTGTTACTGGTCCCTTACACTGGGGATCAGTTAATCATACAAACAGTTGATCCATCTTTGTAATCCAAACTGTGCTAATTGAGGCGAATCATACCGTAGTCAGGCATGGATGAGTCAATGGCAAAGAGCTAGGAAACTCCTTGACAAATCCTATTTATCTCCGTTAGCCATGATTGTCTATTTTCATGAAAGCCTCAAGAAAAATTGACATTGACCCTTTCGACGAAAACTTCCGTTTGCGATTAGCCAGTTTTTCTTCCAGATTTGCTTTCGTAAACCTCTAATTTGTCCCTAACCGCAAAGAGGCCATACTTTTCTCTTTTTTGTTTGTTTTGCGTTTTCCAACAAAATTTGAATTAGGAATGAGGGGCAGCAGTGATGTTTGTAGGCGAGGTGGGAACAAACATATGTTACAAAGCATAATGACTAAACAGTTTGTGACTCGGTTTATTACTTTCTTTTCTCAAATCAAATGCCTAACTAAATCAGTTCCCTTGCATAGGACTGCTACCAAATAAAACTGGAAAATTGGGTGAATATTGCATTTAAAAAATTTATTCCCGGATGACTCCATTAATTTTCTTCCGCATTAAAGTGGTGTAACTTATTCTTAATTATTGCCGAAATAAAAAAGATCTTCACCAAACGAAGTGATATTTAATGCAATCCGATTGATTAATTTCGTTTGTTATGTCCACTACGTATTAAACATCTTTGCTATGTTGTGTATCAAATGACTGTACTGTTAAAAAGGAACGTAATAAGCTTCTCAAAATATGAAAAGTCATAACGAATTGAAGCCTGACATTTAAACTGAACACAATCACAAAATGTGAAATATATTATACACAAAATTATCAAAAATTATTAATTCATTAAGTTCGAGTGAGAGTATTCGAAAAGCATGGCAGAGAAAGAATGAAAGAGAGACGGACAGAGAGAGAGAGAGAGTGAGAGAGAGGGAGAGAGAACAGAGGATGCAAATTATACCTGAACTTCTGGGTGACAAACATCTGAAACTGAAGTAAACCTTTTTTCTGAATAGGGTTAACATGAAATAGCACATGACTCGAATGCTTCCCGGCGACACAATTTATGTTACCGAGGAATTAGGCGCGCCGAAACATGCGTTCCCTCCGTGACAGCGTGTAAAATAACCATGGCTTGCTGAAACAAAAGAGGAGAAATGGTATTAGCTTTTTATGCATTCTTGAAAAAGAGGGAAAAGATGTTCAAATTGTGATGAATATATTCATATTCCTAGAGAAGGAATGTCTCTAAATCAGCCGGCTGGCTGGTGATATGTCGTATTTTATGATTTGTATTTCAATAGCCCGTATATAGGTCGGCATACCTGAGTACGTTTATATTGTCACCAGGCCTCGGTTATTGGTTTTCTGAACAAAAGTTTAGACTGCTCCTCTTAAATCAACCCCGGTAGGCTGACGCGACGCGCGATATATTCCCCAATAAAATATCAACCACAATTTTATTGCCATGATAAGTAGGTTAGGAAATTGCTCCAGAATTCGCAAGTAGATTTATGCGCACTTGAACAAGTTAACAATGAAATATGACAAGGAGGTCTGACCTTGACAAATTACAAGGTCAGCAAGTCCAGTGATGTGCATGCGCGGTGGCGTGACGCCAAAAAAGAAGATATTTGGAAGGAAAAAAATATCGGGAAAAAGAACATCTTTTAAAATATTGTATCGCTATTCATTCATTTATGTTTTTTTGCATAATTATGAAGCCAGGTTTCATTTACCGAAGTAATATCATATCATAACGACATCACAGTAAATGTGTAGTACAATAAGTGTCATTATTCTAAGGGTCAGTAACCTTATCTTAAATTCGACGTTGACCAAACTTAAACTTCTTCCTAACTGGCCTAGATGAGATAATTTAAAATCCAGCTATATTTTTCAAGGCCATAATGTAAATGTTAACAATTCAAGTTTTATTATGACTACGGTTCAAATACTACACCGTTGGGGGCGTCTTGTATGGTAGATGTGTTAGAATTAACGTTAAGATAAGTTGTTAGCCTATTTGCACAATTCATTCGCCTAGCGTATAGGACTGCGTTAGTAATTGCTTCGGTTTTTGGAGTGACGATGTACTAAAATACTTTTTGAAAGCTGTCGTATGGGCTAATTGCACTAACGGTTCCATTAGCGCAGTTGATAGCAATCAAAATTACGATTTCTTATGTAATAGGTATTAGATTGCATTATGAAGGTAGTTATATCAGTATTCACGTATATAATTATCACAAGGTGCGTCAAAGGCCGCAGTCCTACGTCAACCGAATAACATCTTGGGTGAAACAACCATTACACAAATACCAAACTCTCCAACAAAGATTAAAAAGAATCGGCATTGATACTTTCTAAGCTATCTTCACAACACATACACACACACGCACACACACACACACACACACACATACACGTTCATGGTGTAAAACGGGGAACATGTGGTGAACCATACAAACCGATGACTCTTTTTCTTAAAGGATATACGACAAAATAAAGATGTTTTCAGATCACAATTAATGTTATAAGTATTTTATTTGGTCGTTGAGACTTCTATTTTAAACTTTGAAAAAATCGAGGACCTCTCATACTTTCATTTAAACTAAGGACACACATAACTTCAGGTACTCCTTATTATTTTCTTTGAGGACCGAGGACACACCCACTTATAAGCGATTTCCCCATGGAAATCGAGGACACATACTGTATATAGCTTTTTATGAGCTGGCTATTATTTTTCCACTGAAACCGAGGACAAACACATTCTGTATAACATATCAATTGAGACAAGGACACCACACTGTATAATATTCCCCCATGAGGACCGAGGACACATTTCTGTACTAAAATACCAAGTGAACCGAGGACACATACCTCATAAATTCCGCTAGGAACTGAGGACCTACATTGTATGGTGTATAAGCTTTGCTACGGAACCGAGGACACATGCTTTACTAACTTCTTCAGTGAACCGAGGACATACCTCATAAATTCTGCTGGGAACCGAGGACCGTTGCTGTATCAGTTTTATTAAGGAACCGAGGATACATACTGTTACAATGTCCTAGTACCGAGGACACATAATTTATTGAAATCCATAGGAAACGAGGACACTATATGTATTTTTGTATAAGTCTTGTATTACCTTTTCCTTAGAAACTGAGGACACATACTGTAGGCCTACTTTAACATTCATTGGGAACCGAGGACAATTACTTATCAATTTTCAAAGGGCTCAGAAAACATATATTTTGTTGATTTTCCTAGTGACATACAGTACTTTTATGTCCAAAGGTAACCGACGAGAGGTATTGTATTAATTTGCCATTGGAAGCAAGGGTTTCTAATTAAGACAGGTCAATGAGGTCATATGATAAAATGTGATGCTAACTTTAAAACAAAATTTCCTAAGACATCTGAAAATGATGACCCATAAACAAATTCAGGTATAAATATTTGAATGAATATGAAACCAATGAGCACGTTAATCTAACCGTCGTCACTGATTTTCATTGTGCATTTGTGTTAAATAAAGAAGAAATAATTATTTTTTTGTCTTGTTTCTCTGTCTCTTCTATATCAATACATGCACATATTAAAAATTGAGGTATTTACTACTCACTCATCATCTCGACACTCTCATGACAATTTATCCAAGATGTCAGACTTCAGATATCACAAGCCAGTGCTACAATTCACTCAAAGTCGTGCAGTACTGGTGTAGGCCCTTACAAGATTTTGTTTAAGGGGGGGGGGGGGGATTCCCTCTTATTGTACCCTGGTATAACGGCAAGGTTAGGACCCCCCCTTTTTTTTTCTTTGCGTGATTGTCTAATCGGCCTGGTTAACGGTTCTACAGTGATAATAGTTCTGACGACACAACCTTAGAAAACAGTGTAAAACATAAGTCATACAGTATTTTACGTTTCTTTATAACAATTGAAACAACCATTTAATCAAAAAAAGTTAAACACAATGGAACACTTAAAAGGGTAACAAAATGGTATTGGTAACACAATTCACAGGATTATCATGGTCCTACAGTAATTGCCCTCATACTACCAATCAATTGAAACCCCAAATCTTTATCAACGATAATAAATTATACCTGCGGAATGTAAACTACAAAACGAACAAGGTTCTTGAAAACTTGGTAGTTGGTCATGAATAGAAAAGACGGCTTCATCTCTGTTTATCATGTCAGAATGCTGCCTCAATGTTACACGATCTTCAGGTACATGTATAACATTATCATGTAACGACATTAAGATGAGCCCCTCAGATACAATCAAATTATTATACATAAGAGGTACCAGATCAAGACACTTTTAAAACAAACAAGACTTGTAAAAAAAATTAAATCCCAAAGAAGATCGTTTGATCTTCAAGTACATTAATAACATTCTCATGTAACGACATTAAGATACAGCCAATGTAAGCCTTTCAGATGCAATCATATAATTATACATAAGAGGTAACAACTCAAGGCTATTTTAAAACAAACAAAACTTTTAACATCTTTGAAATGCCGAAGAAGTTTTTGAATTGTAAAAGTAATAGCTTAACAGTTGAATACACAAACTACATGTGTACTAATAATATGCATATATAATAGCGCATAATATAAAGGATCGTTATTTGCTTTACATATAGATACAAAAAGCATACAAAAGATGCAAGAAATATTAAAACTAATAAACCAAGGAAAAGTTATCAAACATTAATTATAAACAGCCTCTACGCACTTTCCAAAGCAAACTGAATAAAAAAGAAAGAAAAAAGAAACATATCCTTTAATTTGATACCAGAAATAGGATTACTGTAAGAACAGAAGAGTAATATAATTATAATATGGGATATAAAACAAATGTCATAGCTGAAATTATATTGAATAATTAAATAACATTTACTGAAAAACGTATATTTTAGAAGATTTTTGAGTGATTAGAGAGAACCGGCTTCACGGCTGTATTGTAGGAGACTGTTCCAAAGGGAAATGGCCTTTACACTGAATATGCAGTTACCATAGTACTTAGTCTGGGATTTCGGGAGTTGAAGAAGATTGTGCTGTTGGGATATCAAGGCAAGTGGAAAGGTTTCGTATAAGGGTGCATTAGATTCTGAATATAGGAAGGAGCCTGTTCTCTTAGAGACTTACAGGTGAGTAGGAAAATTAATAAACAAGCAACGTAATAAAATAATATATCCTAGGATTGTTATTGCAACCATGTGAATAATATTAAAAGGCAAGTGACCATGTGGTATGTCTAGGCTATGTATCTTTATCATTATACATGTACTGTACAATTATGATATCAACTGGATGCTCCATTCATCTACATTTTGGTGTAAGCGGCATTTGATTTGAGTCATTGGCTTTGAAGAGAAAATACATATATACAGTGCGTCCCAGAAAAAACGAAACCGAGAATTATCGATGTTTTATCATAACTTAATCACATTTATAATTAATAAATGACACATATTTAGAAAGCTTAGATCCTCCTCTTTCATTTGACGCAACTCATTTTGATGCATATTTCACGCATGAGTGATTAAAATCAATTTGAAGAGAGTAAAACCAAAAGTCATTTGGCGGACGATATCTGAATTTCTAACAGAAAATCACATTTCTAGAAGGTTGTGTTTCTGCCCTTTCAAATGACACCTCAATCAGGAAAAATGAGCAAGGAATGACAAAGTTCTGTTTGTTTTAAGTAGCCCTTACATTTTCATAATTTTAGCAAACAAATTCGTTTTCACTGGCTGCCTGCCGTAGCAAAAAGCAGAATTGACAAAAGACTTAACTTCGTTTCGTTGACAATCAGCCATGCATGAAGTCTTTCGTCTATGGCTGATTGTCAACGAAATGGAGTTAAGTCTTTTGTTAATTTCGTTTGTTGATACGGCAGGCAGCCAGTGAAAACGAATTCGTTTAATCAAATTATGGAAATGCAAGCACTACTTTAAACAAACAGAACTTTGTTATTCCTAGCTCATTTTTCCTGATTGAGGTGTCATTTGAAAGGGCAGAAACTCAACTTTCTAGAAATGTGAATTTTTCTTCGAAATTCAGATACCGCCCGCCAAATGACTTTTTGTTTTACTCTCTTCAAATTGATTTTAATCACTCATGCGTGAAATATGCATTATTATGAGTTGCATCAAATGAAAGAGGAGGATCTAAGCTTTTCAAATATGTGTCATTTATCAATTATAATTGTGATTAAGTTATGATAAAACATCGATAATTATCGGTTTCGTTTTATCTGGGACGCACTGTATATATTTATGATATATATATTAAATGTTTACTAGGTCAACAAACTCATGTGGCATTGATAGAATTCCTTTTCATGGAAAAACTTGAAAGCAACCACTCTTTGACTTGTACAACTTAATCGCTTATTTTCTACATAACTACCTAATCAAACAAGTAACTTTTAAAAACAAATTTAGAAAATAATCTGTACAACTGTAACAATTATTAGAGTTTCATTTGTAGATAAGGTATCATAAACTTCTTAAGGGTTTGTTTTTGTTTGTTCTTGTTGTGAGGGAGGGGAACTGGTACAAATAACTGCATCCAGTGAAAGATAAGAAGAAAGGAAGTCATTTGCAAAACAGAGAGGTTCTTTCAAAAGGTTCTGGGTGAGTACATTCAACTCCAGTTTGAAAAAAGGGCAACAAAATACTTGTAAGACAATCAAATTATTATCCCAATGCTTTATGAGACCTACAAGGAATTGTCTCTAACAATGCCATCAACATTTGTTTAATGATGTGTGTACTACTTATAGAAGTGTACTAATGAAATATTCATTACAAGAAATGCTCGCTTCTACCTGACAAGGTGAGATAAATGTCACTTTCTGGGAGTTCAATTATTATATGATCATGTAACAAATAATGAATATCACAAATTTAATACTTTGCATATTTAAGAAGAGTTTTTTTTATTATTTCGCATATAATCTTTGATATTGCGCCATGTACGGGCATTAAGTACAGGATACTTGCTCTTCAATTCTTTGATTTCCAACTTTCCTGGTAGGCGAAGTGCTAGGACACAACCTAAGGTTCTTATAGCTCTGATCTCAACTTCATTCCACTTGCGTTTTTATGTAAGGGAGGTACTTCGTTTTGTGCAGGATGAAACGGCATCTGAATGAAACATGAGCATAACAGATAAAAAAAGAAACAGAAATGGTAGTTAAAAATTGGACATTAATTAGCTGATTTTTAAACTGAAATTAGGTTAAAGGCGAAATATATGGAATTTAAGTGTGCACGATTTTTTTCTTCTAAATTTCGCCTGAAGCACATCATCAATCTCAGGCTAAAGGCCTTGCACAAGATAATGATAGTTAATATATGTGATTACATGACATGTGACACTTTCCTCTCCCATATTTGATGCGTTTTCTAGGTTCTCTACTGATTTTATTTGTCTTTCTAAAATTAAAAAATGCTAACAATTGTTTAAAAGCACTAGACGTGTAGACAAAAAACAACTAACACCAGAAGCTTTTCGTGGGAAAACAATGATAAAATTTGCTCTTTTAGCTCACCTGGGCAGCAAGCCCAAAATGCCTCCATTAGTCTGATACAATTGTTTGCAAACTTTGACGACCTTGGAAAATAATGTACTGGTGTTTTACTTCTTTAAAATGGGGAATCAACTCACGAGATTTTTGACGTTTTGGTTTATTTCGTTTCACTGCAAGTTGCCTCGTCTGATGTCTCTGTGTAGTTTCTTCAATGAAGTCTGCAAAAAAAACATGTCATTCAATGGTGTGATTAAAGAGAGCACGAAATTATCAATCCATGTATGATACAGTATTCAATTATTTTTTGTTTATTAGTTAGGAGAAAATTAAACCTAAAATCATAGATGCTCTCAAAGTAAATGCAAACAAGTTTACAATGAGAGTGAAACCCAAAAGTTATTTTATAATGATTTGCTATTCGATTTTTTTTTCTTCTTGTTCATTGCTGTAGAAGTATCAAATTGGCAACACTTTTCATGACAATTTCGTGAGAAAAATGTGTATATACTTGTTAAATAGGCCTACACTCCAATAAAACAAGATTAATATGCAGACATCAAGACAGATTTTAAATATATCTAATTAACAATTATGCACAAGACACATGGAGGGTCAACTCTTGACCTGTTTCAAGAGAAATGGAAGTCAGCCAATGAAACTCCTACAAATCTTTCAGACTGTATTGGTTAAATGTCAAATACATGTACATTTAAATGTATAACGTAGAAAATGAATCAACCTTGGTGACTAAAGTAACCTCAGTGACACCACCATTTAGAGAGGCATAATTGAAATAAAAAAGAAGGCATTGTAATTGTTGACATCTGATCCATAACATTAACAGAAACAGCAGCATACATGTTCACCTACCAACATCATCAGAGCTGGAGGCAGCCTCATCATCAACAGTAGCCGATACACCAACAGTTGCCCCAGGGTCATTGCTCTCTTTGATGAACACATCCAAGGCTTCTAGCGATTTTCCCCTTTGTGCTGCAAGTTTGTCCCTTTCCATGAGGAGAAAGATCCTGGACAACAGGGTAACCTGCAGTACTGGGTCTGGTAGTTGGTTATATTCTTTGTGCACTGTTATATTGTACCCCATGAAACCTGCAAGAAGTTCAATCTGATCTGGTCTCAGAGCCAAAAGCTGTGCTGCAGTAGCGACCTGTTTCCTGAACACTTTTGAGCAGGGGGAATGTGGGTTCTTCAGCCCAGCTTCGGTAGATATTTTCCTCATACAGTCTGATCCTCTGATGTGTCCATTACTCTGGTAATTTGCCCTAGCAAACACATACTCATTGGTTTCTGTTACAAGTTTTTCTCTGGCTACAATGTGGATTTCCAATCTCTCCTTCAATGTTGATGTGAGCAAGATAGGCACATGCCTCCCTTCTTTCCCTGTCACTTCCACAACATCCATCATTCTACATAGGCTTTGTTCCATCTTTGAGAGCTGTTCGTACTCCTCGTACTGTCTCTGTTCCGTGGCCTTACAGCTTCGCCTGTACTCTGCTATTTTCATCTCTGAGACTTGTCCGGCCCTTCTGCAGTTGAACATCATAAGCTCACAAAGAAGAACTTCATTCAAATTGTCCCAGGCTTTGTTACTGATGCTCTCATCTTGGCACATCTTCAGTGTGTTTATTTGCTCACTTCCTTTGGCTTCTAGGTAGTTCCTCATTTTCACAACATCCTCATTTGTGGGCAGAACCTCTAGGTCGACCTTCTTCGCTTCACAAAGTGTGCGTAGGGCATGTTTTGATACAAAAACATTCCAGTTGGAATCGCACAGGAACAGGAAGTCAACTGCTTCGCTGACACCAGATTTGTCTCCTCCCTCAAGGGCGACGCTTTTCAAGATGACTGCCAATTTCTTCAACGAATGCCCAAGTTTGCGGGCCAAAGATGGAATTTTGTAGAAATGTGTCTTTTCATCATACTCAGCAACACCATGCACTGCTTTACAAACTTCCTGAAACTTGCTGGGACGGAGGAAATCTTGAAGAGATGCATTCCGTTTGCCAGCTTGCTTTCTAAGCTGCAATAAGAGCCTCCCTAATCCTCGTAAGTTTGCACGGATGTAATTGTGCTGGTCCTTCAAGACCTTGTCACGGCCAACTGTCATGTACTCTCGCTTTGCAAATTCCTGGAGCAGTAGGTCACTTTTGCAAACTTGAAACACTTGGTCCCTCTTCATGTCATTGAATAATTCATTCACAGCCTGACTTATTCCGTTTGGGGGTGCCTTCAATAGATCACTATGTCGCACAATTCCGTTCCTCTTCCCTTCTACCTTGACCGGCTTTTCTTGACACTCATGCCTCCATAGATCTCGGCGAAGATAGTATCCAAAACAGTATGGGCAGGGGCCGTATTTGTTAGGATCTGCCTGGTTTGATGGACGATATACAACTATGAGACTGCCACTCCTTTTTCTGAACACTTCACAATTGTGACGATGATTTCCCATATTACGAAGCCTCTTGAGATGTTGCTGTCTAGCTGTTCCTGTGAGTGACATAACTTTATTGACTTCAGTCTCTTCTGCATGCTTATTCTCCAAGTGTCTTGGAAGTTCGGAGAAGAGGCCAGAACAGTAGTAACAACATTGCTTTTTACTTTTATGCCCTGCACTCAAATTTTTCATTACTGTTATATCATGTGACTTAGCCCTTTCAAATAAAGTACTAGTAGATGTTACATCATCACTCGGTGTTGGTATGTTCTCTCTTGTGTCATAATTCTTTGTTTTTGTTACAGTTTGAGACACATCACCCCTTGAAATCACTGGTGTCTTCGTTTCTGAGTAGGTGGAACTTACTGGATTTCTAGGCAAATGGTTGGAAAGTAGCAAATGCTCACTGTCACTTCCAGACTCACTGGCGGACTGAGGTGCATACTCACTGTCACTGTCTGTCTCGCTGTCTGTCTCACTGTTTGTCTCACTGTCTGTCTCACTGTCTGTCTCACTGTCTGTCTCACTGTCTGTCTTGCTGTCTATTTCGCTGTCGGACTGAGGTGTATAATCACTGCTACTGTCTGTCTCATTGTTTGACAGAGGTGCATACTTGCTGTCACTGTTGCTACCAATGCTACTGAGAGATAATGCATGGACGTCCCCTGGAATCGGAATGGGACTGCCAATAGGTACCCAAACTGAGGAAGACTCGACCCCATCGTATCCATCAGATACGTTATCAGCATCATCCTTGACTACCATGCCGTCTGTAGATGACTGAACAATATCGCCCATAACAATCATGCCCTCTGCAAATGTCTCAACGGCATCTGCAATGCTGGTTATGACCTCTGTAAACTGCTCAACAGCATATCGCCTTTGACCAACATGACCTCTGTAGACCGCTTAACAGCATCGCCCTTTACCGTCATGACCTCTGTATACTGATCGACAGCATCGCCTTTGGCCAGCATGCTTTGTGCGGACAGACCAACAGAATTTTCCTTGGCCATCTTGCCTTCTTTAGGAGACTCAGTAGGATCAGCTCTAACCTAAATTTAACAAGGAGTAGGAAAACAAGACAACAAAATCTAGTTTAATTACACGTTTCATCTAAACAGGTAGATGTTTTCACATATGACAGGTGAACATATTATCTGCATACTTAATACATTGAATATCTTTAAAACACACAAATAACCCCATTATTTATGCCTGTTAAGCAGTCCACATAATTATAATAATTAGCCTCTAGATGCCTCGACCCAAGATAGTATCACCTTTATCCATCTGAGATTTATTTAGGTGACCAACACAAGCATGTAACTTGTTGAATTGGGATACCCTAAAGGTGAATTGTCCCTTTTAAAAGCAAAAGTAAAATATTGTGCAAATTAAAATTATTTTTTTCCAGGTGTGTGTGGTGATGAAGCATTTCATTCACCTGCTATTATCCTTTGTAGTTCAATTGCCAGAACGGAAATTGCATAAATAAGTGTGTGCTCTTCCGGGGTAAAGGTTTCTCATAAATGAAATAGATTTGTCAACTGCCATATTTTAGTATTTAAAAATGAACTAGTTACAATTGTTCCCCTGTTATATATTCTCTTCTCAGCTATGATTTTCCTCATTGAAAAGAAAAGGTTTTGTTAATGATTTAAAAGTTTTTCCAACTAAAGCTTGGTGAATGAAACATGTACAACTTAATTCACCTGGTACGTCAAATTTTCAAGAAAATGACTGCTCACATGTCATTCTAAAAGGCATCACGTCATGCCAAGAATATCTTCATTTACATATATATTGTTCATCAAAGGGCAGGAATACATCTCATCAATTATTCAGAATACCTACACTTATTATTCAAGTTGGGGGAAGTCTCTTTTAACTGCTGGCAGATGAACATTATTCATCCGCCTTACATTTTGAGTTTCCCATCTTTTTCTTTTGCACATTATTTTGCTTTATCTATAAAGGACAATGCACTGACCAATGATATATGAACTTCCACCGGGTAAGACCAATAAGTCTAGTCAGGTGATATTCACATACATTTAGTTATTTATGCAGATATATACAAGAACAAGTTTCATTCTATAGCACCTCGTGGTATTACCTCTGACCTTTGACCTCAAAATTTAATTGTATAATCTTCATAAACATGTATATACATAGTGTGCTAAGCTTTATGACATAGGGATGAGTCTTTATTGGTTTTGAATCCCCCCCCCCCCCCTCAAACAAAAACAGTTTCCAGGGCATATCTGGGCAACATTATATAATGTACCTAGTGAATACTTATTAAGCACTTGACTTCAAAAGCCTTGTTTTTCTTTATGTTTATGGAAAAATATGAATGAATGATTGGACTGCCATACACTATGGATCCTACCCGCCCATGTCAATGAGTAAAATATGCGATTACTTACCTGATGTTCAAGGAGCCATCTAACATCATTATCCTCATACTGAATTTTGCATTTTCCTGAAATTACAAAAGTGTTCATTGTTATCCATAAAGTCTAAATTATTGATATCCCTTACAAACATAGCAATCTTAATATGAAGAAATCTATTAGTTTCTTTCTCACCACATCAATCATAAAAAGACGTTTAATTATTCTGCTTTAATATAGGAATATTAATAATAATCCCGCTAGAGATTAACAACGGTGGAATATGTACCTCTATTTGCCTTTGAAGCTTCTCAGCCTGTTCATTAAATTAACATAAATACATATGTTGTAAAGGTAGCAGTACTCATTACACATCCTCATTAATTTAAATTTTATGCAATGTTTTACATTGATCAGCTGAAAATATAAATAATACAAAAATAATGGGGAAGGGGGGAGGGGGACAACAAAATTTGATAACAGTACATCTTTTGATATATATAGATTAAAAATCACTCTTGAACTCATAAACACACACTTTTGCTCTGACTGAATTCTTGCACTATTCAAGCTAGGGTATTCTTTTTGCAGGTGCTAATAAACAACCGTTAACTGTTGATAGTTGGCATTAATTGCTAGCTCCTAAGATAAACAACCTTAATTACGAACTTACCGTCCCTGATGTCAACAACCACGCCACCGTAATATAATCCATTCGGTGGCCAGAGTGCCAACACTCTTTGCTCCATACAAAACTACAATTATGAATAAAAAATAAATAAATATTTTACCTTTAACACTTGAAATAAAATAAAAATGAATTTATCGTTATGCGCATGTGATGGTAACAAAACTTATATTTGTAGGTTCTTTGAGACAAAAAATAGACCCTTTGGGATACTTTTATCTGATAAATTAATCAAAGGAAAAAAACTAAGCTTGGGTGTGAACTGCAAAGTAGACACTTCCGAAGGAAATTGATGTCACTGTCTTACATATATTCATTACAAATGACGAAAATTTCATGTATATCGAGAAATGATAAGCAACAAATAGGCCTATGGGCTCATGCAGTTTGATGAAAGATAGTGCAGTTAATCAAAATGAAACAAAACAAAACATGTACTTAATTAATAAGGCTATATCTGCTATTCTCTTCAAAACATTTAAATACCCGAGATAAAACAGTTCATGATGGTCTTATAACTTCCCTTCATATACTTAGATCTATAGTCCTAAGAATTTATTTAGACTCCATGACTATGCATTACATGAATTAGGGTGTTTGGGACCACTTAAAAGGGAGCTAACTTCAACTTGGCCGGAGATGGAAAACTCGATCGGCAATACAAAGTTTACGAAAACAAGCTTAACCACATAATATCATCTATTCGCATGACGTTATAACATGGTACTTACATTGCTCTGATTGCCTTCCAACCTCCTCTTCAACATCCTCGTCGCCATGGCAAGCCCAGGGGCGTGAGACACTTGTTCAAGCAGACGACGTCAGAGCCGGCCCGCATGCGAGCGGCCCGCACCCTACACCCTACACCCGAATTGAATTTTGGGACCGAGGACGTCCTCGGAGAAACGAGGACGTCCGCACTTCGCTGTCTGTCCTCGCCATGAAGGTCCTATACTTATATGTGGTCGCGTTTTCCACCATGGGTGCACGCACATACACGCGCACACACACCCACACACGCACGCACATGTGCTCTCACTTACGCACCCACACCCCACAAACATGTTTCTTAGCAATTGCTTCTGGGCAATCAGATGACAGAATATTAACATTGTCGGGGTGTCTCGTGACTTGATAATACATCGATATGATGAATTTAAGAACATGGCAGCTGAGTTAATGATGCATTACATTACCACGAACGTTCCGATGTCCCTCGGAAGAAATCTATGTCATTAAAAAAATAAAATTAATGAGCAAAATTCTATTTGCGTTTCACTTAACATGCATAATTCAGATGGTGACATTTTTGAAATCTTTGCTCTTATGAAATAAATGATAACAATGGATGGAACGGAGATTTAAGTTAATCTCATTTTATCCCTGTTCAAAATAGGTTCATGCAGTCACGTCTAAAATTTGTAAATCGATTTTAATTTTCGAACTACGATGTCGAGTAAGTCATCAATATTTATAGGCCTCCTGGAATGATATAGAATTGGAGATTCGAACTAATCCAATTTACATATGTCAGTCTTTGAAATGCACGCCAAAAAAATTCGATTTCAATATTTTACCTACTTAAATTTCAAGAAAAACTAATTACCCTGAGTATTCATTATCTGCAAATGCCAAACTATTTCAAAATACGCATCGTTCGTTCGTGTCTCCTTAAATCAAGATTAATGTAATCTTGATCTTCGGAGTAGGTGCTACAACGCATACGCATAACGCAGAACGCAGATGGAATGTGAATTAGTATAGAAAAAAAGGATAGCTAATGTTTAACATATAATCTGAGTGTTAGGGTCGCTTTCAGTATCCGAGGTATAATGTTTGGTATTCTAAATGTGCATTCTTCATAACACATGTCCCGACACAACGAACACTGCTAGGATAAGATACGGAACAGATTTGGTCTAGACGATGCGAATCTCATATGTGTACCTGGCCCAGTTTGCTACCAATAATATTGTGATGTCTAGCAATTTAAAACTATTTTGGGAATGACCTATAGGCTAATCTAACATACAGCTATGAGCAAGACACAACTGACAAAATGGCAGAAAAATCTCATTAATTTATGGTATAAACATGGAAGGACAAGTTCAATTCCGTTTATTCCAATATATATATTCAAAAGCAAACCATAAGCCAGTCTCGAGAAAAAAAATACACCACCCAGACAGCGTTTCGCAGTCGAGCTTAAATTCTGAAGTGGTCCAATTGCCATGCGGTACCAAAGATTAAAACTTCTCAATTATATTTGTTACACACTGCACCTCGACACCACTCTGCGCGTAACCATTGTGTTTTTCGCGTTATGATGACAGGTCTCTCCTTCGCAATGCAATGCGCGCACGAACACTTCCCCGTGTTCAAATTGTGATTTCCCCCCCCCCCCCCACACACTATAAAAAACCTTCACCCACACAAGCTATAACAAACCCATTTACCAACACACACTAAAACAAACCCACATACCCCACACACTATAACAAACCCACATAACCACACACACTAAAACAAACCCACATACCCACACACACACTATAACAAACCCACATACCCACACACACTAAAACAAACCCACATACCCACACACACACTATAACAAACCCACATACCCACACACACTATAACAAACCCACATACCCACACACACTAAAACAAACCCACATACCCACACACACTATAACAAACCCACATACCCACGCACATTATGAAAATTCCTCACCCACATACCCACACACACCACAACACACCCTCACCCACATACAATATAACAAACCCTCACCCATACACGCACTATACAAAAACCTCACCCACACACACTTTAACAACCCTCACCCACACACACTTTACAAAACACTCACCCACACACTTTACAAAACACTCACCCATACACACTATAACAAACCCTCACCCCACACACTATAACAAACCCTCACCCACACACACAATAACTAACCCTAACCCTACCACCATGGACCTACTACGGATGTTACAGTAACACATTGGAGGAACAAACGTTATCAGTACTATTTTTAACGTGTGAATTCAGACATGGTTGACTGATCTTGAGTTACATTCTAACTTTGTCTAATGCACACTGTGCCCCCGATAGATATATTCCTAGTTAGTGATGCTGGGAATAAATTTCATTAACTAAACATACATTCTGAGGTAAAAATTTGAATTTCATAAACAGAGGCGTTGTTCACAGTTAAACCTTTACTTGTGACTAATTTTTATTTGAAAAATATGGGTCAACTTTCTTGCGATAAAGATAGATTCTTGATGTCTGAATCGAGGAAGAATCTCTCAGACGTAGCCAACAAGGTCAAGGTTCTAGGTCAAAGGTCATCAGGCCTACAGCAACGCATCGCGTGCTGAGACGTCTTAGGATAGTCTGGAAAAGAAGACGAGTTCAAAGCCAATACATCTATGTCCTTTGCTACACTGAATTACAGACATGGCAATGTCTCGTGCAATTTCCCCCCCTGTTTTGTTATTCTTTAGAATACCCCATCAAGTTCTAAATCAGTTCCCATATGACCTATTCACATTTTGCAAACTTCCCTCTCATGCCTGCTGATGAATGGGTTTTTTCTCAGCCCAAATACATATCAAAACATTCCAGAATTGTATTCAATATCTTTGTTATCAATCACCTTTAGAAAGTGATACATAATAAATGTTTATCTTCATTTCTTGACCATAACAGTAGACTTATCTCTATATCTCCAAAAATCGAAACAGGATTATTCAAAAATTTGATACATGGTGTCGTGGTTTAGTGGATAAACTCATCGGCTGCGGTTCAAATAGTTCGCGGTTCGAGTTCCTCCGCGGCTACAATGTGCTTTTGGCAAGATATTCATCAACATTTACACTCTTTACCGAGGATATGGCAATGGATACCTGATAGGAATTAACTCCTTGAACATACTGAAGCATGATGATGGCGGTCATGCTAAAGCCGAGTTAACAATGTGGAGCTCCAGGAGTGTCAAGTCTTACCAGGGAGGTGGGTCTGACAGATATGAGTTCCATACGAGAACCCCACTATTATCATGATTATTATCACTGTTATTATTGTAAAGATAGACCTCCTTGGATTACAAAAAAAAAACGCTGTCCATATTTCCGGCAATATATTTAACACTATAATTTGATAAGGATACTCAGAATATTTGGACATAGATCACTCCGCTACCAATAAACAGATATTCACGTAGCTTTAAGAAGTTCTAAAAATAGGCACAGTCCTGACATTTACGGTATGTTCTCACATAAATCGTGAAATAGTTTTTACGATGATAAGAATACCTTTAACATGATACATGAACGATTGATTTAAAAAAAAAAAACTATTTACAGTAGAAAAAAAAAAAGTTGTTCGGAGATAATCAACTTTAAGAACGAGAATAATTTATATTCTTCGCCGTTATCCTATGGTTCATGAAAACATCTGAATTTAATGAATGTTGTGCTTGGTTAACGCGTATTGGTGATTAAATTGAGAGCATCATACAAGGCACAATGCATGCAAAGATTCCGGTGCCCAACTCGGGGACATTCAGACAAGAACATGTGTCTCGAAACCTAGACTAAACTTTTAAAAAAAATCTTCAATGAATTCGCGATTATTTAACTTGAAGAGGGAAAAGAGTCCAAGACGAGATTGGGTGTTCGGATTACGCTTGACACTTGAAGCATGAGAGACAGTTCTCAGACAAGAAGGTTATGGATGTCGAGACCCATAAGACCCAGCTTGGCGGATGGGTCTACAACCATAGATGGTAAGTAGATTATCGACCCCCACACACCACCCAATGGAAGAATATAAAAAGATCGAAATATAGAAGAACAAGTGTTCGATTCTCCATGGTCACAATGGAAGATGATTGCACACCACAATGGCGTATCCACTTTAGGGCGGAGTGGGCCTAGCTATGCCACCGTTTGAACGCCCCCATGACATGACGATCAGGGTACTTAAAGATACATGTACCTAATCATGATTATGTGAACTGATCCACTGAAATTTCTATAAGTTATAATGAGTAGTTTGTTTTGTTATATGCTCTCTTCAACAACTTGTCCAACTCCTCATTTTGTTTTCTTTTGGTCCTTTCAGATTCTGTTTCGAGGCGTTATTATCCATTTAGTGTAATCACTAGACAAGTTTGTCCTATGCCTCTATGGTGTATTTATCTGCGTTGTCTAAGATCCATTTAGTCTGTTAAAAAAATGCAGCCAACGACCACAGGGGACTCCGACGAGATTATGCAGTAAACTAACAATTCGGAGCAGGCAATTAGACCGAATTATCAATTAATGATAATTATGCTATTGAATTGGAAGATTAGATCTCATGAATGATAAACAACTGGGTTTTGGCAAAATTGTACGAGGCCAGTAATGTTAGACAGCATATAAACTCGAAGTAATATGTTTCATGTAACTTTGTATGCGAGGTGTTCGTTTGTAATTTGTAATTTTTTAATGTATAAATACGTTACACCATTTGATTAACATTTGAACTTGGTGATGATATGCAAGAGTTTGAACATTAAACACATTAACAAAATTAAAAGAATACCAAATAAAAGTACACTGTATGGATATAACTGCGTGCGTCCATATAAAGTTTCTTTCTCGAGTAAAGTGGATGAAGTGTTAGCCTACTCAGTCATAATTGGAAAATACGTTTGGGGACGTGTTGTGCATTCTCCTTTTTTTTGTTTAGACAATTTGTGATCGAATAAATCCACAGAATGCTAGATTAAAATTTGGCGCCAGTAAAGGGCACATGGCACCCAAATCTGACGTTTTTTCATTTACCGAGTTCTATGTCTATAATTTTGTTCACACTCCTTAAATGTGCACCCACGCAACACCAGCCTTTTCAAAGTTAAAGCAAGATTAATCATGTTCTATGATTGGTCCTCTCATATAGTATGCTGATATAAGAAAAACTATGAAAGATTTAGGAAAATTATGATTTAGGCCGATATGTAAAAGGGATTTACTCACTAAATATAGTTTTGGTGCTTTCTAAATGCTCCTACCGACACAAGAAAATGTTTTGAGAATCATATTGATTTAATTCATAGCACCATAAAGTTCAAATGAATGAATGATTTAGGAGGGGGTAACGAGGCGGAAGTATACGCGAACGCATGCATCATGATAAAGAATTTTCGCAGTATATCAATGGTGAGCGTTACCCTTATTCCGACGTAAAAGTTTTGCTCGCACATATATTACATCAGTATATTTGAATTACGAGAGGTCAATGTCCGCGTTTTAGTGAACGAATTCCGGTTTCGCAATCAGAAATCATTATTGCTTTTCAATTTCCGAAACGTCTCGTCCAAGTTAACTAGTTCACCAATGTAATATAATTTATGTTTTTTTCTTCGTAGAAACCCTAATGACGAACTATTCAATTCACCAGATATAAGTCATTATGTCCTCTCAATGGATGGGAAAGTAACCTGTCGATTAGATGAAACTTTGCACAGACCTACACCGATTGTTGCTAAGTCGGAATAGCATCCGAATTTTTCTTCTGGTCGATGATCAGTAAAAAATTACAACACCACAGCGCCATTTATATTTTCAAACGAATAACCACAGAAGTAGACTTAATTTAACGCACACGCGCGCACACACACGCACACACACGCAATTCTAACCCACGCATATTACACCCAGAAAGAAAATGTCGTTCTTGAGTACCTTTTGACATATAGGCCTATCTCTTTTTGGCAAATAAACGTGGTAATTGTAACGAAAACAACTAGTCCTTAGATATATATTTAGATTCATGATACAGTCACTTGATCAAATAATTGAATCTGTGAATTCTGTATCTGGTAAGGTGATTGTGAGTTTAACAGAACATAGCTAGCCACATCAGACTAAAGGAGTTTGTGCCTTTCACAAATCATCAATTTATCAAACAGCCACAGGCCAGGCGACCTTATAAACCTCTTAAATCAATTTGCCACTACTTCCAAAATTTGGTAAGAATGGCTTGTCGCACGTTGACGGGGATTGAACGTGGGTGGGCGATCATATTCCACTGATCCAATACTGTCACAATTGTTGCAAGTAATTCTTTTGAACCGTTGTAACACAAATCACACCATCATGTTACGAATAAGAGAATATCGGATGGAGATAAAGCAGGAAGAAGCAGCGCGGAATAGGAACAAAGGGCGCCACATACAGATCAAGTTTCAGTATCAAGAAACTTCTAATTGACGTACTAGAGGATTATCACCACATCGGGAATGCACTGGAGTCGAAAAGGAGAGCCGATGTAGGTACGGCATATGGCTTCTGAGAGTTGCTCGGTTGGTGGATGCCCTGAGGCACTAGTCACTTCCAATACGATATCCTGCAGAGTGTAACGTCTCTATGGATCCGACACGATTCCGCCAGCTCTCGTGTTGGCCCTACGGTGTTACGAAAACCATGTTTGACGTCACACTTACATGACCATTTGATACCCAGTCATGTGACGTAATAGAACATTCTCAACCGAATGTCAATGCATTTATGACGACATAACTATTGCGTCCGTTCATGACATGCTTGATATATAATAGATGTATGTTTAAGCCTTTTGAAGAAAAATATATAATATCATGTTACTACCACTGTGGGTGGTATATTATAGCCTCAGGCCAGTAGGTCTGCCTGTACTTTAACTGATAGATATGCGTGAAAATAGAAGTCAAAGATCAAATTCAAGAGTGACCCATATTAAACTCGAAGAGGGTGTTGATTATTATGCTGTTAAAGCTAAATAACTTCCCGTCACGTGCCAAAACTTAATAGATTAGCCTAAAAGAAAAAGTACAAAAATAATGTTCATTTCTCGATAGAAACTAATGTTTTCAAATGAAAATCATAAGAGTAAACAGGAGTGGGGGACAGTTACAATTCATGATCATTTGACTACCTCCAAAATCAAGGTTTCCGGTGATGAGAATAATCAGGATAATTATTAGATTATAAATCACCAGTCGATTATGTTCAGATTTCAGAGGTCTGCATATCATTAATACTTTATACCTGATAAAAGGGACTTCCATTGCATAAAGAGTGGCGTTTGATTTCAAACGCAACTTTCGAGCGCAACTTTTCCAGATCAAACGCAACTTTATGATAGATATTATGACCAAACGCAAGGCTCTGCATTTGGTTGCAAGTTGAGTATGATATTTGCGTTTGATCAACAATGTTTGATCGACTACCATTTCGTGTGAAGTCTCGTTCGTAAGATTAGAGGTAGGACATTCGTGTCATTTCTAAAATGTTTGCATCGCAATGGCGCCATTTTAACAAGTAGCCTACATCACCGCATGATGTCTCATCTTGGACTTCAGCACCCTTCCGCTTACACCTGTATATGGTTTGATTGCAATCAAACGCCACATTGCATTACATTTTTAGGACTTGCCTTTGATTTTCAGAGTTGCGTTTTGCAAGAGGGCCCAGTTTATTCGAAGTTTACCCTCAAAGTTTTAGTATGGACGTATTTTAGCTAAACGTAATCGCGACAATCTTCAATATATATATGTGAGGGATGTTTTCCTTGGATGAAGCAAACGCAGAATCTGTCATTTTCGAGTATTAGTGAAAGCAAGCTCACGTTTTCAAAAGATACTTCAATTATCACAATCTATCATGATTCATGAGATAACACAAGTCGATCAATCGATTACATCGTTAATGAGCATTATTCATTATGCTAGAGCGCTATAATGGCAGCACAGCTAAAGCCGGGGTAATAATATCCAAGTTTGGAAGCGCTTAGAGACTTAATTGTGATTCGAGCTATACAAAAGCTGAATATTATTATTCATTTACCCGCTGACTTTGTCTTAATTATATTCATAATCCCTCCTCGTAATGTATATGTTTTTCATCAGAATATGAATACACAATTCATTGATAGGCTAGCAGTAGGTGAAGCAGAATATGACACAACCATATCTCTTCTAGAGCCCGTCTTAAATGAATGTGTGGGGTTGAATACCATACCAGGTCATTTGCCCTTTCTCCTAATGCAGAAGGTTAGTGGCACTTTCCCCTGCTATATTCTGCTAGTCGTGTAGAGATTAACCCGCTTAAAACACGTGTAGGCTGACTCCTATATAATGTGAGCCAAGAAAAATAACCTAGATTGAATCCTAAATAATGTTAGAATAATAAATATAGATTTACTTAAAGTAACTCATCTGGTTAAAGAGCATATCATGACAAATTTGCCTCTATCTTGTCTTCAATGGAATTGAATGGTCATTCTAAGATTTGGCTTTATTTTCTCCATCGACATGCACTCATACGTGTAAAGAGTAATATCTGAATACTTAATATGCTGAACAACATTTATATCCCAAAGTTGAATAAAGTCGATGGTAACAAGTTTTCCTATAAAAAGCCTGTGCATGTTTATCGATGATCGCAACTAGGTACATAACCTTTCACATTGAAGAGAACATTATCAGCTATCACGCATTTATTATATATTTCAGCAATTCTAATTAGTTAATAAGTTATTGGAATTTGAATGTGAGTTTTCATTTTTATGAGTCACATTGTAGTATATGAGTCTCGGTGTCGTCTGCCAACCCACACTGAATCGTCTCCCATCATGACGTCACATGATGTGGTTCATTCATAAAATTGTTCTGCCTCATTTGAGCAGCTCATGTTCTCATCGTTCGCTCCTTAAAGCCTGCCGCCGCGACCTATTTTTCTCCCTCCTCTCCCGTCCTACTGTATATAGTGACACCTATGTTTCTCTTCACTTCGGTAAGAAGTCAATGACAGTTTGCTAATTCTAGTGAAAATATAGAAAGTCGGTAATCTGAAAACTTTAGCTGCGGGATATTAAATGAATACCAACAAAAGCACTTTATTTGTATATCAGCGTTGGCATATTTGTTCTGCAGAGGGCTCATTTAAATTACCTAATACATTATTAATACCAGTTTGCGATTTGGGAGGGTAATATTCATTGATGCAAGTAATAGATGTAGCTAGGCACATGCTTTAATCGTGTGAATGTTATGACATTCTAAATTAAACGGACCCCCATTTACGTAAACGAATAGGATATTACGTTGCGATGCATCGGAGAACCTTCAAGGTATAGTCCCAATAACTATAACTAAACCCCCCTTTTAAACTACTTGGGCACTGATGACATAATTATGTATTCAAATTGGAGTGGATATCAACATGTCCAAAACATTCCGACAGGTTATCATGTATTCTTCTATAGAAATGAAATTCATGGGTGATTCTGGCATAGCCATAAAATACGATTACGAAACGTAATAATATAAAAATCAAGTTTAAAAAAAAAAATCTTTTAAAACACAATGTACGATGGCATTTTGGCAAAAACTGTCCCAAAGTAATTTCCATTTACATGACAGTGGAATTTTCAACACAGATATCCCATTTTAAATCCTAAATATTGAGCTGTTATACAAGTACCTTTAATCACTCCTGTAGTGGAGGTTATCGATATCTGTAAAGTTGGAATTGGCCTGATATGGCCTTATAAATATATGGCGAACATGGTTAGTATGAACGGGGTTAAACATGTAACGGTCCATCCTTTTCTTCGAACCATGAAGCTCGAAAGCCTTTAAAGAGTGCTTTTGCTACCACACGTCTAGTGGCATTACAAGTATTGTTGAATCAACAAGCCGTGTTGGTATCCGCGGTGGTTGGGTTACTAACGGACGACATACCATGACTGTCTGGATACTCATCCACTATCCTTTTATATCTTAGGTTCAGACAGTTAAAGAGAAGACTGAGCTCTGGTAAAGATGGCAAATAATTCGTAAGCTTTCCCGTTTATATTTGTAGGTCAGTTTGGAAGAATATTGATAGTGTATGGAAGTGTCCACTTTAAGAGCTTTTGTCATGGTAGTGTTCAATCGCCGTTAAAAGGGGCCGGAGAGTGACTATATTTACAAAATGGTATTTGTGGTACTATGCTAGATCCAACGTTAAGTGGTTAAAAAGTTGAGTCTATATAGCATAAAGAGCGAGTCAATCGGCCATTTTGAAAATGCGGTCAATCCTCGGCCGTTTCAAATTGGGACTTAATACTTGAGTTTAAGAATGTCCCCTGAAAACATAATGCGCGTCAATTTCATCATATTCGAAAAAGGAACAAACAGTTTGTAGCAAATCGTCATACCATAATTTGTGTGCGTGAGTGTGCGTGAGTGTGTGTGTGTGTGTGCGTAGTCCCAGATACCTATTTTTGTGTACAGTACAAGTGAAGCTTTCAGCAAACTTCTTACCTTCGATCGAAACAACTTTAACACCTCACTTCGTATGTCCTGGAGTAACGCTTGCTCACATACTAGTGCAGGCTTCTCGATGTACAATGACTCGGGTCCATTATAAAAAACAGTTACGATTGATTCATTGCAAATCTGTACTACAGACATATAACTTTGTTAATCTGCGATTGATTTGAAAAGTTGTGATAAAAACGGAACAATCACAACTCTTTTAAAGACCACAGGCGCGGAACTCAACTTTATCTTTAAATAACATGGCGCCGCGGTAAAAAAATCCAGGCGACTTTTAGATTGTGATCAACCCTTTGAATTAATATATGAGTTGTTCATCATAGGTCCGGACATGATATAATTAAGACATTTTCAAGAAGGAAAAGAAACAATCACAACGCCCAATTTTTTGTAGACGTAGGCCTATTACCCAAGGTGGGTGATCGACTTTTTATGCTTTTGGTGTTTGCGTGTGTGCGTGAAGTAAAAATGTGGTGGAGGGGGTGTGGTGGTTCGTTCATTCCACCCATGTGTCTCCACTTCGTAGTTGTTAAAATGGGCTTTTCACGTTGCAAATTCCATGATCATAACTGAGTAGATAATTAAATCTTTTATGAAATACTCAGGAAATGCGACCCTCTTTAAAGTTGCGAACCACGAATTCATGAACATGGTTGCAAAGTCCTGTCAAGTTCACGTTCATTAAAATAGAGATTACATGTCGCCATCCAACAGAGAACGGGGGTCATCCCATTGCATCACCGACAGCCAACGGGACAGGTAACCTATGGGACAGACAAAACAAAGAAATACATGTACATAACACAAAATCATGCACTTAAAAAGAGTAGAGAAAAGAATTAAAAGAAATGCAATATTATAAGAGACACATCGCAGAATAAAAACAAGGACATAGACAGAGAAAAAAAAGATCTTTAAATAGAATATTATAGAAAGGGATTTAAAAAAAAAACCTTTAAAAAGAAAATATAATATCGACCTCGTGGGCTAGCGGTCATTAGTGGGACTTGGGGCGTTTTGGCTGCATGTACTCATAGAGAAAATATCCTCATTAGGCCTGTCACTACTTCTTGGTATTCAACGGGAGGACGCTTTTAAGCTCAGCCTGCATGAAAGGTGTGCTATGCCAAGCAACCTAAAATTAGCGTTCAAACCGTCTTGTCAAAGAACCTGATAGCCCGCACCTTAGTCTGCAACACAGACTCTAATTTGACACTTGAACACAATTCCTAAAGCCTTGCGCACAGCCTAGGTCTGTCAGTCTAGGTCCATGGTCTATGGCTATGTCGGTAGCAGCTTAATCACAGAGCGTATACTGTGCAGTAGACCGTGCAGTCGGCATAGTCTTATAGTGCAGACACTATTACGCATGACTGACAATTAGGAGTTTGTGCTTCCAAATTAGCTGCACCTTTCTGTCTGTGATGTCATAGAAAGTTGCGCATCACTCGAGTATACAACGCAAACAGACCGATCATTTACAGACTGGTTATTTGGTTTCATCATCAACTTATGACAAAGGGCATTGCCCGCTAGGGAAACCTGCTCTTGTTAAGGCCCGGTCACACAGGGAGGACGCATGGGGAACGCACGGCCAGCGCATTGGAAATTTGCAATTTGGGCCAGTGCGTTGTCGTTCGCTAGGCGTGCGTCATCATTCGTTACTCGTTCGTCGAGCGCGCTGGACCAACGCTGGACCAGCGCTATGCATGCGTCGTCATTCGCTGTGTGCGTCGGGATTTTTTGAGCATGCTCAAAAACGTGCGCCGAGCTCGACGCATGAATATACACGCCAAAGGCACGCCAGACATGCGTGGAGCGCGCTAGACCAGCGCCAGACATGCGTGGAGCACACGTCCTGTATACGCACAGCGCGCTAGCTACACGCCGTGCATTTTGTGTCAGCTCGCTAGCTTTTCCAAAATTATGACAAAAGTTAGGCACACGTTCTTTTCCGATTTCCAATGCGCTGGCCGTGCGTCGTAGAACGCGGTGCATGCGTGGACCATTCGTCCAGCGCGCTAGCAACACGCTGTGCATTCGTGGTAGTTGTTATCATGTGCGCTCTGTGTGCGCCCTGTGTGCGCCCTGTGTGCGCCCTGTATGCGTCCAGCGCGCTAGCAACACGCTATGCATTTGGTGTCAAAAGTTGGGCGCACGACAACGCACTGGCCAAAAGTGCAAATTTCCCATGCGCTGGCCGTGCGTTCCCCATGCGTCCTCCCTGTGTGACCGGGCCTTAACGTAGGATGTTAGAGGTACTAAATAACTTTGAGCGGGGGGGGGGGGGGGGGGGGGGGGGGAGGGAGATATCAATCCGTTTTTTTCTTCAGAATATCAAAAATTCGTCCGTTTTTGTATACCAACTTTGTGATAAACTATTCAAAATCACTTTGAGCCATATTCTCTAGTGTTTTAAAAATTAGCTGACTGTCATTTTTTTTTTATTAAAAAGAATATATAGTATATCAAAATGATAATAATGATGAAATACTACTTCTATTGATGATGATGGTAATGATAATAACTTATAATGAGACTAATAATAATATTGATAACAATACACAATTAAAAAAAACACAATACAAAAAAATAATAATAGCAATGGTAATTATTCTTTCCCAGCAAGCTTACAAACCACCTCAACAGTTACAACGTGACCGACATACACAATTTAATAAATCAAATATAAAGCGACATCTCATCACGTTAAATACGACCATTAATGCCTCTTGCGGACGCTCTTCCGGTCATATCTGAGGGTGAGGTTGAATACATCCTCTTTCCTTCCTCCTTGATATTTATATGATGATGCCTTTTCCAAGATATCCCGAATACTAAGATTCGCCGTAGCGACACGATATGAAAATAAATATTCGTTTCAAATCATGATACTGTGGTGACAACTCCGTTTGCTTGATGGAACATCTTGGACTTATAAAGGGGTGATTACAGTGAGTGAGGATGTGGCGTGGTGTTTTTCGCGGAAGTTACTAAAACCCAAAATTTACTTATTATTCAACACTTTATAAAGTTTGTTTATCAATTTATATGTTTATATGCATTGGGCTATGATGGACCACAGCTAACAATCGTTGTATAATTGTGACGGGAGCAAAAGAATCAGAATTTACATTTCCTACTCTGCTACACATCTGTGGTTTCCAAGGTTTCAAATATTGTCCACCCTACAGGATTCCCAAATAATCCACACAACACCATTTAAAAGTAATTTTCACAGGTACATGTACATGATGTTTCTGTGTAAGTGACATGGTTTTATCACGTACGTCCATTTATAATGTTCATCTCAGTTTCTATTTTTCAATTTATTGGTTCCATTCTCACATATATTTCACATTTTGCATGATTCCACAAAGTAAATATGAATTCTTAACAGAGACCCCCCCCCCTAAAAAATAAAAATGTGCGTATCTCATATCAATTCGTTTGAATGCATTAAATCAAAATACCGAACTAAAAAGAAGACTAGAATATGGTAACATATGGGGTATTTTTCAAGGGTAATTGTTCTGATAAGAACATCCAAAGTTCTATGGATGCGCATAGAGACATTATATCATAATGTGATATGAGATATTCAATAACGGTACATTGATATTATTAATAAGGATGATTAGCTGTTGGTCTTTGAATCTTTCCATAGTCACCACTAGCTTGTTGTAGACTTTGAAACCCTACGTTTGCTTAGTACAATATGAGCGATACAAACAACAAAACTTTGACATCTTCCACATGCAAGCGAAAGATGAGTACATGTACTTTGTTTGAATTGAATACTTCCTGAGCCTTGCTATCTGATACTGCTTTGAACAAAGGAAGATATAACATACATTAAAGGAATGGACGACGAAAAGAAAAACGAAATGATATGACAACGATGACTAATATTCGAAGAAATGGAAAAGAAAATAGTGCGCTATGTAGAAGATGATCTGAACGAGAAAGGGGGAAAACAAAGTGGAGAATAAAAAACAACCAGAGCAATTTAGTTTTCTTTACTTTATTTCTTAACATGCAAATTGGAATGCACGTACATGTAAATGTTTATAGCATTCTTGAATTTAATGGTACAAACTCAAACAAACCATGGAAACAAAATGATCAAATCATTCCTCAATTATGTGAATATCGATTGATTCCTTTGTAATAGCAGAAAGCAGTATATTATTTTTCAGTTTTAAACGAGAAAATTGCCTCTTTGGATTTCAAAAGTGCAAACTCAACGATATATTCGACCTTCGCACCGTAAACGAATACAAGTATTTTTGCTGTTCACTGTTTAATTTTGCTCTATTTTTACACCCTCGTCTTTTGTATTGTTGCTTTTTGCTCTAGATATTTCGGATGTTTTTCTTTGCCACATTTCAGTGCTAAACATCATGGAAGTACAACACTCGGCAGTTCCTTTGTCGCTTTGTACCCCCATTACAATAGGCGGGCCTTACGTAAAAGAGATTTCTTCTTACATAAACATTCCCTTAGCCGCCAAGGCGGAGCCGAAGGAGTCTCGTGTCCAAGGGTAATTTTCTTTTCTTCTCCGGATGAACTTCAACAAAAGTGGGAGAGATAAGAGCGGACCGATTTGTCAGAATAATTCAGGCATTAATAATCTACGTTGCATTGACTCATAAAACCGTCTGGTCTAAATGAGCGCGGCATGTTCACATTTGCTAGGGTCTTGTGTCGATACATTATACATACATATGAAGGTTGGATTGGGAAGAATTATGTTCAGAATGAAAGAGAGGGAGAGAGAGAGGGAGAGAGAGAGAGATGTGCAATTTTCCAAAACTATTTACATCAAAAAAAAATCTTTGACAATAATAAATTTGACAATTTTTTAAAAACAATTTCATAAATCTAAAGGCTTTTTTTTTTTTTTTTATCTCCAAAGAAGAATTTCGTATCAAGTCTATCTTGAATGGTTTGTGGTAGTGTGAATACGATTTGACACGCGAACACAATTGTAGACTGGCACATGGTCTGTCGCGCGAGCCAATTCTAGCTGCGCCGACTGCATTGACACCTCCTGTGTGACGACACCGAAGGCCGACTACCAAATGACTAGTGCTTTAATCACACCAGCAAAGTCGACAATATGACATCACATAGTAATACATGAATGAGCCAGATCATAGGGGGTCGAGGGAGCCGCCCCATCCATTGGTTGAAAAAATAGCATGAAAAACTGGTATTGTTCCATGGTATAAAAGGCCAACAGCCCCCACCCTTCGTATCATCGGCCCTTAGCCAAAAATGTTAACCTCATAGAGTATTTAAACAAAATCTTTTTCCCCCTTGTCAAATTGTTTAAGGAGAATTTAAATCATGGTGATGAAAGTCATTGGGCGGACCTACTCTCAGAGCAATCGTGAATTATACTTCTCATGTGTGAATCAATTTGAAGTATAAAGGCTAGCTGGGTTCAGGTCAGTTAAGACACCTTGTGTATTTATCTTCTGTCTAAGGTCTACTTTTGTCATCTGAGGTTTGACTGTGTCTGTCTGGCTTTATCTCTCACCCCACTCTCCCTCCCTCCCTCATTTTATCATTTCGTGTTTCTCTCTCTCTCTCTCTCTCTCTCTCTCTCTCGCTCTCTCTCTCTCTCTCTCTCTCTCTCTCGCTCTCTCTCTCTATTTCTCTCTCTCTCTCTCCAGCTTTGTATTCTAAGTAACGTCTTTCAATTTTCCATGTATAACACCCTCTACTTTTCTTTTCAACCATCCTTCATTTTTATCTATTTTGCTTTCCCCAACCCCATCGTTTTCCCATTTTGTTTCTATCTCTCGTTTTCTATCTGTTTTTTTTTCTTCAACCTTTTCGTTATTGCTCTCTCTCTCCTTCTTTTTCTCTCTTTCTCTCACACACACGCACACACTCGCACACAAAATCTTTCCTTCTGTAATCCTACGTTTGCCTCTTCTTTTCTTCTCAGTGTTCTTGTCTTTTTCATCCTTTTGTCTCGCTAAACATCCAATCATTTCAACCTGTTTGAGGCAAAGTATAGTTATTAACTTAAACTATAAATATTTGGCCTACACTCAAATTTGTGTAGATACAATGTCGAAAATTGTTCCACGCTGATGTATTATATTTCATTGTATTGTTTTGTTTTGTATTGTACTGTATCGAAATCATCGATATATATATCATTATGAAACATGAAAATCATTGAAATAAATTTTACGAAAGATGTCGTATGTTATAAAAATAATAACAAAACGTAGATATAAATGTTGGCAAAACCCTCTCCAACTATCTGTTACCCCTACACCCATTCTTCTCCTCTCTCTCTATCTCGATAATCTTCATAGCTCTCTCCAATGCTCCCTGTCTCTGTATTATCACATTACATTACTATAGCATGCCTTTTTGATAATAGTTAACGTTCAACATTCGCGTATTATCGTTAAAAAAAATAAGAAAAGCAATTTCACTTTTCCCAGCATTATTCATGACCCACTGAATGATGCTTGCTTCGTAGTGAAGGTGAAATATACGAATTGTCTAATAATATACAAGTGATGGCGGTAATGCATATGTATTATAATGATAAAGCAATGCCCCACGGTACAGCGCCTTGTTCTGAAATCCACCTGGCAGGAAAAACAGGGTGTATTAATAAAAGTAACTTTTATTTTCCTATGCTATGTATAATGGAACACATTACTTTACTTGACTTTTAGGAAATCAAGCACGCTTACAATTTAAGATAATTATACAGGTTATATTACTTTAATTCAAGTTTATTTCATATTTCATTTAACATTACAGTACAGCATACCCGAAAACATGATGAAATGAAATATCCGTAAAAATCATTGGTCTTTCGAAACAGAAATGACTCAAATAGTCAAAAATATATCTTAAAGTGGTGTATAAAGCTGTCAAAATCACCTACATGTACACAACCGATGACAGGACATAAAGCAATATAAGTACATTACATTAAGCTTTTGAAATAGAATTCCTCGCATTTTTGAGCTAGCATTTCTAAATTAAGAACCAGTTTGGTTAGGTCTGACCGGATTACAAGATAACGTAACTTTTGTTCTGAAGTGATTGTTTCATCGGCTCTTTGACAGGAGATGTACTGTAATCAGTTCATTGTCTCAACTGCAAATACGCTAAGTAAATATTAAATAGGAATAATCGTTGCACTTGATTTTGAAAAGGGGCTATAATCTTGAATACCATGTCAATCACCGTTTCTTTTAAAGGTGCAATCTATCTTGTAATGGTGAATAATTTGTGAAATTTTGAGAAAGATCCGGAAATGTTTTGAAGAGTCAAACATCTCACTACACACATCAGCAAAATAATAAATATTAAGTACCATGAGTTTTCATTAGGAATCATATTTGTTTAATGGATGAGGACTATACAAAATATTTTTTCAATGTTATAATGTTTTATCATTAAGGTAACATTATTATGAGATTTATTTTTTGGGGAAAATGGCTGTCATAAAAAGAGGGATATTATGTGTAACAATTATAACACGCTGTGGATCGAGTGAGACAGGGAGTGTAAAAAACAATGGGCGTTTAAAAGAAAATCCTAACTTAACAGAGAACTACTACAATAGAAAGCAGAAACTAAGATGAGCAGACTGGTGAATTAGATTAGTTTGAATTAGATCTTATATAAATAAGAGAGTAATGCATTTCGAAAAATGAAAGGTCGTATTTTCTATATACGTACAATGTATGAGCTTTTCAAATTGGCTAAATAAATAATGTCGCTGTGATGGAGTTCCTGATTTTTTCCCTATTTGTTTCAACAACAACAACATTAATTTTAATGTCATTTTTTTCTTCAAAATGTATGATTCAGAAGGATCTTTTCATTTTAGAAGCCCTACAGACTATAGTATAACAATACGCTATCCATAATATATTCTGAGTAGTGCTCCGAGGGAGAAGGCACTTAAAGACAAGGAAAATGTATAACATTTTTGAACAAGACAAACGGGAGAGTTGTCATACAATCCACTGACCAAATTGCCAATGTGAGACTCACATGGATTTAGTGATCTCATAAATTATGTCAAACACTCAAAAATTCCCTCATTGTTCGCCTGGTTTGTTTTAAAACTTTCGTGTTTTGTTTGTTGCTTCCATACCAAGGTAATTGTTACAAGGGTTAGATTGCTCTTTAACATGGACGACCCTGGGACTTTTAATCTCTCATCTTTATCTCATTACCGCTGATTACATAGGCTAATTGAAATTAACTAACCACTTTAACCGAAGAACAAATAAGTAAACAGACGATTAGTATCACAATCAAACTGGATTAGCTACATATCGGAACGCAAGACACGTGGATCAGCTGCACATTTTAGACCAACCTTCTCATGCTACAAAATTACGCGTTTGACTCACCTGACATATCTCGTATCAGGACAATTAGTTAACCCCTGGACAATCACTCCCTGGAATTTTTTTAAATTTAATTAATTAATTAATTTATTTATTTCTAATCTTTTGTCAGGGTAGCCCTTTCACCAATAAGTAGTGGTCTTCCATGGGGCCCTGAATAAACATGAACATATTTACATCAACAAGCATAACGTTTATACAGAACAGTTAAAATAAAATGTCATAGTACATTTAGAAAGATATGACGTGGCAAAAATTATACTCGTTTGCAAAATAAACATATGTCATTAACTTTGTTCAACAGTTATTTAAATAGGAACATTTTGGTTATTAAGTCGCAATTATGTGAATAAGTCATGATAATATTACAGAACATGCACGTAGTGTGCGTGTGTGTGTGTATATGGGGGGAGGGGGACTCGAACATGATGTCTTGTATTTTGGCTATTGTCTAAGGGGGTAATTATCCTCGGGGGGGGGGGGGGAGGGGGTATTGTCCCGGGGTGATTATCTAGGGGGTAATTGTCCTAGAACCGAAATTTCAACGTCATTGTAGTTTGTTTCTGCTATTAGTACATGAATATATATATATCTTAAAAATAAAATGAGTAAACACGCCTTAAAAGTCAAAGTTTGGGGTAACCCTTTAAAATATATTTGGAATTTGGAAGCATTCTCAATACCTTTCTATGCATGGCCCTTCTGGTTTGTGCACTTGATGAAAGGTTTGAATTTCAGGGATCGGGCCGTGTGACGACACTGAAGCTTTTTCAGCCAAAGCATTCATGTACATGTACATTTTACTTTATCAACCGTGATGAATTAAATAACCTTTGAGATTGAAAAGATGCACCAAGGCAATAACTACAACAAATATGGATGCAATTTCCAAAATGCTTAAAGACAAACATGATGGAAGGTATGTTTCAATGGTTTATGCGATAGACCCGAAGAATACTGTCAATACCTGAGACAAAGGGCTGTATCTTTTGGAGTGAAAAGTAATATCATGTTGAAAGGTAAAACTAACCGTAGGAACTACGAAAATACATAATATTAGAAAGAATGACTCCCATCCTAAAAAATGATTAAAATTCATCAACAAACAAGTGACAAAAGAGACTGATATTAGATTTAATTTCTTTATCATTAAATAAGATATGTATACACCTGTACATATTTTATAAATTAGACATTATTTTGTATGATCAATCACGTCGATCATACTGCACGTACATATTACATGCTTATATAGATGCACGTGGCAGGGATGTTTCGAGTGTCTTATCTAAATTTGTTTGCCCATATAATTAATAGCCTATAAAACAATAGATAAAAAGCATTATTAAACAAATCGCTTGCCAAAACCAAACAGAAGTACACACCAGTCGACTTAATCACTAATTAAACTTACCGCAGATTAAACGACAATGATTCTATTGTTTTATCAAGACCAGGTTGCATTAGATAATCTTATTACTTGTTGAGAACACAAATATATCAAGGCCTTTGAGCATACAGGATTTCCCATCATAGTATTCAAGGATAATCATTATGCATTAACTAATCATGATCTAGATTGCGCGAAGTCGAATTTCTCCGTCAGTTTTCATGAATTTTATGTATTTAGGGATTATGATTTCTAATTACCGGCAACCATTCAATTCAAATGATTCACACTTGTCTTGTAGTTATCCTTCAATCTAGGTCTTTCGGTGAAATCGCGGTTTTTTGCATTATTGCCAACATTGTTGTAAACTTATCAATAAATATTTACAAACCTAATATTGTACTGACAAATTTAGAATTGAGTATATCGTTTATCTAACACGTGTTACACCATGCACGAAAAGCTTTAAAGAGCCGCAAAAAAAACCCCCAAAGAACAAACGGAAAACAAAAAAAGAATGCAATATTTATAGTGTAAATGAATGGCAACTACGTGCAGCAAATGTCCTACATTGTACGTTTATTTACTATTTGCCATATTTTTACCAAACATTACAAATGATTAGTCTCATCGTTTAAGGGGGAGATGGAGAGATGTCTGTGGCTCGTGGATAAGGAAATTATGGACACAGACATGAAATGTAATCATTATTAAATGCATGAAGCGTGCTTGAATACTTTAGCTCACAATAAAAAATTAAAAAACACATGCATATATGATAAATGCACATGACATGGAGAAAGAAAGAGAGAAAGAGGAAAGAGAGAGAAAGAGAGAGAGAGAGAGATAGCGAGATAGGGTGAGAGAGAGATAGAGGAAAGAGGGTGAGAGAGAGAGAGAAAGAGAGAAAGAGGAAAGAGGAAAGAGAGAGAGAGAGAGATAGATAGAGAGAGAGAGAGAGAGGGGGGGGGGGCTAAGAGATTAAAAAAACGAGAACAACAACATACAAATAAACCAAGACGAAGGTTCACCCAGTCTTGGCCTGCAATGTAGGGCGACAATGGTCTCTCTACATTCTGATAAGATGCCAAACTTGGAAAGAGGAGACTTGGGGCAGACAGCCCTCCCCTCCAATGACCATTTCCATATTAGCTATTCATATTTGTTGGTAATACTTTTCAGTGGCGGTGTCGTGGTATAGTGCTTCATTCACTTGACCATCAGTCCAAGGATTTAGGGTTCGAATCCCAGCTCCAGCCCGGCACTAAGACGAAGGTGGTAAGAATTACACCCACAACAAAAAGTGAGTCACCCTTACTCAAATTGATGAGTCACTGGTTTGTCCGTACAGCGAAACACTTGAAGGATCATGTGAGTCACTATGACTCGATACAAATGAGTCTTAAAGACTCACTTGAAGTGAGTCTTAGATAAATAAGACTCATTTGTATCGAGTCATAGTGACTCACATGATCCTTCAAGTGTTTCGCTGTACGGACAAACCAGTGACTCATCAATTTGAGTAAGGGTGACTCACTTTTTGTTGTGGGTGCATCATTACATAGACCCCCTACTCCCTAGGCCTATCACACACATACCATACCATGCCAGAGTCACTGTCCACATTTGCAATGGAAAATATATCCTAAAATATCACATTTTAGCGATGTAATCGGTGGCCCCGCTACCCGAATCTGAAAAATCTACTTTGTACGCACTAAATTAAGCCTTAACTTGAGATTTATTTGTCACCCATACTGTCACGAAACAATCTTGAATTAATTCGTTTTAACAAGGATCTAGGAGTTTCGTTGTATAAAACAATGATGCAAGATCATGCATGTTTTCATTCGACACGGCTTCGTGCGATACAGTAGAATCTATACACTATGAACATGACTGACAATGAGAGCGGACAAAATATACAGTTCCTCAGGTAGACAAAGGAACATCCCTTCACAGCTATTATGTAAAAAGGTGAATATGCATGTGACACCTGTTCTACACATTTTTACATAATAGCAGTGAAGGGATGTTCCTTTGTCTACCTGAGGAATCCGCTCTCATTGTCAGTCATGTTCATAGTGATAGTTAAGTTACACACAGCCTCATCAACTCGAGTGCGGATATCGTAAAATGAACGCATGCATCTTGTATAATAATCAGAAGATTCAGCCCACGAATCCAGTCATAAAAATCATCGTTTAAAACCATATGAATAATTATGCGTACCAATTTTTCACTAGCTGCAGTCAAAACTCTTCTGAATCCAAGATATAAGATGGCGACGTCGCGTCGTCGATCGGGAATTCAACTATGGCTCGAGAATGCGCATTTTGGATGACGTCACGAAAGCATGCGCGCGCATGCATACAGCCTCACTTTCAAGTTGACTCACTTTTTTCTTCTAAAATGCTCTTATGTCGATCTTGACTCATTTTTTACGACCATGTGAGTCAGTCGAAGCATTTTGCAAATGCGTCAGCTCATGATTGACACACTGGTGAAATATAAATGAGTCAATAGAGACTCATTGGTTGTTACTAATGAGTCAATTTACACCTGACTCACGAAAATTATGCTTAAATGTGTCAAATGACTCACTTTTTGTTGTGGGTGTACATGGTCCTGAGAGAGAAGCACTTAAAGGCACACTGCCATACTTGTAGCTACTTGCTCCCTCTATATAGAAAACTTCCCCTATCGGTGCCTGTTGGTCCCCCATGATCCTCTTTTTCTTATGTTAAATGAGAGCTGAGTTAATGAGATATCCACCTGTCACAGTGACCTCGATGGCTCGCTGTGTGGTCTAATCCCTTCTTGCCCAGTAGTGGTGACGGTCTTTAAGCACTTAAGCTGATTGGGCTTCCCTAAAGATTTAGTTATGATAAATTAAATTAAATTAATCAACAGTTCATTATTAATTAGGCTACACCATTTCTTTTTATGACACACGTATATATCGCTACCCGGCTAAACATATTTTCATTTAAACTAGGACTAAAACGCAGATTTATAGACTGAAAATGACTTTCAGACTAAGGAACGCAGGCTTCAATTTCAGAAAGATACAGCTAACAGTTTTATCAATATCATGGAGAATTTTGTCACAAAGTCAGATCTACATGTATATTCCCGGACTGCAACGTCCATCCCTGGAATCTCCACGATGCAGGGCTGACCTGGGGATATTCAGCTGTAAGGCTACCCTGGGAGATGTTTGTTTTATCGTAGAGCCCCGAAGAATAGACCGTTCGGACGATCCGTTATTATTGCACATCAGTATAATATTTAATGACGTCACACAAATTACAAAGATATGTAATGTGTGGGGGAGGGGGTGGGTGGTCGGACAAATTTACTGACCACTTTACGGGGTTTCTTTTATTTTCAAAACGGAGCGGAAAATATTATAATGACCCTCGCAAGGCTCGCATAGTCTTTTTTTGACGAAACAAAAACTAAATGCTTAGGACGAAGGTTTTGACAAGAGGTTAAATAGAGAGAAACAAAACAAACCAAGACAAGATGAAATAAGGTTTAAGATTTACACGTGAATACAATAAGAATAACAAAACTAAAACAAACAAAGTAAGCGTCGAGACAGTGTCTTATTTCGCGGTTATGATTTCAAAATGGAAACGTAAACACCCCTTGGTTAGTAATAAAAAATCGCACTTGAAAAATTGTAAAATTGTGATTAACCCTCAGCTCAGCAACAGCTTCGAAAAAAAAAAACTCTTTTCATTTGGGATTGCCATCTGTAGTTTTCGTCACATCTTATCACATTTTGCTGGAGTTTTGATCTGTTTCGTTTTGTTTTGGATTTTATTTAGTTTTTTACGTGTCCCACATACTTGTAGAGCAAGGTTACTTTTTGCTTGGATTACAACCTTTGAAGTTGGTTATTGAAGTTGGTGCCTTTCCAAAAAAAGGTTGCACCCAGATTTGGTAGCATCTCATTAACCTTGTATCATATTTTATTGTAAAGAAGAAATAAAGCCGTGTCTGGTGATATCATTTTCATAATTGTGCTGCCAAGAATGACTGAACAGCAGGCTTTACACAAATTATTGTCAAAATCCTCTTGTACCAAGTTTGGGCGGACGCAATGAATGTAGGTCAAATGCCATTATGTGTGTGTTATCTCATTCCAAAACAAAACCATTACTCCTCTATTTACATTGACTATTAGGCAGTTGAATTATTAGTCATTTTTATTATTGTTAATATTATTATTGTTGTTGTTATTATAAATATTATTTTCATTATTATTAGTAGTAGTAGGAGATTAATTATTGTTATTATTCTTATTGCTGTTGTTGAGGTAATACCATCTTTTTTATTCTTATTGTCATTTATTTGTTTATTTATCTATTTATTATTTGTTGTAGGGTATTTTTAATCATAACACTCTGGTTCATAATTTCGTCACCACATTGTTTGCTCTTCTTCCAATACTTTTTATTTCTATTGTAATGTACACTTGAACACTTAATGGTGATCTGTAATACTTCGTTGTAAATATTATATGTTATACAATATTTTTCGTTTGTTTATGTACCACTGAAAGACCATTTATGTCACAATACCAGCTGTATCGATAAATTAAATACCATTCAGTGACATTGTTTCACAGTTGGTTCAAATCATCGTTTTTATCGTGTTTATTGTTTTGTTATGTTTTGTATTTTGAAGAGGAATTGAGTTGATGAATTCTAGCCATTGTCTGTATCAAATGAACCTGTTTTCTATCGCCCATTTGCTTCAGTTACAATGTAACGGCTCCCATCAGAGCTAACCTCGGAACAATGGGCATGTATGATCTTTAAAACAACAGATAACAGCTAAGTAGCCAGGTGGATGAAAGTGTTGTGACCTTGCCTCAGTCAACTACTGACTGTAAACATGCCCCATCTTTGTATTTTTAATTGCCATCATTATTTGGTCATGACAGTGAAACCCTTTTCAGCACTCTAAAATAAACAAACAGACCAGTAAATAAATAGTTATGAAAGTGATGTATAGTCTTTGAATGATTCATAATTCAACCTTTCTTTTTCTATTCATCTTGTTGTTGGGGGGTACCAACTTTTGCTCTCCATGTTGGTACTTATGAAATGTGGTGAATGAAAACTGTAACCCCTTCTCTCTCTGCATTTTATATGAAATAGAAATGGTATAGCTTTTTGTTCACCTCAAAAATATGTTTTCAGATTTAAAACAAGATCTTACAAGTTCATTACGTGAAAAAGACACTTTAAAATAAAAACTCAGATACAATCTTAGGATATATCCAAATTGTTGACCGCCGCTACATTCACATATCTGCACAGGTGTTCCTGCATATAGTCTGGAATCTTGCCAAATTTTCTCACCATAATGCATTGCTCAAAAGGTCTACAGTGAAAATATTTCACATTACATATTTCATAGCCAGACCAGTCAAATGCGATTAAGAGAGTATACATATCACATTTCATGTGTTTCGCTGGCAGACGTATCTTAAAGACATAGTTGAGGTGAGGTCTTGCGATTGCATCTTGCAAATGTTGGAGGTACCTGTCAACGAGTTATCTTGTCAAGAATGATCATGTAGTACCCCGCCCCCCCTCTTCCGGGAACGGAGGGACCGCATGCGTGTTCCCAAAATCTCTGGCTGGTAACAAAAGAAAAAGGTCTACCCGTATTGACTTTACACAACGGACTTATGCTGAAAGGGGGAGGGGGGTGCTTGGAACACGCATATGCGTACACATAAATGACTGCGGATTGGGTGGTTTGAAAATATCAAAAACGATATCAAATCAACTCAATCTTTCAGGACGGATTGGAACCTACAACATTTGGATTGAGTGTCAAGTGAATGAACCACTAAACCACGACATCCTTTTAATGTAAAGTTCGTTCTATGATATGTCTCCAATGAAATTACAAACTAGGCCTTTACTGGAAATTTCTGAAAATGTATTGTTCAATCTTACCAAATCCAATCTTGTTCTTTAAGAGGCTATGGCATTTTTCAAAGTCTAGATCGACAGTCCCAATGGAAATGTAGTCACGTGTATCGGTGGCACGTGTTTCTAAAATGCCAAGTTCAGGACCCTCAGTCGGTCAAAATACACCTACATCTCAAGCAGGGGAGGATCAAGGAGTGTGTAAAGTTGGGGGAGGGGGTGGGAGGGGGTTCATCACAAGTTTGACAAATTGAATTATTGAATGCACATCGGGTTTCATGGGGGGGGGGGTGTTGACGCGTGTCGGTTCCCCCTTCCCGTGATCTAAAGTGCCTGGTTTAGAAAATGAATCTTACAATGAAAAAGAATAATACTTACATGTATAACACCCAATCTTCGTTTTTTTTCCTTCTAATTCCTTTTCCAGGCTGCCCATCTGCCTGTCTCAGTAACTTTATCCAAGTAGATGTATTATGTTTTCTTTTGGTAGACTAAAAAGTTTCAAACTAAACCGCTCTCGATTAATACAGGAATATACATAGCTCAATATTCACCCGATGGGGTAACAACATTTTGTCCCAGCCTTTTCACCTGTTTATCTTTCAGGGCTCCGTCGCACAAAACTTACCATTGATGGTAATAACTACCATGGAAACCATGATTTTGATTTGCTGTTGAGCACTGTTTCCATGGTAGTTGCCATTGATGGCAAAGTTACCATCAATTGTAAGTTTTATGCAACGGGGCCCAGATCTTAAAGAAAGCTTTAAAGAAAAGTAAAGGTAGAATAATTAGTCATTGTAGCTTTTAATTGAATCTTAAAATACCGTTTAATTCTTGGTAAACGAACGAAAATAATTCCACAAAATAATATTGAAGTGGACCCTGGGAATCGCAGCAATCATTCCAGACATCTTTTAAGACGGGTTTATAGAACACAATGAGTAGAGGTCTGTCTCGTTTAACTTCGTGGTATGGGGTTTGATTAATAGCTTACATTGCATTACTCGAATTACACACGCGTCTTCAATGAATAGTGTTCTAAAATTAGATGAAGTCGTTGAACGCTAAATTCAAATTAGCTCGTTAATTCGGGTGAGCAAGGCTCTCTCAATAATATATTTCTTTTTCTTTCTTCACCTCCTGTATCTCTCATTACACAACTCAATAGACCATACTTGGAAAAATGTGATGGGACCGCTTTTTGAATGTCTCACTATGACCTAATGTTCCCTAGTCCATCAATCATTCATATTTCATGACGCAATTTACTTCTATCTATTAATAATATCTTATTTTCTATGAATTCATAGTCTATAGATTAGTTTTAATGAAACAATACCACGAAAAGCTTTAAAAAGTTTGTGTTAAAAAAATATGTAAAGATAATGTGCGTGTTCAATTATTCATAGGGAGTACGTGGGGGGAGGGGGTCATTCTGCACCTCAATATTCAGGCTAAAAGTAACATATGCGGGCAGCGAGGTGGTATTTTTTCCCCTTAAAAACGCACCTTATAATAGAATTTTAAGACAAATGGCATAAATGGCCCTAAAAATGCAATGTATAATGGAGGTCACCAAACATATCAGAATTAAAGCGTCGAAAAGCTTGCTCGCGACATACACTAGACAATGATTGATAGGACACAAGCCGTCACCCCTCTTAAATATATTGTGCTCGTATATGATCAATGGCTGCAAGAAAACGTGAATTGGTCTGGGCCGCGTCTTATAAAGAGTTGCGATTGTTTGAAATTAATCACATGGTGATATCAATCACAACTTTACAATCTCCGATAGATACGTGAATTGGTCTGGGCCGCGTCTTATAAAGAGTTGCGATTGTTTGAAATTAATCACATGGTGATATCAATCACAACTTTACAATCTCCGATAGATAATCTCCAATAAATTTGCATGTGATTAAAGGACTCTTTTGGTGGACTCCATTGGAGGATTGGAGGGTGATCAATCTGGATTAGTTTAAAACCTTTATAACACAGGTCCTAGTTGCCATTGATCCTAATCTATCACGACTGAAGTTTGATATTCATATTGAGAATCATCCAACAAGTATCAAGTACATAATTATGCAGAGTGGTGGAATATGGACCTGTTATAATATTACATACTAAGCTACAGAAAGAACCTCAACCTGGGCTAACTTTGAGTCTAGATGTTGATTGAAAATGTGTGTTATACTCGTCGGCACTTAAACCATTGCTTACGAGAACCCACTGGTCCCTGTGTTAAACTAATGAGTAGGAGTTAATTCAGAAGTCAATGGGTCAATAGAGCCTTAAGGTAGAATATCAGTACGAGAATATACCTGACGATGCTTAAAGGGATCCGGTAACTTTGTCTTAGATCCTTTAGAAATAATCCTTGATTTAGCTCATGCTGCAATGATAATTATAAACCTTTAGGTCAGTCAGGAACCCCATGACTTTTACAAGCCGATCGCCTGTCTGATTATCAAGATATTTATGATTGGAATTACAAATTTTGAAAACCGTTCGCCTGACGGTTTTCATAACACTACAGTCTACTGGGGAAAACGTGTATGGTAAAACCGGTCACTCAAAGATTTTTACTTTTTTGAGGCACTTCTTGATCATTTTGAAGCGCAATTTTTTTAGGGCTTCAATTTTACACCATACCACAGACACTGATAACACGTAGGGCCATGTATCTCAGATTTAACATTATTAAACGATCCCTTTAAGGTAGAATATCAGTACGAGAATATACCTGACAATGGCATATGCTTAAAGCAAAGAAGAAGATTGTTGGAGTCTGTAGAAAGTACAGGGCCTTGTTTCATAAAACTTGATATCAGTAACAAATACAAGCTACTGTTATAAGCTACTGAAATCATGGCATCTGATTGGCTGAAAGCAGATTAGTCACAGAAATTAAGCAGTTGTTATAGATAACAAGTTTTATGAAACGGGCCCCAGATGTATGTGATACCCGGTGGGGTCAATAGACCGGTTGACTAAACAAATTCAAATTTAAGGATGTTTCTTTCCTGGGAACCTAGTGACGAGATATACATTAATGAATGAACTACAATACTTGTAATCCAGTCTGCATACCTTACTTGTTGCTATTTCGGGCAAGCCTTGGGCAAGCTTTCAGGTTATCAAGAACAACCTTAGTTTAAAAAGTATGCATCAATTTGAATAATTATGTTAGTTTAAAGACTTTAGTGGTTTATTCATATTGAAAGTAACGTATGATTGTTAGCGAAGTCGAAAACGCCCCCTATTTAAACACTCCCTAGCACATTTTCCATATTAAAGAGAATTGATCCATTTTGTCTATTAGTGTAAGATTGTAAAGTGTGATCGATTCGGATCACCCACATTTCCTAATACGGAAACGGTGCTCTGAATGCAATGATCAAGTCCTATCTTGCGCACTTTATAAATGCAAAATATTAAGCAAACACCAAAAGAAAGAGCAGGTGCACTAACGGTAGAGAGTAAAGAAACATTCACCTACCTGGTTACACATGAGAAAACGTATGATTCCTCTCCGCAAAATGTGATTAATCCGAATATAAATCCAGAGATTTAGCCAAATAAAAAGTTCCTATAGGTATCGTCAAACAAGTAATACCATATATAATATGAATTGTTTCTATACTCGTTTGTGTACTGTATTATGTTACTATGCTAGTTTGCTACGCGTTAAGAAAGTTTTTAAGGTGCGCGTGACGTAACAATGCCCTTACCACCGTCACTGGTCCGAATGCAGAAAACTTGCATTTGATTTGACCCGCGCATTTTATGGTATCATCAGATATTTTGAAGATGGAAGAAATGGGTTTTTGCCTATTTTTTGTATAAACTCAATATTCTATAGCTATAGCTATTAGAATGATGTTTCATCCTTCCTAGCTATAGTATGGAAAATATATACGGTCATATATAAAATAACATCAAGTCGATTTGAAATAAGAATTTCTTTGCGCTGTATACGGTACACTGTAAAAAAAAAATTGTTCATTGGTAATTTTTACGTATTTTTTTTCATGTAGAATTTACTTGAAAACATTAGTTTTGCCACTTACGCACTAAATTTAAGTCTTGCTAACTCAAACTTTCAATTTAGTAGAACATACGTGGAATATTTAAGTAAAATCAAATACTAATTTAGTAATTTTAACTCAAAATCAGAAATTATACGTATTACTCAAACAATTTATGTTGATTATTCTTATCTTTTTAAAGTAAGGACCGATGCAGTGCGTAATAGAAATATTTACATAATTTATGAATATTCATTAAGACCAAATTAAACTCTTTTTTTAAATAAAACAATTCTTTTTTGTGGTTGAATGAAAATTTAAGGACTTTAAAACATTTACTAATTCATTTAACATGGCTTAGCAAAGACAAGACAATTTTTAATTGTTACCCAGTTTAAAACAATTCAAAACTTGATATTTCAGGAAATTGTCAACCAAATTTCCTTTTAAGATGCTACGATCAAGTATATATAAAATTTGGAGCCTTTCAATATGTGTCCAATCTTAAATAGAAGTAGTGTTATTGATTAGTGATTAATCTTAAATAGAAGTAGTGAATGATTAGTGGATGTTACTTGTTAGATTAGATGGGTACCAAATCGTGCAATATGTAATCCTATCATAGCTTTTTTTTAATTATCCAAAATGATTACAATACTTAAATTATTTACGTTAATGTAACTCGATTTAACTGAGTAAAAATTTATTCAGCAAAATAAGTAAATTCTACTTAAGATGCCGTAGGTATATTTACTTAATAAAAATAAGGCAATTCTTTTCCTCAATTTTATTGAGTTATTTCGACTATTATTTTTTTACAGTGTATGGATAATGCACAATGGTATAGACATTACCAGGCAAAGATGAGTAATTCAAAAAATAATTCATGCCCATATATCCATCGACATAATTATTCTTTAAAAATTCATAAAGTTAAAGGCAGTAAGAGAGAATTTTTGTGATAATAATAATAATATAATAATAACACAATTTATAATGCGCACATATCCACCCCAAGAGATGCTCAAGGCGCCTAACAAGGTAAGTACATTAAACTTAAGAGAACGAAAATAATTTAACATAATTAAATATAATTCAACAACGTTAATTACATCAGATTGTGAAATACACTACGTCTTAACTAAGGAATTCAGACATTAGATAGGTTTCCGATTTTTGGGGGAACAAATTTTGATTGGCTGACATTTTGATTGAATGGGGTAGGGAGTTCCATTCAAATATACCATGCCTTCTATTCGAGGTACTGGATAAACTATGGGCCTCGGCGACTCCAAAAGTACCATTTGCTTCGGAGCTGCGCCCCCCAGCAAATAATACTATTGCTGTCACCTCTTGCGCATAGTTTTAACCAGAACCTCTCAAGGCAGTGTATATTTGTATATTATTATCACAACTCTCTACATTACAAATAATGCAACCATACCATTTGAAGTATGGAAATAACGGGATCAGTGACATGTGAACTAAATGAGTGAGTTAATTCATTTATCTATTTCAGTTAATATTTATTTTGGGTCATCATTAAACAGGAGATCATGAATGATTTCAACATATGAATTTAGATAGAATGTTTGAAGTACTGTTTTCATTGGTTTTGATGACATTTACATTATATTTACTGTCATATTGCCCTCTCCCTTTTCAACAAACCAAAAGGTCACGTTGAAAAAGTTACATAGTGCGATACTGAGATGGTGCGGAATAGGTACATAAATAAGGAAAGAGAGAGATGGAAAATAAAACGAAAGACAGAGACAGACAGAGAGAGCGAGGGAGATGGGTGAGACCATAGGGTGAGACAGTTAAGCCTCGTTCAGATTATGATGCGGCAAAACCGAGGCTGATTTTTTAAAAAGCTTAAACTGATCTACGCCTTACATTATTGTGTGGATCTTTAATAAAACGGAGCTCGCTGAATTACTCGCACGACATTTACTCAACGGAGCAGCCATTTATTTACATGTTTTAAAATAAACCGCAGTGGCTTTTTCACGGCAGTTAATTATCTCACCATATCTCAACAAGCCCGAGAATGGCGGAATAAAGATATACCCATGTAATCTATTTAATTTATTAAAAAAAAAAACTTTTCCTAACCCAATTCGAAAGTGAACAAGAATAAGTTGCTTTCTTTTTAGTCATACAGATGCAAACATTCATCCTTACTACTTTGGGGTCCACTGGACCTAGGTTTTGGAATTCCCTTGAAACAAGAATAGCGCAATCGGTCAGTATTTATGTATTTAAGCGCAAACTGAAGCTACTTTATTTGAGTCGATATCGTCTAGATTTATATTTGTGATCAATATTTAAGAAAATTATTTACTTTATAGGTCAGCATAATTCTACTCCCGTTTCTCTCATCTATTCATCCGTCTGTCTTGTTTCGTTCTTGTCTGTGTTTCAGTCCTGTTGCTCGTAGTATTTTCCTGTTTCTCTTGCTTATAGCCATTGTTTAGTAATTAGTAGATTTTAGTATACTTATTTATGTTTATATTTTCTCAGTTGTTTAGTTAGTTTAGTTTGTCAGCATTTAAATTTATGCATTATTCTTATCTGACGAGTTTGTTCTTTTAGAACATACTCACAGTAAGCTACTCATGAAGGACCTTAAATCCACAAGCCTTGCTTTCAACCAAGGTCACCTCATCTTTCTATTGTAACGTCATATTATGTTAACTTGTTATATTCATGTCATATTTGTAAAGTGTGTTAGAAAGATAAATAAAACTTGAACTTGAACTAAATTAAGCCTGATCAAGGAGTTGTTACCCTGCATCAAATTCATTCCCTAGCTGGGTCATGTTAGAACACAAGATGGCGCCCTTCCACGGTTTTCAGCAGAGCCATCAATTATATTATTGGACACCTAGGGTTCAGTCGGTCACAACATGGCTTAGATTAATTTCTTTGGCTTTGACTCCTTTGAGTTTGGATCAGGTCTGATTGTATTACCAAATCATTAACATGTGTACATTCATTTACTTAGTATAATCAATTCAATACCCATACACATTATTTGTTAACTGAAGCTAACAAATAGCAATATGCTAATCGAGGTTAGCCCCCGAGTAAGTGTTTTATTTCACATTTGATGCAACCACAACATTAAGGTTTACACACAACATAATGTTCATATCTGTATATAAGGAACGTATATTTACTATTTACAAACCAAAAAAAGTACAGTTAAATTATATAGCGTAACATATAGCTTCGGATAATCAGTGCTTGCATAACAAAGCAGTATTAGCCATATTTTGTGCCCGTCTCAAAACATGTCGGCCAAACCCTTCTAATCAATGGCATTAGTCTTCATCAGAGCTATCTTTAATATTCAGTCTAGAAACTAAACGGGTTTCCTTGCATAATTTGAATACAAGGACACTGCTAACGTTTAAATGTCACATATAGGACAAACATGACATATTCATGATTTCTGCAAAGTTCTACAGAATTTGATGTTTGGCTGCAAATGGGACAAAGTACCTCTAGAACCCCTATTTATAGTAAGGGTAAGGGAAATACAGCGTCGTTCTTTTGATTTACCAGATCATTAATATCACTCAAAAGAAAAATGAAGATACAAATTATACAATGAAGGAGCAATAATTGTTTATTCACTGATAATATAAAAATATGATATAGAATTATATTATAGATATAATATGTATACAAGCATATTTATCATAAATATACATATAAAAATGCAGAAATAAAATACGCTCCCCTGTCAGGGTGTACATAAACATGGGGAAAAGAACTATACAACATGGAATGTTGCTACATCCCGTTTACCGACGATTATTTAGTAGGCCTAATCTGCTTTTAATAAAGGAAATTGTGCAAAGTGTACCCCACTACATTGTTATAAAAAGATAATAAGAAGAAATAAATTGATTTTGTGGACTAAACAGAAAGTAAGCTTACAGGAATTTTAATTATAAGCATACCATAATCTATACAAATGGAAAAAAATCAACAGAAATTGAACATAATGGTTACGAATTATTGATAACAAAACTACTTTTCTGTACATTATTATTACAGATTCAGGAAGGCATAACTCGTGGCTCCTCTTACATAGAATGTTGCGCTCAAATACAAGTCATCAGTAAGTGTTTCTGATTGGTTGAATGTACCGTCGCTATAACGGCATTGTGTTTGATCAGAGCTTGTTGAGAAATAGGCCCATGATGACGGAGGCTTGCCTTCACGGAGGAAAAGGAGGAGGCCAGGAAGAAAATGAATATCTCCACAAGCCACTATTTCCTGCATTTGAATTATTTCGAGAGTGGATGTGTTGTCGTCGAAGAGGTGCATCGGTTGGTGGTGGTGGGGGTGCAACCGTAGGCGGAGGGGGTACAAAAAAGGGTATGAGAGGGGGTTCAATTGTTGGTGGCGGAAGGGGTGGAGACTGTGGTGATGGTGGTGATGATCTATCAAAATATATCCATTCACCTGCTGCATTCGAATTGTTCATCGAAGGTGGTAGTGGTGGTGGTGGTGGGGCTGGTGGGGCTGGTGGGACATTGGACGGTGGTGGTGGTGGTGATACACCGGGTGGTGGTGGCACGGCTTCAGACTCTTCCTCTTCGATCACCTCGGCTACCACCGTCTCCTTTGGCTTTGCTCCTTTAGACTTCTTCACTTTGGCCTTCTTGACTTTAGCTTTCCCTCCACTTGCTTTCCCTTTGGTCCCAGATCGTCTGATTGTATTGAAATGCATTACGAAAGTGACGGTGTACACATAAATATATTGAATACGATCGCAAAGACCAGTCACAAAACAAAGTCATGACTGGGATCTACATTTTACAAGCTGTGAGCTTCCCAGTAGACCCGTTCATATTCAGTTTCCCATTACTTTACTGTTCCAGATCTCAATCTATTTTCCCTTCTGAAATCAATTTAAATATAGGTCTTAAACTTGAATAATTTGCGGAATAATATAAGATTAAAAAAATAAAATAAAGCAGTTTCACTCGCCTTATTCATCAATTTCCAAATATGCGAATATATCAATGACGTGTTCCGTAATACGAACATTATTTCTACGGTAGATACCATGGGGCATTGAAGTTGCCCATGTCTTGATTTTCGACAGAAGTAAAGTCGCGATGATGTTATTGACTGCTTTAGTTTCCCCAGGAGGGGGAGGTGAGTCGAGGGGTGGTGGTGGTGGAAGGGGGTACCCAGACCTGCCTATGATGATAAAACATACAAAATATCTCGAGATCTGTTCGATTATGGTTTTCCTCTATCACAATAAATCAATAAAAACTAACTATGAATGTCGTATTACGTTCAACTGTTAATTTTCGATAGTTCGGATGTAAGAAAGTAGAATAAAGAGAGATACCTCTGGAATATGACGACGACAACGATCGAAATGAGGGCAACCAGAGGTATAGTTGCAGGAATGATCATCTGCATCACGGAACCTGTTAAGAAGATAAAATACATGAAATTTAGAGCAGAGTCAAATAGCTAAAATATCAGTAATAGTATAGACATAATACATTAATATAATAAATAACATACTTGTAATAAATTATACTGCCATAAATAAACTAATATCTTACACAATTTGACTAACATTTTCATTTCATCTTCAGAATTGATTTATTTTAATTTCCCCCAAAATACAAATTTGTATAATATAATAAATATTATGCAGAATTGTACAAAACAGTATTACATTTTATATAAAGAAAATTAATACAACAATTACTACATTTGAAAAAGAAAAAGTAAAATGAAACTCTAACAGTACAACAATTACAAATGAATCATGTGGCTATTATGCTTAACTATAACAACTTACCGCCGCTACCACCACCACTCTTGGAGTGAACTGAAAGACATGGAACGAAATAGAGAGTTAGGCTTCATGACACGGACATGGAACAAAGACGTACAGCAGGATTGAATAAGCGATATCATAACCCATCAGGCGCGAACGCATGGGGGGGGGGGGGAGGTTTATCCCCCCTCAAAACAAAAAAAAAATTGTGCTAAAGGATGCGGGGGGAAAAAAGACCCCCCCCCCCCGCCCCTCACTGAACGAAATATTTTAAAGGTTTGGAATGTGATCGATAACTCTATGATGTTACTTGTCGTAAGGATGGATGTTCAGGAACGAGTAACATTTCATATGAGCTAGAGTTAAATTTGTTGGACTTCTATACTGCCGAACGATTATGGAGAATAAAACCTAGCTAGAACATTTATAAAATCAGTGCGAGTACGCCCGACATTACAACCGGAATATTATTATACCATAAGGTAAATATGAACAACTCTGATAAATCTAAAATCTTAAGGTGCCTGGGTATGATAATGGTATTCACTTACTCTTTAGAAGAACAACATGGCGGTTGAAAGTTTTGTCTCCTGATAGCACTGAACAGACATACACGCCCTCATCGTCTGGTTCCACACGTTTGATTTCAAGGTCTGCAAGGTCGACAAGCACGAAGCGATCTGCAGGATAGCAAATATCAAATGATAGTGTCTTCATGGGAACAGCGGAGAAGGAGCACATTATAGAAGTGTCCATGATTATCTTAGAAACAATTTGTGATCAACTTGTCTCTATAAAAACAACCCAATCTGTGGCATAACAAGTGGCAAATGGTAAAGTGTCCAGGAGGGGCAGCGGGGAAGGTAGAATCATCTTTTGAAGACAAAAGATTTTCATCTTATCTCTATAACACCATGGTCCCTAATACATGATATCAACCCAAAGCTTATGCATCCTAGTCATCTGGCTTTCAGGATCAGCTAAGTTGACAAGAACTTTCAAGAACCTGATATAATCCTCTTGAAATTGATGTAATCGTCATAACGGGACATGAAATATCTTCCCTGGTGAAAATACTTCGTCATGAAGGCACCCGCTTATGTTACATGAATGGAAATGAAGTTATTCTCAGTCCATACCCATTCAGAGCTTGCATTTTCGGGTGGGTTTTTGCTGGGAAACCCTTGGCGGGGAAAAATCGTGACAAGATAAGACATTTGACAAAACACACTCACCATCCATCTGTACGGGTTCTTCGTTCTTAGACCAAACAACCTTCGATCCTGGATGGTCTTCGACGAACCGGCTATCTAGGCAACTGATGACCACGCCCTTTCCTTCCTCGGCTTCAAATTCACTGATGGCTGTACTATCTAAAAAACAAATTCATTATTTCATCGAAATGATGATATTATTACAAAGTGACAGACATATTTTCAATGAAACGTCTGCTGAAAGAAGTAACCAATCATGCATTTGTAATGGATTTGTATATAACGTAATGCGTTCTGTGGACTTTCACATGAAGCGTAGTAAATGGAATAACTGATGGAAAAATGCTAGGTCGGTAGCCAGGACATGATACACAGTGTCCATAGTCCCGCGTGCATAATAATCATACAGGAATGGCGTCATTATGATGATTATACGGAATGCCATAAAGAGGAGTTTTGAGTTCAGGTAAATTTGAAAAATAATTCTTGAGATTTCTCGTTCTTTATGTGTCGGTTTGGAGGAATAACGTGGTAAAATTCATCTAAGAGTATTGCTTTTTCAGCATTTTCAGAAGCCCCCATCTAAGATTAAGCCAAGTTAAAAACTTTAGACCACAATTCTTTTGTTTGTGTGTGTGAAAGCAAGAATGCGTCAATTTTCAATTAATTTTTAGCTTTCCAAAACTTTACATGCTTACAGTATGCACGTGCAGAAAGACCGGAACGGCGAGATTTGAACGTATCACGAAACCTACCTTTACATAGTTCATCAGCGGAGCAATCTTCTGAATCGACATCTTCACCAAGGCAACTGTCGATGACACACTCCCGATAGCGCATGCGCACACCAACGCCACACGTGACCGTACATGACTGCCAGCTGTCCCAAGCGCCCCAATCGTCTCCACCTTCTCCTTCTCCTCCTCCTCCTTCTCCTCCTCCTCCCCCTCCCCCTCCTCCCCCTCCTCCTTCCTCTATCCCTGCTTCGTCAACACTATCCAATCCTCCAGCATTTTCTGTGTAATATAAGAAAATACGACTCGCACATGTCTGACAAAAGATTGATACGTCAAGCACAGATGCCAAATCATCAACATTCTGCAATTTAACTTGGTCACTAATATTCTGAATATTTTAATCAAATCTAAATCAGAGTTATAGTGTCTTGGCAGTTCTAGGCAGAAATAATCTTTGTAGATTGGTCAGCCTTAAAACCCAAGAAGAAGAACAACAATTGATGCTCAGCCTGAAGGCGGCTCGCAGACTTTCTAACCTTGTATTGGGCCTTGAGGGGTCAAAGCCCCGCTTTTTGGTGGTTTGGGGCGTAACTACAATGATGAATTAAATGTCTTTTTCCTGTCCTTCTTTTTCTGGGAAATAGACTACAACTATAGTTTTGAAGTCAATAGGAAGATGCCAGCGTTCCCGAAAAATAAGAATAATGGAATAATAAAAACATGTGAAACGTACGTGAACCTTGAATTGAACCAGAACGGAAACTTGACTGGCAAGGCTGAGATCCGCAATCGCTGGACTCCATGTATCCGCCCTCGCAATCCACGGCGAGACTCTCATTAGGTCCTTCGCATTCACGCAAACGTGACCGGGTACCGCCTCCGCAGGTAGCGCTACAAATTGACCAATCGTTCCAAGTTGACCAGGTCTTGACTTCGGATCCACTGCTTGGTTGTTCAGGAGAGCTCTCGTATTTCAAATCAGACTGACCCGCTCTGCTAGGTGTGGGACCAGCCCTTGTTCTTGACGTTGCCACACAAGGCGCAGAACCGCAATCGCTTTCGTCCATGTATTCACCCTCGCAGCCTGGAGCGAGATTCCTGTTGGCATCGTTGCATTCTCGCCATCGGGAACGACTACCACCGTCACAACTGGCGCTACATTTTGTCCATTCGCTCCAAGATACCCAAGAGACGGACTGTGAGCTGCTATGATCTTTAGCACTTGCTGAACTTGATGCCGACTGGCAAGGCGTAGACTTACAAGTGCCAGTGTCCATGTATTCACCCTCGCAGCCCGAAGCTAAATTCTTGTTGGCATCGTTGCATTCTCGCCATCGGGTACGAGTGCCGCCGTCACAACTGGCGCTACATTCTGTCCATTCGCTCCACGATGTCCAAGAGATGGCTCCTCCGTTAGTCGACTGCTTGGTTGAGCTTTTGGAGTGCGAGCTAGATTGACCCAGTTGAGAAGAGCTCGGTGATTTAGCACTACCTGAATAGCGTTGGTCAGGTTTTGGTGGAGCTATAAGACGAAAGACCCAATTAAGAACATGCTATGCATTATTTCTTTCAAAGACTTTCGAAAAATCAACTTGTGGTATTTCAGCAGCCTGTTCAATTGAAATGTGTGAATTTTAACGACGTATTACATAACCCCACCTTGATTTCTGATCCATACATAAGTTTTGAAATTTCCTTTGAGTTGGTTTCTCGAAAGTCTTCACAACAATAGTGCTCATATTAAACAACCAACAGTATAGTCATGGGTTACTCACGAGGAGCTAATCCAATTGTCTTTTCTTAGATTAAAACGTTCACGATCAGCACATATTTCAGACGAATCAGGAATCTTGCACTTAACCATCCCACTCCTGCGTCTTATTTATAGTAAAAGACTGCGACCGTCATTACCGTCCATTTAATTACCCGAATTACCTTGTACGACGCAACGAAAATGGCATCTTGTGAGCCATTAGCCTCAAAGCATTTTCTTACCCACAGCCAGAGCATTACTTCTGAGGAACAAGTGGTGGTACTTTTCATAGTGGAGAGACTCAATTTTGGGTAACATTTTCCAGGATGGTCTGTGAAATGCTCCTAGACGCTATTAACGAATGAACTCGTCTGTCTAGAGCCAGAAGGGTGTTAATTTCTGAACTCTGATTGGTGTAATAATATTGTTTTGTTTCTACCTGACTGCACTGAGAGCATGTTTATGCTTGTAGGTAATCAACCAGAAGGGACAAATGGCTTAAAATCTTCTCCGAGGGACTTAGACTAGTAATGAGGTATACTTTATAAAACAACGCTAGCGCATCGACTTGGTGTCGAACCCGGGACCCCCCGATTGCGAGACCACTGCACTACACATGAGTCATCGCGCCTACTTTGGCACAGAGTTAACTCCCTTTTGGCTATAAAGAGATGAATTGCAGGAATCCAGTTGATCAGGCAACAGCAGTTTTCACTCACCGCTTTCTCCGGAGCAGGATTGTGTATTGCATTCCTTTTTATTTGTATCTTTGCCCGGACATCCAGGCATCCATTTGCCGTTCTCCTCACAGTTACGGTACCTTACTGTCTCGCCGCCATCGCAGGTCTTACTGCAATCCCACCAAGTCTCCCACTCCGTCCATTCAGCAAAGTTTTCTGCAAAACGATGTATTTTTATTAAAAAAACAAAACCCCGCATAAAACATGAAGTCTATCTTTAATTCAGACACATCGACAGAACGGAGTTACCCTTCAAATTTTAAGTCTAAAACTCGAATATTCTTTTTTTCTTTGGGTATGGGAAGGGGTAACATTTCCGGCAATATTTATACGTGATGAAAATAAGGTGGTGGTAATGGTGGGCTTGAAAAGGAATCCATCTTTCGGCGATTGTTGATATCTGATATCATTGTCCTCTGCGGGAAATGTGAATTTAGCTTCGCATGATCATAATATTTTTTCTTCTTTGTTGATTGGTCGCTTGCAGATGGGTTCTCTACTTCTACATCCACTGAAAATGTTCTAGCATCATCTGTCAAAATAATAATTCAAGATGAACAGTCGTCTGACAAGCCGGCCGACATCAACCAATTAGGGAAATAAGTCACACGCTTATGTGTTTCCAAGAATGTTTTATGCAGGGCTAGCTACGCAACAACAACAACAACAACAATAATAATATTAATAATAATAACAATAATAATAATAATAATAAAAAGAAGAAGAAGAAGAAGAAGAAGAAGAAGAAGGAAGAGGAGAAGAAGAATTAAAACAATGATAATAATATTTATGATGATAATGACAATAATGATACTTATCATAATGATAATAATATAACTCACGGTGTCCACTGGACCACGACACCTACATTGTTCCCAGACAGTGGGTTACAGCAAAAAGAAGAAAAAAATGAATAAAATAAAATAGGGACCTTACTTGGCCAAATACTAGGCCTTGGTATTCCATAGCTAGAGAATGGAGCTGGTGTGCAGAGCGAGGATCCACAATCGTCATACGCCATGGTATCACCCTTGCAGTCCCCAACATTTTTTCCGTTTATGTCACGACAGGAACGGTACCGGGTCTTCGTACCCCCTACACAGCTCATACTGCATCTGGCCCAAGTGGCCCATTCTGTCCAAGAACCAAGGATGACCCTTTTCGGCTTAGCTGTGAATGAGAGAAATCATAGATTTTTCATTTTCATTTCCTCTATACTAAAAAGATATCTTTTTATACATGCATCCACAATATTGTTATTGAACATTATTAAGAGCTTATTTCCAAAAGGGGTTAAATCTACTTTCGATTGAAATTGATTTTGTTAGATGAATAATCATGTGCACCAGGCACATGCGATTCGAATGCACTATATTGCATTACAAAAATATATATGTCGAAAAGTAGACAATTTCGATAACGAATTCTGTTTTATTCCAAAAAAGGAGTTAAATCAAAACTGGTTTCATTCTAAAAGGGGTTAAATGTACTCTGGTGATAACGAATGTGTTCATAAATGTGAAAGGACGTTTCCCAAAGCCCGGTCTCACGACTTCTTTGGGTATATATTGCAATCATAAGTTTAGACGATCACTCCAAGATTTCAATAGATCATGTAACATATTTAAATTAATTCAACCAATATTTTTGGATTTAAATCCTTTTCGAATGAAACTCCTCACAACAATCAAGAAAGTACTTGTTACAGGAGAGATTCCAGAAAGGTAACCTATTTTAACTTTCCTGAATTGCCCTGAATACCCCCTCATTCCGCTTCTACTTGTATTAAAGCTTACTGTACTATTTTATACGAGGAATTAGACTGTCCTGCAAGGTTACTGTACAGGTGGTTATCTCATCAAGTCAGCTCTCAGTTAAGATAAGGAAAAGAGGATCATGGGCGACCAATGGTCACCGATTAGGCATTGTTTGTTATATAGAGGGCGCACAAGTAGTGCAGTGGGCCTTTAAAGGCAACATCACGCAGGAGATTGTACTTCCCCCTATATCAACGAGATCATACTCACGTTTTTGACCCGGGCATAACTGTACGTTGCATTTGAGATCTTCTACGTCCGGACCGCCGCAAGCAGTAAAGGAGAGAACGTTATAGATGTCACGCTCATTGCGACACTCACGTTTTCGATACTTCTTTCCTCCTCCGCATGATCTACCGCAGTGCGTCCACTGCTCCCAGTCGGTCCATGATACATAGTCTGTTTAGCAAAGCAAAAGGGTATCCATAAGGCCTTTACAAAAAGATGTTATTGCCCTTTGCATTGACATGTACGGTCGGCTTTTTTTTTAAGTTTTTTTTTAAATCCGTTTTTTAGAGGAAAAAAATGTATTAAAGCATTCAAAGCTGAACAAATATTAGCCCAAAGGGGAAGTTTATAAAAAAAAGTTTTGGCAACTAAAGGGCGATACTCCATCTTTTTGTTGTTAGGCCTAATCATTGGGGTGACGTGGTTCATTCACTGGACTAAAGATTAGATAAAACAAAGGACGATAACAAATATTTAAAAAATATGTGAAGATAAAATAGTTATTGAAATAGACATGTAATATACGATATTTGTGTTTAAATCAAGAAAATTCAATAGGATTATTCAAAAGCACAATTTGCATAATCATATTCATAACAACTTACCTAAAATTCGATAGTCCTTTCTCTTGGGCTTATCCTTCATCTTGGGACAGCTCGGAATCCCACATGCCTCCCACTCATCACTTTTACCATAGCAACCCCTCACGAAGCCGGTCTGCCCGTAATCGTAACACTCGCGATATCGAAACCTCTTGCCACATTTCCCGATGCAGGATGACCACTCATCCCACTCCGTCCAATCCATGAAACCTTTGACCTGCGGAGCTATCAAAAGGAAATATAATATTATACACCGGCCTACCAGTCAATATCTGTATTATATGCGACACAAACAATTCCTTATATCACATTGTATTAATCATATACCAAAGGTTTCAAGATTATTTAACTGTTCCCAGGACAAGTTCAATCTGTATATGTATGCCAATTCGAGTTTCAGTTGGGTGTCTGAACTGTAAACATCGGAACAGTTACAGGTGAATTTTCCTTTTGGAAGTGAAACAAGAAATTTCAAATCATTGTTATAACCATCCCGATGAAACTCTTTCATAACAATCTATACGTGAGTTAAAAGGGTTGTCATGGAATTAATCAAGAATGGAAATGGTTAATTTTTGCAAAGACATTCGAGCTGCATAAATCAATCCTTCCGTCAATATTTTTAGTGCCCATTTTTAGTGCAAAATTGCACGTGTTGCAAATGAGCGAGCGTGCATATCGACAAGCGAAGACAGCAAGCTAGATGATAACTCACTGCCTTGGGTTGGGCAAAGCTCCAGCTGGCACGTTTCTGTCCTTTTCTTTTTTCCAGGGCATTGTGGGGAAAACATCGGACCTCTATAAGTTTCTATAAAAGAAAAAAAGAGAGAAAAAGATAAGTCTTAGATAGAGAACAGGGTCCCGCCTAAGAAGTAAATGCGATTTATCCGAATCAATCGCAAGTCCTATAACAAATCGCAAGTTTGCAGTCCCCTATATATACATAGTTGCAATTATTTGCAAGTTTTTTAAAGACAGGGCCGAGGTCAATGAATTTCGGTGAATATAATTATATACAAATAAGACCTACAAAGAAAGAGCAAGACTGGGGGGGCATTTCACAAAGCATTTTTTCAGTGACAAATAACACAAATCAGTGACAAATCTGCTGATAACCAATCAGAAGCAAGGATTTCAGTAGCTTATAACACAAATTGTCATTTGTCACTGATGACAAGTTTTGTGAAACGCCCCCAGGACTTAAAGCGGACACAAAATGATGCCTGTAATGTGAACGACCTACATGAGAGAGGAAACACTTCATTTGCGATCCTTAACTTTAGGCTAAACAAAAAGAATAATCCTTCAATATAAATACTGCGAGAGAAAGAATGAAAAAGAAAATCATTTCAAATTGAAGCAAACCAAGAACAATTTCAGATCCAGAGTCCTGTTCTTATGATGACCGAGCAAAAACGAACGTACATGTACGTGTCTTCTTCAAAACGGGATGCTGATTTGCATTTTACATGAAATATAACATTTCAAATCTTGAAAGTAGGAATGCTTATGATATGAAATTCATAGAGGACCAGTGTCGTAAAAATGTAATGGTCTAGGGCAGCGTTTTTTTAACCGGGTTACCACGAGAGATCAATTAGAGATCTGTTTTTTTATCCATTATAAAATCAACGTCAATTCCGTGAAAATAAGATATTAGAAACTGCCGTGTATGTTCCAATTAATTGTCTTTTCTTTCGGGCGAGGCGCCTGCAAACATAATTTCGTAAAGACGTTTTGTGAACAAAATAAAAAAAATTACCATCCTACAAATTCATTACTTTTTACTCGCTCATTTTGCGCGCTTGAAAGTTTTAGAAACAAATTGTGTCCTTACGTGTGTGCACTGCACTTGATGTGTACCAGATTGATGGAAAAGGAATCTTCTGATTAGGGTGACGCTTAACTTTTGATTTCTCAAAAGAGTGCCCTGATTCAGGGGCGTCGCCAAAGGGGGGGGGGGGGGGTGGGGGTGCGACACCCCTCCACCTGTCAGAATATTGTCGGTAAAATTGCGCTGCCGTCGGGAAAAAGAGAAATGGGGGAGGGAAAAAAAGAGTGGGAAAAAAGAGAGGGAAAAAAGAGAGAGAAAAAAAGAGAGAGAAAAAAGAGAGGGAAAGGGAAAGAAAAGAAAAAAGAAAAGGAAAAGAAAAGAAAGGAAAAGAAAGGAAAAGAAAGGAAAGAAAAGAGAAGAAAAAAGAAAAAGAGGGAGGAGAGGAAAGAAAGGAAAAGAAAGAAAAGAAAGAAAAGGAAAAAAATAAAAATAAAAGGGAAACAAAAGAAATGGGGGATGAAAGAGAGCAGAGAGAGGGGAGGTAAGAGTCTGAGAGAGGAGGAGTGGGAGTAAAAGAGAAAAGGGGGTTGTTGGGTGGAGTCGTCTCGTCGAGGGAGCAAGCAAGACACCGTAAACACGGGTAAATATGTTGCTGTGTCGGGTCAGCTGTGTCGGTATTCTTGCTCGATCCTCGTGTACTATATCAATGCAGAAGTTTGAAGTCGGTGAGATGTATATTGTCGGTCGGCCGACAAGTTTTTTTTCCCTACGAACTGTGACTTCTTATCCGCTGTGACAACTTCAAGAGTGACTACAACTAAAATACTTGTATTTTCTCGAAGTTTCACTTTCCTATAATATCAGCTAAAGAAATCAGAGGTTTAAAATTTTTGGGGAAACTAAATTCAAACAAGGTTTAAGAGTCGACAACGGTACGACGAATCGTATTCCTTTCTTTATATTGTGATGAAACGCCAAAAAATCCGCGCTTTGCGCGGAAGGGGAAACTTCATTTAGACTAGTCGAGAACGGTACAACCAATCATCTTCTATCTCTAATAATTTAGGGAAACGTCAAAGCTTCCGCGCTTCGCGCGAGAGTGGGAAACTGAATTCAGACAAATAGGGCCTATAAAAAGTCGAAAACGGTACTAGGAATCGTCTTCCTTTCTCTATAGTGTGATGAAACGCCAAAAATTCCGCGCTTTGCGCGGAATGGGAAAACTTCATCTAAACAAGTCGAAAACGGTATGACGAATCGTTTTCTTTCTCTAATAATTTAAGGAAACGTCTAAGCTTACGCGCTTCGCGCGAGAGGGGGAAACTGAATTCAGACAAAATTAATAGGGCTTATTTAGAGTCGAAAACGGTACAACGAATCGTGTTCTTTCTCTAATAATTTGAGGAAACGTCGAAGCTTTCGCTCTTTGCGCGAGAGGGGGAAACTGAATTCAGATGAATAGGGCTTAATAAGAGTCGAAAACGGTACGATGAATCGTCTTCCTCTCTCTATATTAGGGACTTTTAGATTTGCACGTTGACAGCTTTGACTGCAACGTGTGACGTCATTTTAAGGCACTGCGCATGCGTCACGTCGTCTCAGTCGGCGATGGAGAATGCGTCAACCTTGATTTTCCTAAATCTAGTACGGTACTAGTATATGCCGCGTGCGCATACAAATATACAGTTCCTCAGGTAGACAAAGGAACATCCCTTCCTTGATATTATGTAAACTAAGTGTAGAACAGGTGTCACATGCATATTCACCTGTTCTACACATTTTTACATAATAGCAGTAAAGGGATGTTCTACCACAGCAATAGGCCATTTTCGTAATGTAACTAAATTTAATGCATAGGTCTTTGTGAAGTGCCTCGATACAAACTATTTCATTCACCTGATAAGAATAATAGTATTTCAATAGACAGAATCCAACTGCATACATTAGTTGTTGCCAGGTTGGAAAAACATTATGGCTTGACCTACCTAGCAACACTTGATATATGCAGTTGCATTCTGACTATTGAAATACTATTATTCCTATCAGGTGAATGAAATAATTTGTATTGAGGCACTTCACAAAGATCTATGCATTCAATTTGGTTCCATTACGAAAATGGCCTATTGTTGAGGGTAGAAAGAGGAACTGTATATTTTGTCCTCTTTCTTTGTCTGTCGTGTTCATAGTGTTACTTCCTGCATGTATGTATGTCGTCGAGTGCAATCTAAAAGATTTCTAATTGTAGTCAACATGGGCAGTTGAGTACGTTGACACGCATGATCAGTCGGCGTTCGTCGTGTTCTCGTCCACTCAATCTAAAAGTCCCTACTGTGATGAAACGCCAAAAATTCCGCGCTTCGCGCGAAAGGTGGAAACTGAATTCAGATGAATAGGGCTTATTAAGAGTCGAAACGGTACGACGAATCGTCTTCTTTCTCTAATAATTAAATGAAACGTCAAAACTTCCGCGCTTCGCGCGGGAGGGGGAAGATTTATTCAGATAAGGATTAAGAGTCGAGAACAGTACACCGAATCGTCTGCTTTTTCTCATAATTAAATGAAACGTCAAAGCTTCCGCGCTTCGCGCGGGAGGGGTAGAAATGAATTCAGACAAGGATAAAGAGTCGAGAACAGTACACCGAATCGTTTGCTTTTTCTCATAATTAAATGAAACGTCAAAGCTTCCGCGCTTTGCGCGGGAGGGGGAGAAAATGAATTCAGACAAGGATAAAGAGTCGAGAACAGTACACCGAATCGTCTTCTTTTTCTCATAATTTAATGAAACGTAAAAGATTTCGCGCTTCGCTCGGGAGGGGGGGGGGGGGACTTCATTCAGCCAAGGATTACCAGTCGAAAACGGTAAAAAAGGTGGAAACTGAATTCAGATGAATAGGGCTTATTAAGAGTCGAAACGGTACGACGAATCGTCTTCTTTCTCTAATAATTTAAGGAAACGTCTAATCTTCCGCGCTTCGCGCGGGAGGCCCATCACCCACTCCCCCTTAATGAGCGCGCTTTTAAGTGATTCTCTTGCTCACTACCGCCCCTCCCTAAAATAAGATCCTAGCTCCGCGCCTGCATTAAAATATATAGCTATGATGATGACTAAATTTGAAGAAATAATTCGTATATTTATATCGTCGAGGAAAATGACCATTTTGCGCATATGCAAGTACTATAGATAGTCCATAGGAAAAACAATTTAGCCTTCGGCCCCAGGTTTATAGGGTTGAATTTGTAGATATTGGACATTTATTTTTGTCGGTAATTGGTGGCTAGTTTTTTCGGTAATCATTAGCGACGCCCCTGCCCTGATTATGAAAGGTCTAGTAGTGCAACATCTGACAATGTATCATATGATTTGTGGTTCGAGTGCTTTGGCAACATCATGTACTACATTTGCCACTCTCTACCCAGGTTTATCCAACCCTGACTAGCGAGATATAGAATGTAAAACAGGTAACGATTGCCTATTTATGTCGTCACGGTTAAATCTATAGCCCCTCCCCTCCTTCGGCAAAAGATTGAACCGTGTACCATAAACCAATCAAAATTGTGTATTTATTCTACATATTTTGAAGTGTGGATTCATTTCTTTGTCCTTACCTTTCAAGCATGCACGAGTTGAAACTGTAAAACCGCTGCCACATGTCTTGTCGCATGTACTCCATGCTAACCAGGGGCTCCACGTAGGGTCGGCTGAACCTATGACATAACAAAAGAAATATTAAACTAGCTGCAGTTAAGAGTTTCCTACAGGGGGCGTTTCACAAAGCCTTTTTTCAATGACAAATGACAAATATCAGTGACAAATCTGCTGATAACCAATCAGAAGCAATGATTTCAGTAGCTTATAATGAAAAATGTCATTTGTCACTGATGACAAGTTTAGTGAAACGGGGCCAGGTCTTGATGAATCTTGTTTGTATCCTCCTCAAATTGACACTGATAATTTATGGTGGTGTGACCATAGATCGCATGTTACCTTTATAATTCGGGATGGACACTGAGTTTTACATCTCAAGAAATTCTGATACCAGCCATGGAAAAACGAACCTTAAAATTACCCATGGACGATATTTGTTTTGGAATTGGATGTTAAAATTAAACAAATATTGACAAAAAATATCAGCAAATTTTATTGTCTTTTGCATCCGTTCTGATTTTTTTTGCAATTAATGACAAGGTTCTAGGAATCTTCATATATCGAGAAGTTTCATCAAAATTAAAAGTTAAATAATTATGATAACAACTGATTAGGTGACATTTTGCCTTGGAAATTATGTTATATTTTATAGCTCAGCTTTAACCTTCGCGTGTGATAAAGTCCTGTGTTTATCACTCTCATGTCAGTTGCAGCGTATTCTGATCTGACATCCAATTTTGAAATCGCTTTATTTCCAGAATTCTTAGATGATACATTTTCTTGCTGCACTAATTTATACCTTAAAATGGTGCCGTCTGTTAAGGAAAAGATGAACAGAATATATTCGTGTAAAATCCTGAGAAATCATGGATGGAATTTCACTTGCCTAATATTTTGTTAAATCTCTGCGAACATTGTTCACCATATCATACATTTAGATTACATTAGATGATCCAATGTAAATGAAAATTTAGGAAAAAACAACAACAAGAAACTGCCCATTTGCACACGAAAGTATTGATTATATTTGATTGAATCGCTCTTATTATATAATGAACGTACTTACAGCACAATGTACTGTAATGTAAAGATGTTCAAGTGCAGTTCAAAGAATTCTAGATCAAAAGATTTAAAAAAAACGTCACTAGGATATATTGCATTAGAGGACTTGTAACTTTAAAAAAAACGTGTAGCTTATAGTCCACAATATCATAGGGGACCTAAACATAGACCACTATACCTAAGGGACATCTTTGAGTAAAACATTCAGCGATCTCTATCGAATCATCCTCGTCCCCGCACCCGTCGGCCACTCTTCCTAAAACATCCTCACATGGGCGACTTCGTTCGGTGTTGCCGATGCCGCAGAACGAGTCACAAGGCGTCCACGGCCCCCATTCACCCCACCGTGAATAGTAAGCCGTGGAGGTGAGGAACATTGCTGGATAAATGATAGAAAAGAATGACAGGATGAATGGCTGGTCAAAGATTATCTGATCGGTTTGGATTAGGGGGCGGGGGGAGGGGCTGGTGTGACCATAGTTCGCTATCTCAAAAATCGGTAAGATTTCGAAAATCTGATACCTCCAATGGAAAGATGAACCTACAATTACCTGGAGACGAAATTTTATTTGGAATTGGGTGTGAAATTATGAAAATATTGACGAAAGATCGACAAATGTTGCCGTCTTTTTCGTCCTTTCTTAATTGTTTGAAGTTATATCATCAAGATTCAAGGGTCTAGGAATCTTAGTTTCGAGTGAATATGTCATTAAAATTATTAGTGAAAAGTGATACAAGGGAGATGTGAGTTGATACCAACCAATTGGATGATTTTTTTTTTGTCTAGCAAATTATGAAATTATCTTACCTTTTTTTAAAATTAATCGCCATAAAAAAATATATCAGCTGTAAACTCCCGTGAGCGAATTAGGGTCTCGTTTTGTTGATGACTTTTTCATCAGTTGCTGCGCGTGCCAAATTGAGTGTAGACATCGAATTTTGAGATCACGATTTCTCCGGAATTCTTCTATGATATCTTTTCTAGTTGCACCAATTTGTCATCATAAACTTAGCCGTCCATTTAGTGATAGGCCTAGGCCTAATTGAAATAAATGAATGTGTGCAGAATATGAGAAATCATCGAATCGAATATCACATTTCCTAATATTGTCAAAATCTCAGCGAACTTTGGTCACGCCGTCATAATGGTTAATGCTAGATCTACATTGTATTTGATTCACCATTTTCGTAAAATCCAACGGTAAACGTGGCAGCTTTTACTTTTGTTAAGTATCCGGACACCCCCCCCCCCCCCCCCGTCCTACCGATTCAAATAGGCCTCCCACATGTTTAAAATCAAGAAATAAAATCTTACCTTCCACGTAGACGAGTAAAACCACCAGTCGCTGATCAAATTGCATCTGTGTAATCAACTTCGCCAACCAAAATCAGGAAGCACACTTCTCCCTCTTGTTATATTATAAGGGAGATGTAAACATAGTAAAAATCGCGCTCATTAATGAACAAAACTCTCCTGCATGTGCTTGCCTTTTCTTTGGATTTTTCGACAGTTCTCGATGCGACGGTTCTTTTTCATACAAAAAAAGAGTTAAATTCGCGACTTTTCAGTCATCTAGATCTACCTCACATCCTCAGCGCACCTTTTTATGCGTTGCATGGCAACACGCGCATATACAGTGAACGCTCGCATCATCTCTTGATTGTGATGTCACAATACAAATTTGGTTTGTCATTATAAAAGGCCTGTGTAAGGCCTAGATTTTGTTTATAGGAATTCTGAGAATATTCATGTTTGTACGCACAGTCTTTCGCCAAGCGGAGAAATTCAAAAAGAAATAGAAAAAGTAGAAGATGTTATAAAGATGAACAGATGTCGATGGTACGACGATACTGAACCTATTCAATAATTGCATTTTCTTTATGTCATATAGTTTAGCATCATTTGAACAAGATGTTTGTTTAAATGAGGTAAAATTGGCTGAAGTTATTCTATTTGATTACAAGGGAAATAAATGCTTTTGTACAAACCACAGACCTATGTAAATTGTTATCAATTTTCTATTAAATACTAGAAAAGTTAGTTCATTAGAGTTTAATGTCATTTCTGTACAAAAAAAAAAAATCATATTTCACAAAGCAACAATTTTGCTTTCGTCATACGGTTGATACAAGCATAGCTATATATGTCTTTTCAAATGTTTTGAGTGATATTAACGAATTGTTTACTTAGCTTGTTCGAATTGGGATAAAGCTCGTGAAACTTTTGGTAATGGATCGGTAATCCCCCTATCCCAACCCAGCTGTAGAACTAGAAACACCTCGCCAATTTATTCATTTGCAAGCAAGAAAAGGATATCAAGACATGTTGAAGGCACATTGAGCATGTTCTGTTCACAAAATAATTTGCATGTAAATGCCGGCGCACAATACACGATCCAATCCTGGAAGAAATGGCAATTATATTAGTTATGGAACTCCAAACGAAGATTTTTTTTACTGATTTAGATTGTAAATAATGATAAAAATGATACGCCAAGTTTCAGTGCCCTTAACCCTGCTAGTCAGAATAAATGCCGAATCGGCGTCAAATTGTAGACAGTCATACCTTTGGTCTGAAGTCACTACGAATGAGCCGATTTAGCTTTTTCTCCTTCAGATAAGCTTGAAATCCCAAGTAAATCAAGATTTTGTCAATCACATGACTAATAAGATTCTCTATCTTTAAGATTTTACATGTTAAAATGTCCATATACTTCTACTTCTACGACGATACTCAGCAGGATCCATAAGTCAGGATGTAGTGCTGAGGAATAAACTATCTAGTTCTTGGTCTAGATGCTTGGTGGAAGCGCTCCCTTGAAGCCTTCCAGTGAAGTAGCGTCAAGGGTGATCTTTGAAAGTGCATTCCACGCAGTAACTGTCCGAGGGAAAAATGAGTTCTGGTAGAGCTGGGTGCGGGATGGGATAGCCAGCAACTTCTTTCGTGTGTTGCTGGCAATCAAGAAGAATGCTGTTGTAATTTTTTTTCCAGAATCGGATCACAGTCAGGTTATGTTCTGTCCAATGTGCATATAAACCTGTTATGCTTGTTCATTTTACTGGAACAGATTGAACATTAAACTTAGGGGAAAATTTTGTAATGAAAATGATTTGGGGCAATGATGATACCCTTATTTCCCGATCTCAAATTTTGATTTCATAACTATTCGAGTTTTGATAATATTTATATAAAACTAATATTAGATGAGCTCTGATGCAGGATACATATTGTGTGGTCATTCATTATTAGAAACTTTTCATGCATTCTGTAGACGACTTTGGGTTTTCATAGATTGAAGTATTTTATTACAATATTACAAAATCATGACAGTATGGCACTCATTCTTATATTACATTCTGTAACTACACTTTACATCTGAATCTTACAACATGTATAAGCAGCACCGTACACAAAAATAATTCAATTATTAATTGATATCTATCAAAAAAATATTCTACTTATTTGTTTCGACTAAACAACATTTTAACATGAGTTAAAGGCTATAATTCTGGCAGTCGGTCATCTTTGTACTTATGGATAATAAACATTAAAGCAATTAAAACTTCTTTTCGCTGGTCCAGTAACTACATTAGGTGGTACTGACCTTCAGAGAGAGAGAGAGAGAAAGAGGAGGGGCGGAGGAAGGGGAAGTGGTATGGGGGTACCAAGGGCACGTGTCTAACCAGACACGTGACACCTCTGGTAGAAAGAGACCGAGTGAGATATGAAAGGGGATTCGGATAATTTTATTTATATCCCACATACTAAGAATCTTGCTCTACGATTGGTCAAAAGTAAATCACGTGATGAAAGATAGTTCGCCCATCATTGATGGGCTTAGGTGTCTTTTATGTAGATGCATACACGTCCTTTTCTTTTTGTAGTTAAATTGTTTTAGATGTGGAATATAAAGCAAATAATCACCTTTTGGTTTCAGGCAATGGCAAACTATCACTTCCTCGTCGATCTGAATGTATACGCTATCTTTCCTCAGCTTCGCTTCGGAAAGATAGCTACATCCAGATCGCCTCGGAAGTGATAGTTTGTCCCATCACCTTCACAAACGGTAATTATTTGCTTACTACCTTTCCATTCCCTCTTTCCCTCCTCCTTCGATCTCCTTCAGGCAACATTGATATTAAATTTTCCGCTTCATATTTTTCCATTTTCCGTGATGAACACAATACTCATTTTAAATCCAAGGTACTGGTAATACACTTTCCATTACACAGAAGTGTATCGTATAAGCTTTTCAGCCTAATTCGCGGATCCAACAATGATCTTAATAAAGGGCACCCCCAGATTTTTTTCTATTTTGCAACCCCGACCCCCTCAATAAATTGGGGGTAAGCGCAAAAACTTTATACAAAGTAAATACGTCTGGAGTTGCCCCAGGAATATAGTAGCGTCAGCCCCATATTTGCCCCCCCCCCACCCACCCCTAAGTTTCTGCCACTATACAGTCGTAAACATTTCAAATAATCTGATCATCTGTATCATATAAACGTACTACATCAAACACCATACGTCTCACAATAAAACAAAGTATCGATCTTATAACAACGCTAATCCTGTAAAGTTAGGTCAATACTTGTTTGGGGGTCCTGCATTTGATAAAACCTGTGAACAAAAATGACTTACTGGTGTCAGCTAGCTACAAACATCTTTTAATGTGATTAGATGGAAGCAAATTTGCTGCACGTTTGTGGCATCAACAGTTTTATTAAACAGGATGCAAAAGACAATGATACGTGCTAGCAAATAGGGAGGAGGGGTTAAAGGGGGCACATGTGATATTCAAGGGGGCATGGGTGGCGGCCAGGAAGGGTACGTATACGTCCAGACGACCCCATTGGTCGAATTAGAGTTGTTCATGGAACGTCGACGTAGCTCGATTGCGTTCTTAAGGGCGTCCATCGGATCGACCGGGATGCTTTTCCGGGGTGGAGGAGGGGGCCTGAGACTGGAATTGGATGTGGCCGGTGGTCCAGCTATGTCGAAGGGCAGTGGTGGTCCCGGAGGGAGTGGGGGTCCGGGAGGGGGTGGGAGTCCGGGATGGGGTGGGGGTCCAGGAGGAGGTGGGAGTCCGGGATGGGGTGGAGGTCCGGGAGGAGGTGGAAGTCCTGGTAATGGGGGACCTGGTGGTGGACCAGCTGGTTTGGGTGGCGGCGGTGGTGGTGGAGGGAGCGGAGCCTCTGATGGTAGAGGAGGAGGAGGAGGAGGAGCCGGTGGCGCACCTGGTGCAGAACCAGATGATGGTGGTGGTGGTGGTGGTGGCGGTGGAGGACTTCTATCAGGCATCGATGTTAGAGATTCAACATCCTTTATATTCGAATTGTTCTTTGACTTTGAGGCACCTTTTTTAGTTTTTTTTTTAGTTTTTGGCTTCTTTTCTTTGACTTTCTTTGCCTTTTTTTCCCCTGGATCCGTTTTGTTTCCACAACACCTGAAATAAGGATACCCCAACAAAAATCAAAGTTAACTTTTCCAAAGATGAATAACAAAATTAAAACCATAACAAATTTAAAATTTAAGCCTAAATATCGAACACAGGCGAGCGAGGAGAGAGAGAGAGAGAGAGAGAGAAACAGATAGATAGATAAAGAGAGAGAGAGAGAGTGAGTGAGTGAGTGTGTTGTGTGCAAGCGTGTGAGAAAGGGATATAGATAGAGAGATAATGATATATAATGAGGGGGATAAAATTTGAGATGATTTGATGAAACCGGGAGCAGGTGCAAGGGTTAAAGACAGAGAGAGAGAGGGAGGGAGAGAGAGAGAGAGAGAGAGAGAGAGAGAGAGAGAGAGAAGGTGGGGGCGGGGGGCTGGTGAAGCAAAATAGTGAAGGGAATGGGAAATTGATTTGGGACAGGTGCCATTGTGAATACACAGTTAGGGGATTCCTTTACCCATTTACGTCGTGAATTTAAGATGGCCAGGGAAAAGAATGAATTTTTTTTAAAGGCCTATTCCAGCGAGCAAGATACATGGATAAATACTCTTCGCTCTAATTACGTCGTGTTCTGTACACATATGGTCGAGCACATACATCAACTCGGACAGTGGTCAATGTATAGTTTACATACCTCTGGCATATGCATACTCCAATGATCAAAATGAGTGCAGCAAGGGGAACGGAAGCGGGAATGATCATCTGCATCATGGCGTCTGTTATAAAGATTTGAATATTTATATAACGTGTGACTGAAATACAAAGTTTACGGATGTGACTATATGTGTATGCAATCTCGACGTTTGAAGAATCGATACTCGGTCAATTGGATTCGTAAAATTAAAAACGTTATATGATCTGTTTATCAGTTAACTCTCTCTTAAAATCACATTTACTCTACAAAATATCGCAAGTACAATCATGATATATAGTTATCCCTTCGATCAATCCATGTGGGCCTACATTGTAATGAGACTCAAAATTAGATAAAGGTGTTAATCACTAAATGCTAATCCTAAAGTCCGAGGTTTGAGCCCCACCCACATCACTAACGTCCTGTAGCAAGTCCCCTTTATCATTATAGAAACAGCGATGCCTTTCATAGTAGCCAATATATCTATAATATCACTTAATCATAAATCAAATACTAAACAATACTATAGGTTGGTCTAATAAGTAGCTTTAGATGCAGTTACTATCGTAACCTCTGAAACATTATGCTTCTCAAAGTTATAGGACGTCCTTCGTGGCGTAGAAAAGCAGGGGGAAAAAAGAACTTACCGCCACCGAAACCACCGAAACCATCTGCCGAGTTAACTGAAAAGGAAAAATGGGAGCGAATAAATATGATTCGTTAACACGTAAGATGGTGATATTTGCAAGCAGTAAGCATAATGAAGTAGATTGTCTTTCATTGCAGAACACAACATGCGTGATGATTTTTTTAAAAGTAAAAAAAATGCTAAACAACAATGGATCGGCAGTCTTTAAATAACTATGTATGTATATTATATGCCCAAAACTACCTTAAAGTATGGTTGGGTCATTGAAATGAATAAACAATTCAATAAAACATCAAAATGAGCAAACGAGATGTTGACCTCCACCCCTTTTTTTAGGGGGGGGGGGGGGTTGAAGAAATACTTACTCTTTAGAAGTATGACATGGCGTGTGAATGTTTTATCCCCTGACTCTACTGCGCATGTGTAGATGCCTTCATCATCGGCCTGTACTTGTTTGATTTCAAGGTCGGCAAGGTTCTTGAGCAAATAATGATCTGTCGAAAATAGGGATTAAATGATAGAGTCATTGACCATTCCCTTTAATAGAAAATCGTCGTCTCTAATGAAAACGAGATTCAAATTAATTGAAACTGATTTGTTTTCAAAAAGAAATAATAATGACTCTTTCCAAGATAATTCGTTTTAAGCATGTAAGAGAACACTTGTTATAAAAAGGGAAATAAAGCTGCCAGCATATCAGGTGAAAATTAACGATACTTATTCTACTTTACCAAGTAGCCAGTTATCTTTAATTTCAGATTTTGAATAGAAATCATATTTTTAAATAATAATGGCGATTTAAATATTTACTGGATCCTAAAAATCAACCCAAAATCTATAAATAAAAATACTTTTACAACATTCAAGAGAAGCGTACTGACCAAACAGCTCAATTGGTTCGTCGTTCTTTGACCAAATAACTTTTGATCCAGGATGATCTTCAACAAAATAGTTGCCATAGCAACTGATGACGGCACCTTTTCCCACCTCTGCATGAAATTCGCTGATAGCAGTACCATCTACGAGAAACACAATAATGTGATGAAGTCGTGATACTCATTCCATAAAATGTTTCTCCAAACAGCTTAGAGTGATACAAATAATCATGATCATAGTAAAGATAGTAAACGTTGTATTGGAATAAGCCCTCTGCGACATACTATGTGACATCGAGAAAGGAGAAGGAGAAGAAGAGGAAAAAGGAGAAAAAAAAAGAGGGAATGTGAAGAAGAAAGAGACGGAGGAGAAGACGGAGAAAGAGGAGGAAGTGGAGCAGAAAAGACACCAAAAATAGTTTCGGGAGAAAGAGAAGAAGAAATATTATTTCAGAAACAGATTTGGCTCAATAGGCCTAAAAAGAGCTAGATTTGCCTCATTTACATACATTTATTTTTTCTGTTTTTGTTTCGTTGTGTTTTGTTTTGTTTTACTGGTTAGTAAAGAAACCTACCCTCACAGAGTTGATCAGCAAAACAATCTTCCGACTCAACATCGTCACCACGACAGTTGGAGTCTGCACAATGCCGAGTGCGCATGCGCACACCCATTCCACACGTGACCGTGCAGGGCTGCCAGTCTTCCCATGCGCTCCACCCATCTTCTTCTTCTTCTTCTTCTTCTTCTTCTTCTTCTTCTTCTTCTCCTCCTCCTCCTCCTCCTCCTCCTCTCTCTCCCTCTCCAGCCCTTCCCCCTTCTGCAGATCCTATGAAAAGATTTAGTGGAATCGATCTGTTAATGCTTATGTGCTCAATATCGGGAAGAAATGTACAAGTACGTGATATAAGCATGTGCAAAAGAACTTGCTGGATCAATGTCTTTAAAGTTGAAGTTCACGCTGATATTAAGTTGGTTTAATTAAAATCAGAAAATGAGAGAAACAAATCAGTAAAAGTTTCAGCAAGATTCGTTTAAAAATAGGAAAGGTATGCATTTTTAAAGTTGTCATCATTAAAACACAAATCGGCAACACATGTGACGTATATCGCGAGCTCCTGTCCAATTTGATCTGTTATAGAATTTTTTGGGATAAAATTTCGTTTTCTTAGCTATTGATGACGGAATAGAGTTGTTTTATATAGAGGTTAGGGTAAACTTATAATTGAAAAAAATTGTTGACGTTTCTTGAAATTTTCATAACTTTCTTATTTTTAATCGGTTTTTGCTCAAACATTCACTGACCCGTTTCTCTCGTTTTTCTGCTTGTTGGATTGTTTCTTTAATATCTTCAACAACAAGATTGTAAAGGCATTTGAAGCGATTGATGGTAATATGTAGCTGGATAGAAGTGTTTGCTTTGCTATGTGAAATCCCCTTGGTGATTGCGAAGTGACTGACAAGCAGGCGCGGATCCAAGATTTTTTTAGGGGGGAGGGAGAGGCCCAAATTTGAATTCGATTTGAAATTTAGTGTGCTGAAATTTGAAAAATCGTACCGGCCGATATTTCGTTCAGTGTGTGTGTGTGTGTGTGTGGGGGGGGGGGAGTTAATATAGTGAGCGCTTTAACAAATTCACACCTCTCCCCCTCCTTGAGCAAAGATACAAAGGTAAAGGTCACAATTTTGTTTGGCCAGGGGGGGGGGGGGGGCAAGGCCCGCTCAGCCCCCCCCCCCCCCTTCCCCTGGATCCGTGCCTGCTGACAAGATTATTAGGATCAATGGTGCACAAGAAGACCCGAATGGACAATGGTACATCTTATAAAAGCTCTCCCTAACTTCACTTCTGCAGCAACAATCGCTTCAGACATTCTCTGCCTCCAGGAGACCCATCGCGGGCCTACACGAGTTCGCCCTCGTATCTCCGGAATGACTCTCATCGCAGAGAGACCACATGACCAATACGGAAGTGCAATCTTTGCCCGTAATGGTCTTGCTGTGGACAAATCTTACCTATCAGACATCAATAACATTGAAGTCCTTTCTATTGACCTAATGGGAATCACCGTAAGCTCCGTGTACAAGCCACCTCAAGAGCCTTTCGACCTGCCCGGCAGAGCTACTGATGGCAGGATGAATGTGGTCATTGGTGATTTTAACAGCCATAGCATTTCCTGGGGATATAGAGAAATGAACGAAGATGGTGAACTCGTTGAGACATGGGCAGATGCTAACCAGCTGTCCCTCATTCATGACGCTAAGCTTCCTGCCTCTTTCAACAGTGCAAGGTGGAGACGTGGCTACAACCCTGACCTGATATTTACATCTACCAGGATTGCTAACCAGTGCGAGAAAGTCATTCTCGACCCAATCCCTCACTCCCAGCACCGACCGATAGGGCTTAAGGTTAATGCAGTCATTACTCCACGAGCAGTACCCTTCCGACGTCGTTTCAACCTGAGGAAGGCAAACTGGGAAAAGTTTGCTAAGGACTTTGACTCCTACATCCAGGACCTACCTGCCACCCCCCAAAACTATGACACCTTTGTAGAGTTGATGAAGAAATCGTCAAGGCGTAACATCCCCCGAGGATGTCGCACAAGCTACATTCAAGGCTTGACGGACCACTCCAAGGTGATGTATGAAGACTACATCGAACACTTCCAGATGGACCCCTTTAGTGAGGAGACACTGGAATCTGGAGAAAATCTGACCAAGGAAATCGGTGAATCTAGAAGGAGGAAGTGGCAGGAATTTATTCAATCCACTGACATGACACATAGCAGCAGGAAGGCATGGAAAACGATCCGGATACTGGGCAATGACTATACAAAGGCCCAACCAAGATCTGAAGTCACTGCTGACCAAGTTGCCCATCAACTCCTATTGAATGGTCGGGGAAACCCTGACCATCACCCCAGAAGAGCCAGACTCCCTAAGGTCCCAGACGCTCCAAGCTCTCAAGATGACACAGGCTTCACTAGACCGTTCACCATGAACGACCTGCTTGCTGCCATCAAAGCAATGAAAAACAACAAAGCTGCTGGACTTGATGACATCCTCTGCGAGCAGATCAAACAGCTTAGACCAGGCGCCCTCAACTGGCTTCTCAAAATGTTCAACGAATGTTTGGGCACCAACAACATCCCAAAGCTCTGGAGGAAATCCAAAGTTATTGCCCTGTTGAAGCCTGGTAAAGACGCAGCCAGTCCAAAGAGCTACAGGCCTATCTCCCTACTGTGCCATACATATAAGCTGTTCGAGCGGCTTATCCTCAACCGCATCGCCCCATTCGTGGATGAACATCTCATTCCAGAACAAGCAGGGTTTAGGCCAGGAAAATCATGCACTGGCCAACTCCTAAACCTCACTCAGTTCATTGAGAACGGGTATGAGAGTAAGCTAATCACCGGAGCTGCTTTCGTTGATCTCTCTGCTGCCTACGACACCGTGAACCACAGAATCCTTACCAGGAAGATCTTTGAGCTGACAAAGGACGTGAGACTGACTGGACTCATCCAGACGTTGCTGTCCAATCGGCGATATTTTGTGGTTCTCAATGGGAATCGCAGCAGATGGCGCAGACAGAAAAATGGCCTACCACAAGGAAGTGTGCTCGCACCGTTACTCTTTAACATGTACACGAATGACCAACCGATCCACCCAGACACCAGGAGCTTCCTCTACGCCGATGATCTCTGCATCGCCACCCAGAACCAGTCTTTTGTGAAGTTGGAGGAGTCCCTCAGTGATGCCCTGGCCGGTCTCATCCCATACTATGCGACCAACCACCTGAGAGCTAACCCTGATAAAACTCAGATAAGCGCATTCCACCTCAAGAACAGGGATGCCAACCATCAACTAAGGATCAGCTGGTATGGGAAAAGGCTGAAGCACACTCCCAACCCAGTCTACTTAGGCGTCACACTCGATCGCTCCCTTACCTACAAGAAGCACATTGCCAACACAAAGGCAAAAGTTGGAGCCCGCAACAGCATCCTCAAGAAGCTAGCCAACACCAACTGGGGGACTGATGCCAGAACAATCCGGACGACAGCCCTCGCGCTTTGCTTCTCTGCTGCGGAGTATGCATCACCAGTATGGAGTAGGTCGGCCCATGCACCCAAGATTGACCCAGCTCTAAATTCATCTTGCAGAGCGATCACTGGATGCCTTAGGCCAACTAAAGTAGAAGACATCTACCTGCTCTGCGGCATTGCCCCTCCACACGTCAGAAGGTTGGTCTTGTCCCAGAAAGAAAAGGACAAACAAGAAAACAATCCACTCCACCCACTCTTCGAACAACAGCCAGTGGGCAAGCGGCTCAAATCCAGACACAGCTTTCTGCACTCTGTAGAGCCTCTTAATACTAGCCCTCACAACCAAAGGATGACTTTGTGGTCTAACCACCTTCAGACCACTCCACATAAACTCTCCCTCAGCCCGAAGGAATCCCTCGCTACCGGCTCCAGTGAGACTTGGCCTACCTGGCTTAGCCTCAACCGCCTAAGAACTGGCTACGGTCGATGCAGAGTCCTAATGCAGAGGTGGGGTCTAGGAGACGAACAAACGGCATGTGAATGCGGCCAGGAACAGACAATGGAACACCTGCTAGTCTGCCCACTCCTGCCAGAGCCATGCACCCAAGATGACCTGGAAGCCGTGAATTGCCGTGCCAAAGCCTGCGTGGACCACTGGACGGGACTTGTGTAGTGACTCGATAAGAAGAAGAATCGCTTCAGGATCGCAAACAACATGCAGTGTGCCAATATAGGTCTGAATCTTTATTTGTAGGAGGAAAAAGCCCCAAAACACCAAGCAAATAAGATTAAGATACTCTCTGGTCGTAAAATGGTGTGGATAAACTAACCATACGCGTCCCCTTCTTTATGAGCTGCACTGTCTGCGGAGGACTGTTCAGAACCTGGACACCTGCCGGGTTCACACCTCTCCGTCTCCTCCACAACCATCTCTGACGTGGCACACTGGGCCTCCTTTCCACGGAGACAGGTGCGTGTTCTCTTCTTGTGCCGATTAGCACACGAGCATTCTTGCCACTCTGACCATGGGTTGTAAAGTGTGGTCATGTCGGGAGGTGGTGTGTCCGGTTTTGGTTCGGATTCTGGCAAGAGATAATGTAAAGAGAGTATTTCCATTATTTAATCAACATTTTGTAAACCTTCACATAAGTTATGCCAGACAAAACAATTATCATATTTAATGATTACATTTTATATGATTAAATTGATTTGCCATAATATACCCGAAAAAACACCGATCCTAGGCAAAACAGCCTGCTTTGCATTTAATTGTTTCAAAACATAACAGCATGTTGCTAAGAAACTTCATTTAAATGTACAGTTTGACAGATTACATGCAGATGTCTAAGGTAAATTCAGACTGTCGATGTTTATTTCAATCTAAATCACAACAAATCAATAACTATTGATGAAAGGAGCGCGCTGCCTTTAATTTGTATATAGGAAGCAGCATTACTAAATAAAACTTGAATCTGCAGTATTGCCAATTCAAATAAATTTTAAATAACAATTTGAAAATGCTCCTACGACAATTAAACCCATGGACTATCACCGTCCGAGACATTTTCATTGGACGATTACCATCCGCACAACAATTAATAGCAAAAAATCATAATGACGGCCGAATCGGATGATCATCATGATTATTATTACCGAAAATTTGTAACTTACTTGTAACTTGTAATCATGAGATATTGTAGTAGTTATAAAAGGTGTTGTATTGCGAAAAGTTCAAATGGGTAATGTAGTTCAATAAAGTGACAGTCAATGTGGTTGATAGTCTACGGGAGGGGTGGTAGTCCGGGGGTAGTCGTACAGACATACATCCATCTCGATCGACGGCTTTTTGTCTTGTGAGCTAGTGGTCTGCTGAAATGGCCCACATTATCATCGCTTTATGTTGATATCTCTCTATATGGCCTTTAAAATCCATTGCATTACGGTGAACAAATTTTTTTCTCCCTTTTTTGTGTGCAAAGATAGAAATATGAGAAGAAAAAGAACGTACTGAAATGTGATAATGGTGAACAAGGTTGTAAGCCACAATCGCCACTGTCCATGTACTCTCCTTCACATCCCATAGCAAGATTCTTGTCGTCATCGTTGCATTCTCGCCATCGGGTACGACTACCACCGTCACAACTGGCGCTACATTTTGTCCATTCGCTCCACTGCGACCAATCGACGGCCGCTTCGCTACTTGATTTATGAGTTGAGCTCCTGGACTGCGCCAGGGAGTTGAGCTCCTTCAAACTTAATGTCGACTGGCAATGTTGTAAACCACAATCGCCAGTGTCCATGTATTCACCCTCGCAGCCCGTAGCAAGCTTCTTGTTGCTATCGTTGCATTCTCGCCATCGAGTACGAGTACCACCGTCACAACTGGCGCTACATTTTGTCCATTCGCTCCACGGTATCCAAGAGACGGCTCCTCCGCTAGTCGACTGCTTGGTTGAGCTTTTGGACTGCGATCTATAAAATTTACTCAGTTGAGAAGAGCTTGGTGATTTAACACTACCTGGATATCGTTGCTTTGACCAAACACTGACCGGTTTCCACTTTTTTTTTGCAGTTTGAGAGTTGGCGCTTTTCTGTTTCATCACTTGTGCGTATCGCGTCATGAAACTACTGGTGAATTTTCCTGACAACTGCTGGTTTGCAGATTGCTGACCACTAATCGACCGTTTCTTTGGTATATTTGTATGCACTTTCTGTGGTAGTTGAGGGGGTTTTATTGGTGGCGGTTTCGTTGTTGTTGGTGGCGGTTTTGTCGTTGGTGGAGGTTTTGTTGGAGCTACAAGGGGAAAGGGAGAAGTCCAAAGACCACCTTTAGAATTGTTTACCTTATCAATTCAGGAATGAGAATAATATGTGATTTACAACGACGTGCTATTACAGCATATTCACTTAAAATGATGTGATAGTATTGATTACCAGTATCATCCTTAAATATTGGACACACGTATGCCTATCCTTACCGTCCACTATCCATTATGTAGTGACCAGACCAAATAACTAATGGTAGTATAGGTCCACCAGCACCCCCAGCACCAAATAATTTTCAAGTAAAAGTACGAATGCAATGTTTTGAATCATCTTTTAGTTAAAATTATGTTTCGTTACACAAATTCTGGGAAGCCAGTGATGCTGATAAGAGAGAGAAGCAAATCCACCGTCCGTTACATAATCTAGGTTTTCTTCCTCGCTATACTAACAATCAGAGACAGGAAGGGAAAGTGTGTTTTTCAAGCCAGTATAATTACAATATACCTAAACTAATCGACGTACGCCTGTCAGGTTTACGCTAAACAAACCGTCTTGAGAGATTAATAAGTGAGGATAAACAGGATCCGAAACAGAAAATTAATGTATTTTCTTTCTTCTATCCTTCCGGATATCTACACAACGATTGATCCACACTACTATACCACGTTGAAAACTACCTCCTATATGCAACCGAAATAATTGTCTAGGTGGGTACCGAGAGGTTTAGTTTTCCTGTGGTCATTATTCAATGGGAAGTAGTCATGGGACGTTGTCCATGGGCAGTTGTCCTAAAATCAACTTCGAGATTTTTATATAACCATAAGCCAGCCTCCCAAAACCTTGATAAGTCTCAGATCATGGGCGTCGAATAGAAACGTGATGATTATTCTGTAACTTGTGTTTTAATGGGATTTCCACCAACTTTGACTTATGATTTATTTCGAAAAAATGGCCCAGAAATTCGGATGATCATAGAAGTTTGAGATACTTACGTGGGCAAGGTTCCTTGTTCCTACAAATCCCCTTCTGAGAACCTTTTGATCTGCCCTCGGTAAAACAGTCTTTGGAAGTATATCCCTGCAGCAGGCATTCCCTCTTCCTGTATCGGTTTCCAAAAACACCTCCGCATGTCTTTGTGCATTCTGTCCACAGTGTCCACTCTGTCCATTTTGGAGGATCAATGTCTGAATATATCAAGGAAAACAAATGGCACAAAGAAAGTTAACCGAAACGTCATGAGGTCACGAGACTGGATGGGCACTCTACAAACCAAGAAAATACAGTACTTTGCAGCATCAGACCAGTCATACTGGAAGGCCAATACACACCAAGAAATGCAGCCGGAAAATTACCCCCCGGAAAAATAACCACCCGAGGACAATTACCCCCACCCCTGAAAATAACCCCCTGGGACAATTACCAGCCCCGCCTCCCCCTTTTCGTTAAAGGGGAAGTCCAGCCTGATATAAGTTGGTCCAGCCTGATAAAAGCTTTTTTTTTTTTTGGGGGGGGGGGGGGGAGGTAATGGTCCACAGGGGTAATTTTCCTAGGGGGTAGTTAACTATTCAGGGGTAATTGTCCTTGGGGGTCGTTTTCCTGGGGTGATTGTCCAGGGGATAATTGTACTAGAACCATAATAGATCAGTAACGCTGCACACGTTATGTAATGTACATGTACACTATGAGAATATGAAATTGCAATACCTCAGAATGTCCTCGTGTTGCAATATTTTTTTCCCGACGACCCCCCCCCCCCCCCCCTCGAAAATGGATTATCTTTTGTGGCCGTATCCCTTACGTTTGAACACAAAACCAAGGATTCACCGTTGGTTTGGAGATACTGACCCATAAATTTGCATGCAGGTACGCGGCAGGAATGTACTTGATTTGCATTTTTGCCGCCTTCACATCCTTCTGTTTTTTCTTTCCCTTTGAAGCAATTCCGCCACCGGTGTTTCTTGGACAGGTTGCCACAGCTTTCAGTGCAGGGCGACCAATCATGCCAATTGCCCCAGGCCACACCAGGTGCTATTAGAATAATAATGATAATAATAATAATATATAGTATCAATCATGATAATAATAATAATATTAGTGATGATAACAATTATTATGCTGATGATGAAATTGAAAATAATTAATATTATAATGATAATAATAATGATGATAATGAAAATGACAATAATAATGAGAAATAATGATAATAATGATAATAATCAAAACAATAAAAGTGATGAAACTACTGCTACAGCTACTACTACTACTACTACTACTACTACTACTACTTCTACTACTACTACTACTACTACTACTTCTGCATGTACTATTACTACTACTACTACTACTACTACTACTACTACTACTACTACTACTACTTATTCTACAAATATTTAAATAAACAAAATTGAAAAACGCGTTAACTTACGAACTTTGTTTTTGCAGGGGCCCTTCTCGCAATCCATGTAGCGACGATCTTCTCCCACACAGTTCCTACCATTCAACTTGCCATCCATGCAGGTCCTGTTGCCCGCCTTTACCCCGACCCCACAGGTAGCGGTACAAGGGGACCATGTCCATTCGGTCCACTCTCCTATTTTCTCTGCGGGTGCGAAGAAGGGCATTTTAAGGAAAGAAAAAAAGCTTGCAACATTTTTCGAAAAATCAACTCAAGGCCAATTTCATTACCTATTGTACATCCCATATACCTTATCATCACGCACACATATTTTAATAGAGGCGAAAATTATGTACGTTAGATTGATTTTCGGGAGGATCGCACCTGCACACAAAAAAAAAAAAATCATAATTTTCTTATTTTTAATTAGTTTTTTTCTCAAACTTTCAATAACCTGTTCCTTTCATTTGTCTGCTTCTATTTGAGAACCACCTTAATATCAGGATGGACTTCCCCTTTAATTTTCGAAAATGTGATTCGCCTCCTTAAAGATGTTTTAGACAATGTTTCATAATTCTTACTTTCTATCTCGACTTTAGGAGGTGAGATGTTGTTGCCTGCAGGTCAATTTTCGGCAAACTAATCGGCAAATTTGACGCGACAACACCCCGGCCCCCCCACTCCGGGGTCGGAATGACCCCGTGCGTGTTAACAAAATGTCCGGTTAAAGGCACACTGCCATACTTGTAGCTACTTGCTCCCTCTATATAGAAAACTTCCCCAATCGGTGCCTGTTGGTCCCCCATGATCCTCTTTTTCTTATGTTAAATGAGAGCTGAGTTAATGAGATAGCCACCTGTCACAGTGACCTCGATGGCTCTCTGTGTGGTCTAATCCCTTCTGACCCAGTAGTGGTGACGGTCTTTAAGGGGTACTTTTCGTGCGACAAAGTCCGGCCCGAGAATTGTAAAAAAAAAAGTGGTGTATTAACTTTTCACCCGGAGATTTCTTTAAAAAGGGGGTGTTTTTTCTTTGTTTCTCTCATCTCTTTGGACTCCTGAGAAATTATTCCGAATTTAGGGGGGTACGTTGAGCATTTTTCATGATTTAAGGGGGTCTCCAAGGCAGGGAAAGCCCGCAAAAAGCCCGCGAAAGGGGGGTTCGGAAATGTTGGCAGTCCTCAGATAGGGGGTGCTTTCAAAAAGAGGGAACGAGCATAATGCGTACCCTAAATAACACTGAGTGGGGGGGGGGGGGGACAACACCACCCCTTCCTTCCAATGCAGAATGCAACGCCCAAAAGAATGAATAATATATCCTGTGTGCCTGGGGCAGTATAACTTACTTGTATCTGCAGCAGTGCAAGGGCCCCTGTCACATGGCGCGTAAGCGAATACCCATGCTTTTGTGACAGGTTCTCCACCGTTCTCGCAAAGACGAGACATCTCAAATGAGTGTTTCTGCCACGGGGTTATCATACAGCCTCGAGATCGCATATGTTTCCCGACGCCGCCGCAGTCGACGTCACAACCAGCCCATCCACTCCACTGGTTCCACAAGGATTCAGGCTTTATCTTACTCTCTGGCGAACCCTCTGTATAGAGATGCCATAAAAAATATAAAAACCATGCATGAAGATGATGACGATGGTGATGATGATAATGCTTATGATGAAATTGATGCTAATGATGATTTTGTTCATGACGACGATGGTGATGATGATAATGACGATGGTGATGATGATGGTGATATGATGATGATGATGATGATGATGATGTTGATGATGTTGATGATGATGATGATGACGACGATGGTGATGATGATAATGACGATGGTGATGATGATGGTGATGTGATGATAATGCTTAATATTATGAAATTGATGCTAATGATGATGTTTTCGATGATGAGGAATGAAGGCGAGGATGATGATCGTGGGGATGACGATGATGGATGATGATGATGATGTTGTTGTTAATGATGATGTTGTGGATGATTTTGATGATCATGATGATCAAGATGGTAATGATGCCGATGATGATGATGGATGGTGATGATAATGTTGGTGATGATGATGATAAAGTGGTGGTGATGATGATGGTATTGACGATGATGTTCTTAACTCATGCAGGGTAACCGCATCGGTATTTTAAAGCTTCTCCTACTATTTATATATTAATTATTACCCATACACTGCCAAATATTCATTTAATTCATCTCGCTCGAAGGGAAAAAATAGACGTGGGTAAAACTAGTTTGTCCAATTAAGGAGGCAAACACCAAGGAAGGATCGAACCTAAACTCATAAAACTAAGAAAGGGAAACGAAAGCAAAATCGCGATTAGTAATATCCGAACTAAAATGCACAAACTTAGAAAGACATTTCATAATTCACTATAAATAATGCCTATTAAGTTCAACGAATCCATAATACTTTTAAAAATAGATGCTTAATCGATAGGGAACATAATGAATGAAGGCCCCTAGCGCAATGTCACCATCCTTTCTTTGGAGGAATCTATTTTTGGAGGCAAGATTTCCGTGGCAAAGATTATCCTGACAATTTATAGGGAACGTGTCCCCCGTCCCTCCACTATCCCCCATCCAAGATCAGCGCCCCTGGAGTTTATGATAACATTGCTTATACCTAGAATTTTAATTTAATTTCAAATTCAAATTATTGATTAGAATCCAACCATGTAGAGACCTTTTCAACTTTTAACAAGGGATAACACAAATTAAACATTTTAGCGTAACAAATATTCAGTTCACAAAGATAATTGAATTCAAATGTCACAACTACAATAAAGAGAAATGGTAACATGTTACGTCATTTACTGCAACGTGCGTCTTCAGGATTGTAATACAATATAATAACTATATTTTTGTATTAATAATAATAATAAATAATACCTTTTAACCATCCTAGAAGACATCTTTGGTTGAAACAATCGGCGATCTCCACCCCATCATCCTCGTCTCCGCATCCGTCTGCCTCTCCTCCATAAACATCTTCGCATGTCCGGTGTCTCTCGGTGGCGCCCCTCCCACACGATGCGTTACAAGGCGACCACGGACCCCAATCACTCCATCGGGAATAGTAAGCAGTGGAGCAGATGACCATCACTGTGAGGAAAATGGGAGGGAGATAGATGAAACAAAAAACATCTCCATATCTACAGTATAGTTCATAAAAACAATCTAGTCTAGAATATGAATCAGTGACATAATGAATCTAACACCGTTCTGCAAAGACTCTCCTGTTTTTAAATGAAACTACACATTAATACATACATTTAGCTACTGAGGGGGACCTGTCCCAGTTTGACTCTAATCGAAAGAAGGAGATAAAGAGAAAAATTTGAAAAAAGGAAGATGATAGGAATGATAGGACCCCTCCCCCACCCCTCCTTAGGCTATATATCTAGGCCCTACTCGGTAGCGTTGTTTTTAATTTCAATTTGACCGAGCGGATCGACAAATTTTGTCACGATAGCCATAGGATTTTACGACAAATGACCATCAAATAGTCCATAGACTCTAGTCCACCATCATAAGTATTTGTCCTTTTATAGTATTTCCAACTTAAGTCTTCAAGGTTTATGAAACATATTTGCTCGTAAAGTTCCCGATAACAAATCTTTCCTGACACACGAATTAATGGTAGTCCAGATTTATACCAAAAAAATCAGTAGGGCCTACAGTCTATAGTAATGGATTTTGATTTAGAGGTTTGTCTCCCATGAAAACTAGATGTTCATTGAAAAGAAAAGTGAAATAAATCTCACCTTGGAGGAAAATCAATACACCCACCAGTCGTCGATTGAATAGCTGCATCGGGGCGTTATAGCCATGAAGGAGCAGGAGAAGAAAAACCACTTCGACAAAAATTAGCAAACATAATCCACAAAAGTGCGAAGTTTGTTCTTACTGTTAATTGATAGTAGACGAAGTTCAAAGCAGTCTATACGTAGGCTACTTCTGCCGGTAACTGCTATAAATAATCGTATAAAAATATTTCTATCAAACGAACTTTAATTTCTTAAACAACCATTTTTACTTTAGAAACAGACAAGCCGTTCTTTATCAAAATACTGCGGTTGACATTTTTTGATACGTTTACAAAGCGCGTAAATTATGGAGATTTGTTGCGTAGTAACGCGTAGTTAAAAAAAGAGATAAGCGCATTATGAGCAGTACAGTGCACACTCAAAATATATTATAATTGTGATGTCATAATCAACATTCGTCTAAAGGTGTTTGAAGTGCGCAAGTTTGAAGCTTTTTGTCACTCAAGATACAATCCCAGAGATAATTTGTACATGTTCTTCTTAATTCTACGTGATTGATTCTCGTTACCGGATATTGGGTATCTCAGCGCCAAGTGATGAACCAGCTACTGTACATTTTGGTTACAACGTTACAAATACAATATGCAGCATGTACATGTTTGTACACAGGTAAACAAATAAATGAATTAAAAAAAAACGCAAAACTGAGAGACGATATTAGGCGGTGTCCAAGGGTGTCGATTTGTATCCGTGGTTGGGGGGGATGATAGGTGCCAAAATATTTCGGCAATGGATCAAGGCAACCAAAGTTGTAGAAGCGTGTGGCAAGTTGCACCCCTCTCAAGCGCGTAGCCAGGATTTAATTTTAGGGGGCGGTAGTGAGCACGCGAAGCGCGGTTCCTAGGGGGCAAAGCGCGTAAGCTTTGACGTTTCATTAATAATTAGAGAAAGAAGACGATTCGTTAGACCGTTCTCGGCTCTTAATCCTTGTTTGAATCAAATTCCCCTTCCTCCGCGCGTAGCGCGGTAGCTATGACGTTTCATTAGATTATGAAAGAAAGAAGACGATTCTATGTACCATTCTCGACTCTTAATCCTTCTTTGAATCAAGTTCCCCTTCCGCCGCGCGTAGCGCTGAAGCTCTGACGTTTCATTAGATTATTAAAGAAAGAAGACGATTCTATGTACCATTCTCGACTCTTAATCCTTGTTTGAATCAAGTTCCCCTTACCCCGCGCTTAGCGCGGAAGCTCTGACGTTTCATTAGATTATTAAAGAAAGAAGACGATTCGTTGTACCATTCTCGACTCTTAATCCTTGTTTAAATCAAGTTACCCTTAACCCGCGCGTAGCGCGGAAGCTCTGACGTTTCATTAGATTATTAAAGAAAGAAGACGATTCGTTGTACCATTCTCGACTCCTAATCCTTGTCTGAATTCATTTTTGCCCATTCCTGCGCGAAGCGCGGAAGCTTTCACATTTTATTACATTATTAGAGAAAGAAGACGATTTGTTGTATCGTGTCCTTCTGAATTCAGTTTCCCCCTTTAATGTTTCAATAAATTATTACTCTTAATCCTTGTCTGTATTCATTTTCTTTTTTTAAAAAGGGTGAACGGAAACAACATAACAACTAGTGAACTATTTTATAAGTCATACTAATGTCCGAAAATCTTTCTCCTTGTCTCCGATCTCATCACGAAATCGTCACAGAGTTCATCTATGTTTACACTGTCCAGGATTGTCTGATGTGCATTGCAGATTGCTACTTTTGTGCTTCGCGCTTAGCATTATTTTAGCTCGTTGCTTTTGATGCTGCGTCTTTGCATTTGGCGCACTGCATTTCTATGATGCTGTTGATTGAACAAATTGAATAAATTCATCAGTTCCTGATGAAGCCGTATGAGCGAGAATTCAATTTATTATTGTCTCATATACGGTTGTCTTATTTACTTCGTATGTATTATGAAAATGAGATAGCAAAATGTGTATATTGATGGTCATCTTGCGAGTAATAACCATTAACTACTCTCATCGGACTCTCATCATTAATTTTTCTCTTCACTTTTTTTTTTGTTATGGTGAATTATTGGGGGGGGGGGGATGATTGTACAGGCCACCCCCCCACCTGAAATATTGGGGGGGGGGGGATATATCCCCCCCCATCCCCCCCCCCCCGGGATCGACACCCATGGCGGTGTCACACAGAGGCCAAAAATCCAGATTTTAGTTATCCGGATTATTCGTAGCCTGTCTATCACCAGTCTGTCACCGACGTAAATGAAAAAAATAGATTTCTAAAATCTGGTTTATTCAAGATGGGTCGGGATTTTTCCCTAAGCGGATGATACAGCGTTTCCATACAAGCAGTGGCGGATCCAGAGGGGTGCCCCCCCCCCCCCCCCCGAGCTAATTTTCGGCCGGCGCGATTTTCAAATTTTTGGGAGCAAAAAAAAAAGAAAAGAAGACGATTGCTCACTACCCTTTTGCTGTTTTGGCTTCAAAAGGGTCCCAATTGGCCAAAATTGATGGGGTACACATTTTCAGACCCCGTTGGGCGCCAAAATTGCATATATAACGCGCAATAGGGAAATTTGGTGTCTTCGGGAAAATTTGAACCCCCATCAATTTTTGAAAGCTTGGACCCCAATGAATCCAAAAATGCAAAAATGCAAAAAAAAATAAATAAATAACTTTGGCACAAAAATCCTACGGGAGCTGTTTCAGTGACATACCGTATAGTACCACACTATAATAAATGTTTATTGAATTGAATTGTAAAGGGTTTGCACGTTTAAAGACTACCCGGCGGACTCGACTCGTCTCAGCTGATCGACGTCGACTGAGCTGACGAGCTGCGCAACATAAAAACAAGACGGCAAAATGAGTCTGTTTGGAAAGAAACGTAAGTACAATATCTCTTATAAGATTAGCAAATCATAATTGCCACAACTTTCATGATATTTTGAATGTAATGTGTATCAATTTTATGATCATTTCCTCTTGCAGTGTTAGTTACCTGGGAAGAATTCGCTTCACTTCAGTCCCATTCATAGGATTATTTGTTTGTATAATAGAGGGGGGGGGGGGGGGGTTCAGAGGATTAAACAGAGTCTACTATTACTAATTCTGTTTGTTTAAAGTGAATTTGTCGAGTTTTGCCTAATTCTTCATATTTTGAACTTCCAATCTACAGAATCACAACTGGACAATGTCAATAATGCTCCTAAGAATCATGAGACTGCACTGAGAGTCTACTTGTAAAACTGTGTGATCGAGGATGATCGATGAGCCTGATGGCGCAAGTGTTTGACTGACACAAAAATGTCTATGAGAACTCATAACAAAAAAGTGACACCTTGCGCTAGTGTACTGTCATATCCAGACTTTGACCTGTAACTCTGGCGTGGAGATACCCTACTAAAACATAGATTACCCCAAAATCAACTAAATCTTCATCAATTCAAGTAATGGTTATGATTTAAAAGTTGGTAGTTTTTTTACCCCATTCGTGTCAATTTTCTTATCTGTTTTGGAGAATTTTCCCTTAAAATGAAGACATTATAATGTATACTTTCTCACAGGTTTCACGGCAAACCACTGCAAAATACTATTGCATATCGTATAGCATATGAATGGTGGAATGCGGGGCCAGGCGCGTGCTCGTGTGTGAAGTTAGCGACTGTATTCAGAGATCCTCCTCAAATCATGATTAATTCATCAAGAAAGTTCCATTCACAATCACCCAGACCCTACGTCACTTCAAAGTCCTAATTAATCCTGTTTACTTTTGTTTTCAGGTCAAGATGAGGTGGAGGCTGCCAGACATATGGCCATCAAGCTTACCCTCAGCAAAGAAGTGGCATCATCTATCAAAAAGGTAAAGATTATCACATCATATGTGATTGCTTGTAAACTGGTAGGGGCCTATTTTTCAGATTCAGATCCACTTCAACGATGCCCTCTTAATTTGAAATGTTGCCCTTTTACTTTAATATGAGAATGTACATCTAAAGCATATTTCTCTTCCCTTCTGGAAAGAAATGAATTGTACAAGATTTTGTTCAATGTTGCTCATCTAAGTATTTCTTTTAATGAGCCTCATAACATATGGCTGTCAGGAATAATTTGACTATTTTAGTATTTTGTATGTTGGTCTACTATATATTATATAGAGACACTATCAGAAATGAATTAGTCTAAACCAAAACAGAGCAAAATAGAAGTAAATTACTGGTTAAACTTTAATGGCTAAGGTATTCATGTGATTTTTTGTTGTTGAAAATTTAGATATAAGCAGTAGGGTTATCACTTTCTCTTTGCTTTTTATCATACATTCATAAATTCATGTACGGTATGTATACATGTACCACCAGTCTTACAACACTTTTGCTTTATTTTTATTGTCTGCAGCTCCAGAGAGATCACATTAGTCTTGATTCAGCCATTAGAAGGTAATATTTCATTCTTTTACCACTATTCTAGGAGTTTAGTTCACAATGTCAGATTGTGTACCATATAATTATCAAAACTGATTTATCATTACTGATTTACCAATAGAAGCCATTGGACTATTTCTAGTTGATAGATTGCTAGATAATTATGAACTCTTGATTGATGTGAACCCCTTTTCTTCCAAGCCAATATTTTAAAAGTATGAAATATCAACCGAATGACAGGGTGAGACTTTTCTTTATTTTTGTACCTAAATACAGTACTAGTCACTATAGCCTATATTTTCAAAAGGGATCTAAGTTATATCTGTATATAGGCTACCTTTAATACTCAGGCAATCACCATCTGTCTCTCCATTCAAAAAGGGACTTAAAACATTTCTTTTTTGTAAACCAGATTTTTTAGGATTCTATAAGTTTGTTCATTTTCATTTTTGTAGGATTCTTCTTGTTGTAAGCGCTTTGGGCCGCTCTGGGAAAAGCGCAGTATATAAATAATAATAATAATAATAATAATAAAAACAATCTGTTCCCTTATTTATGTTCCCTCCCCTCAAGAAAGGAAAATGAAGAAGAAAAAAAAAGACTCCCAAATCCTAAACTAAGATCAACGATGGTAAGCATATAAATGCCTTCTTGATTTTTTTTGTTTAATTTTTGACAGTGGTGACACAGCAAATCGATTCTGTAATGTGATGGAGGCCATCCTGCTTCATGAGTTGAAGGATTCATACTCATCCAAGGTGAGATTCCAGGCATATTTATTCTTAAGGTTTGTTTACATTTATGAGGTAGTCCAGATTCTGTCCATTGTTGTATATTTCTATTCTTCAATCATCTTTGTCCTCCTCCCTTACAATGAGGGGTTGTCTAGTACAGCGTTTTTCAACCCTTTTTAAGTCACAGCACCCTTTGAAGAATTATTATGTATGCGGGAACCTATCCATCGAATACAATGAATGCACAAATCCTTAAAATCCTATTTCTAATTTTCTACATGAAATCACATACTACCATTTTTTCACAAAAATATATTGCAAAATATTTTTTGATAAATCTAAATTCCAGCTCTAGAGGTTGAAAAATGCTGGTCTAGTTCATGTAAACTACAGGAAAAAAAAAAAAAAAAATTTCGGGGGCTACTTTTCAAGCTTGCCTGCATGAAAATAACATTCTAAAATTTGTTTTGCATTGAACTCTATGCAAATTTACAGGGCTCTTTTGGCCATTTCGGGGGCTTTTTTGCCCCGAGCCCCCATGTATTTTTTTCACTGGCAAACTAAGAGTATATAGTTACACGTAAGTGTGAATTTGATTGTGTCTTGTAATTATGCTCAAAACATGATATCCAATCTCTTAATCCAGAGCTTTCCTAGGATTTGTTTGCAGGATATGGTCATATATCCTCTTTCAATAGACATAAACATAAGAGTTTATCGAAGGGAAATGGTAGGAAACAGACAATCTGCATATTTTACCCATTCTCTGCCATCCTATTGGCATTTTTCAAATATCATTTTTCATTTTCATTTTCATTTTCATATGTGTGTATATTTTCATGTGTATGATCATATGATGGGCAAATGCAACTGTCGGGCTGGGTCAGATTATTTTTGTAATGTAGGACAACATTATTAAAGATTCAAGATTTATTGTCCATACATGTATATATCATGTATAATACAGACTTTTGTTTGCCATCAAAATTAGATGCAATGTATTACATGTACAGATATTGTGTAAGTCAGAGTAAACAAAGCATTAAGTCTATATCAAAAGCATTTAATATTAGGTGTTTTTCCTGTTTATTTATTTTTCTAGACTTTTTGGCCTTTTCTGATAAAGTTCACACATAGAGATGTTATAGAACAGATCAAGGAATTGTCTTTCATCAAAACTGAGGTTGGATTTTGTAGGGTAAGTATAATTTTCAACCTTATATTTGTCGCACAGAAATTCTATATAAATAAGCGTATTCATCTGTGTAATACTAAGCCCGAGAAAACTCTGGCTGGATTGATTGTGTGAAATCCAAAATCATACTTTATCAAGCAGTGTGATTTGATTGAACATTATGAGTTAAAGCCCCTCTGCACTAGTTTGGCACAGAGGGATTAGACCTCCCTGCAAGGTCACTGGCAGGTTATCTCATCAAATCAGCTCTCAATTAACATAAGATAAAGGGCATCATGGGGGATCAAATGGTACCGCTTAGGCATTGTTGGCTGTATAGAGGGCGCAAGTAGCTATAAGTAATGCAGTGGGGCTTTAAGGTATATTTCTTGTCTTGTGTACATCATTGTTCTTGGAGGTCAGTATGTCTTTAGGTTGCATTGGAGGTATCTACTTGTAAATATTGAACTAACCCAGTAATACGATCAAGGTAAATCCTCGTCTGTGGTTAGTGTCTTTTTATTTAAATCACAGTTCTTGTTAAAAACCTCCCTTCCACTATAATATTTAACTGTAATGACCCTGCTCCAATGAATTTTAAAGGAAATGAAATTTTACCTGAGTTTTATTATCCAAACATACGTGTATAAAATGAGTCAGAATGTACATGTACATGTACATGTGTGCATAGCTGAAGTTGTGTATTCTCACTAGGTAACGTCCAAAATACATAATTGCTCCCACTGTTTACAAAATCTTGATTCCCAGTGATGGTAACATATTTGTTGAATGTTAGTCACCACTTACAGAGACAAGCTATAACTTGGAAAAGAAAACAAGTTTCTTATTCTATCAATTTTTTTTTTTTTTTTTTGGGGGGGGGGGGGGGGTGAGGGGGCAGGATGACTCTCTCCTTCTTTTTTCTTCTTCTTTTTCTTCTTTTTCTTCTTTTTCTTTTCCTTCCTCTTTTTCTTCTTCTTCTTTTTCTTCTTTTTCTTCCTTTTCTTCTTCTTTGTCTTCTTCTTCTTCTTCTTACTTTCCTTCCTCTTTCTTTTTTTTCTTTCCTTTCTTTCTATCCTTCTCTTAACCTCCCTTCCACCATAACTGTAACGTTTAGCCTCAGAAATAGCATAAATAAACTGAACTGGGCCATTTCCAACTCATCAATATCTTGCTTCATTATATGTATCTGCATTGACATGTAGTTAGCTATAAATCATATGAATATATAGGAAGTCTCTTCACTCCTCTTGAATAAAATCTAGATTTAGGTAGTCGAAGGATAAACTGCCATAAACCTAGATTAAAGGTACTATGTCCCTTTTGCAGCCAACCTCAAATGCTGTAGAACTTTGCAGGAATTATGAATATGTCATGTATGTCCTATCTGTGAAATTTAAACGTTAGCAGTGTCCTCATATTCAAATTATGCAAGGAAACCCGTTTACTCGCTAGACTTCACTGTCAGACACTATTGAGTGACTGACTGGCTTTTCTTCTTCTTTGGTAATATACATGAAAAGAGTTGTAAAGGGTACATGAGCATTTGTCTACATCAATAACCCACTTCTTGTGATGGCCAAGATTAAACTGATTGAATCTTTGCGCAGCATAAAACGTATGACCATTCGGTACAATTGTCTGAAAATCAAGACTATTACTTTTGGGCTCTATAGCCCTAAAGTCGATTTGACAACTAATAGTCGTTATTTTCCCACTTGAAGACATTTTCAAGCCCCACCTTTTTAAGGGAAGTTCTAAATTAGTATTATCTTTCAAATGCAGTTGGAATTTAACTTTTTCATTTTTTTGGCCTGCAAATGGGACATAGTCCCTTTAAACCTTGCTACTATCTGATGAATCAACCATTAATTCAAGGTTTATCTTCCTGATAAGAACGTCACATCACATTGAGCATGAAGACTGTCCTCCAAATTGGAAAAATAAGATACATAATAAGGAAGATAAAAGCTTAAACATTTAGAATTTCAGTCTTATGTGTAGTGTTTTGAGGTCATGCAGCAGTGCATTCTGTCTAGTTCTGATACATGTAGTAAGTATTCTTTTGTGCGCCTACATGTTCCTGTTTATCAATTTTTTATCTTAATATTTTAAAATTAAATTCTGATTGCAAATGTCTCTTAATATGGATATCTATTGCATAAGCTGATAGTTTGAAGAGTAGAGCTCAGAATTGGGTAGAGGTGAATCTTCATTGACAGCTCTGCATCCAATGTTTTACTTTGCTAACTATCTGGACCAATTTAAGCAATAATAATAATAATAATGAAATTCATTTGTAAAGCGCATCTTAGTTTTGAAGCGTTTTCGCAATATACTTTATATGGGCCTGCATGTGGTTGAGATATGAAAGGTGTGAAGTTATATTAAAAAGTCAGAATATATCTTTGAAAAATAAAATATGAGAGAAGTTTATCATTATCAACTGTTATAATTTGACTAGACTGAACATCAAGCTTGGCCATTTCTTAGAATTATTTTGAATTGCACAGTCAGGTAACTTGTTCTTCTTCAAGCTGAAAGAATTTGTGTCTTTAAAGCCTTTCTGCACTAGTTTGGACAGGGGGATTATAACCTCCCTGCATGGTCACTGACAGGTTGTTATCTCATCAAACCAGCTTTCAATTAACATAAGAAAAAAGGGAACATGGGGGATCAACAGGCACCGCTTAGGCATTGTTGGCTATAAAGAGGGTGCAAGTAGCTACAAGTAGTGCAGACAGGCTTTAAATGACTGATCTATGAACTATTATTCGAAATTGAAACAGAAACCATATACACGTGTAGAAGTAATTCTTGAATGCTAATCGATTTTCATGTGTATTTTCAGAACAGAAACAGAAACTGTATACAAGTAGTCTTTGAATGCTAATTGCTTTTTATGATTTTGATGTGTATTTTCTATGTGTGTTCACTTTCAGGCGTGGGTTCGACTAGCTCTTAATGACTGTCTAATGGAGAGTTATATATCAGCCATTCTGAGAGACAGCAAGGCTATTAGACAGTACTACGGACGGAACTCATTCTTTAGAGATCCAGAGCAACCATTTATCATCAACAATTACCTGCAAGGTGGGTTGCTAACTTGTCAATCATTTTTCGTTTTTGTTTTAAAGGGAGGTCTAGCTTTTCAGCAGAAGGGTTGCTCTTGAATTTTCCCAAACATATATATTGTAAATTTGACAACTTACAGTGTAGGACCAAATTTTGAAACACATATTTATGTTCTCCTGTGTACTGGTATCATCAGGCACGGTTCCAGGATTTCTTAGGGGAGGGGGCCCAACTTTTTTTTATTTTAGCTCCCGAAAAGTTGAAAATCGCGCCGGCCGAAAAGTCGCTCAGTGGGAGGGGGGGGGGGGGGGGGGGGGGGGGGGGGGGGGAGTAGTGAGCACATTTTTTATTTTTTTTGGTCTTCAAAATTTTTAAAATTTCCACCCCCCCCCCAACCCCCAAAAAGGTAAAAATCACGTGTTTTTACATGATTTTTTTTCTCAAGGCCCCCCCCCCCCCCCTGGATCCGCCACTGGGTATCATGTTCTCTATCTTTCTCTTTCTGATCTCTCTGATCTCTCTCTTGGTCTCTTTGTTTTTCTGTATATCTCTGTCTGTCTCTCTCTCTCTCTCCGTCTCTGTCTCTATTTCCGTCTCCGTCTTACATGTAAATCCCCCATATTTTCTCATCTCTCCAGTTCTAATCACTCATTAATGCCATCTCCCCCTCTCTCTCTTTCAATTTTTCTTCAAAATTGCAGGTCTATGCAACTTCTCCTTCCAACTCTCACACAACTCCACTCTGCTGAATGTCTGGGGTGCAGCGCCCTCTATGTTGAAGGGTTCCTGGTCACCACCCGGTGACAACAAGGCAAACGATGCAACGGCTCCAAGACCTTCAACAGGTATTGGTCTCCTGGTTTACAGTAATGATTTGAAATTTCTCACAAATTCAATTAGTTTAAAGGTAATACAAAGTTTTGGGAAATTTTGAAAATTGGGTGGATAGTGATTCTTTACAATTTGGATATATTTGGATGCCCTGTAGATGTATTATAAGCACTAGAAAATTTAGCCTCTAGAACACTTCTGCTTTCAAGAAAAATTGAATATAAAAATTTACCGGTGCTCCCGGTAAATTTTGTTGAATTTCAAATAGCGCCTACGGCCGTACAATGGTAGCTGCGACCATGACAATCTCAGAATATGTAGATATGATATATAACTTCCAAACGAGAATAGCAAATTGGTCGATTTTAGTCAAGAAACATTGTTTTATAGCTTAATTGATATCTTGACCTTGAGAGGGAGCTATACAACAAAAAGGGTGTATTATTTACAATTTCATAACTTTAGACCTGATTTCAACCGCGACAACAATCACTGAATATTGTAAGATCGCATATGCTTCCAATATGTTCATTTCAACCAAATTCATGACCCCATACCAAAGCTTTGAATTACCTTTAACTTCTGATCCATTTCAAGTGCACAATGTGTCAGGAAGTTTGAACAAAAAATCACAGAAAATTCAGAGAGTCTCATTAGGCCACAAAACATAGTCGTCTGCCTCATATATGTTGTCTCTTGTCCAAACAGCTTTACTCCTAGAAGGTTGACTACATAATGGTGGCTTTGTTGTTTTCATAAATGCCTCTTTGATAGTGATCCTGGAATTTGAAACTCCACTAGGGAAAATAGGAGATTTTTTTTTTCATAGAATGTTTGAAACCCTATTATATGATTTCCCCATCTTCTATTACCTCTTTTACTTCATAATTTATCTTTTCCAAAGATCTGACAGCCTCATTTCAAGACTGGCCAGCTGCAACCAATCCATTGACCTCTTCAACAGCGAGCTTCACCATACCCGATGGAGCCTTGCATGTCACACCCACCAACTCCGTTGACATGCCATACCACGTAGGTAGCTTCCACGAGAGTGAGATGAGCACCAACTTGCTGCGCAGCCTGGCTGAAGACGAGAAGGGAACGACGACCAAGGATTCGGTCGCAGCGCTGAGTCGTAAGATTGAAGAAGAACAACCATCAGTGGTCTTAGAGGAGTCAGAGGACTTTGAGGATAGTATTGTCATCCATATGTCTCCTACTCAGAACACATCGATTCAAGAAGAAGATAAACCTCCTGGTGATGCCCCAGATACTGGGTTTTCTCATCTCCAGAACATGAATGTGCATTCGTCTCCTTCTAAGAACCCGTTTGATGATGATGCGGATGATGCCCATTCCTTTAATCAAGGGCATGACTATGATAGTGATGCACAAACCAAAGAAGAGCTGTCCATCGTGTCTAATGAAACCTCAGGCCTGACTAAGTATCCTGGTGAGGAGAATGGACATGCACCAAAGATTCCATCTAATCAAAAAGCAGATGATCCTTCTTCTTTCAGAAAGGAAACAAATCTCAAAACAAAGATCGAAAGGGACGATTTTGATGATAACCCATTTTTCAAAGCTGATGTTAGCAAGGATGTGGGGAACCCTAATGATGGGATAAAGAAACCAAGGATACCCTCCTTGCAGGAGGAGCTTGATGCTGCAGAGGGAGGAATGTATGTGTCTAGATCCAACATGAAATATTACAAAGAGGATGATGATGAGGAGGAGGAGGAGGGTGATGGTGATTACCATGGCGATGTGAGGAGAGGAAAGGAGAAAGAAGTCCAGTCGGGAACGATCGATGATATGAGAACAGGTAACTCAAGGAACCAGGAATTAGATGAGAGAGGGTTGCTTGAGGAAGACAGGGTTGGAGGAGTTTCAGCTGGTGAAAATGATGGAGGAGAGAGGGAGGAGTTTACAAGTTCCCACGGTAACAGTCTTGGAAGAAACAGAGGCTGGTCCTCAGAGTTCCACAGACCTACATCAACGATGTCTGAAGATACTACGGATGGATACACAAGGCAAGGTAGGCAGCAAGTGTTATTGATTAATCACTTAATTACAACTTTAAAAATGGCCTTAAAGAGAAAGTTGAGTTCTGGGAAGAGGTGAAAAATTATTTGTGAGCGTAATCATTCTTATGATGCAAGTGTGGAAGAACATCAGATAAGACATGTTCCCTGAAAACATTGGCTCTTCAAATGCCTTTATATTAAATATGTCATATGACATCGTAAAAAACTCGGGGGTGGGATTTTTCCGCCACGTGTTCGTGTAGTCCCATATACATCTTTCTGTGTACAGTGTTTGTAACTTTACCAAGACTTGGCCAAATTTCTTATCATTTTGATGATTCCAGAACCTTGCAATACACACAAATTCTTATATGCTAGACGATAAATTCTTTTCTCGTCGATTCTACACTGTTACTTTCACAATGCAATCGCATGACCAGAACTCAACTTCATCTTTAATGTTGAATATGATGCTTATGATGACGATACTAATGAAGATGATGATGATGATGAAAATGATGATGATGATGATGGTGATGATGATGATGACGATGATGATGATGATGATGATGGAGATGATGATGAAGAGGATAATGATGGTGATAATGATCAAAATGATGATAAAGATGAAGTTGAAGGTGATAATGATGATGATGATCATTATTATATTGATGATCATGCTGTGGATAATGATGTACATGTACATATACATGCAAAACAAGAAAGTAACTGTTATAATCTTTTCCAAACGTTGATTTAAACCTTTTAAGAACTAAACTGTAATTATTGTGTGTGATACTTTCCATTCGGTAGTTTCATCTCTATTGTAGCTTATTTATGCCTACTACGTGTACTTGAACTACTGAGGAAAACCCTTGAAACTCAGCATAGTTCTTAAAACATGATCATATTTCATTTGATTCACTTTTGTCTGATGATTACACATTATGCTATAAAAATAAGCATCTATAAATGTGCAAAAGGTCACTATTGTTTCGATCATGAATAGATCAATCAATGTCAAGTACCCCACGTCAATTTAAAAAAAATCATTATGGTGTTTAAGTGTGACCTACAATCATTGAGGTATTTTTCTTTCTCTCTCTGTCAATCCCCCTTTCTCTCTCCCCCTTTCTTTCTTTCCCTATCTTTTTCAATCACTATCTCTCTCTCCCCCCCTCTCTCTCTCAATCAATCAATCTCTCTCTCTATCTCTCACCCCTCTCTCTCTCCCCCTCTCTCTCTCTCTCTTTTAATTCACAGAGAGTTATCAAACATTGCTGAAGAACTACATGGACACCACAGACAAGGCCATCACTCCTGTCAGTAACCTTTCACCTTTAACCTCTCCTACCAGTGACACAACCTGCAAAGAGATGTCTACACCTCCCCCTATGAAGGTAATGTATTGCAAAAGAAACAGGATCAGGAATTCAGTCATTCAGAACTTTTATGCATGTACACATGCACTTGTAGACATTACCGTAGTTGCTTAGCTCTCATACAACTTTACATGTATATTTACTTCAACTTTGATGGCATCAAAGTTCATGGAACTATTGTCTGTTTTGAGCCATGAGGATGTATATACTTGAGTTTTACCCTTCCGGCTCTGAACAGATAATATAGTTATTTGCTTTTGTGGAATGATATGCATGTACAAATGGACATGTATGTATAAATGTATACGGTACATGCTTTGCATCTTCTTTTTGATCAAACACTGATAATATGTTTTTCTCTTGATTGGGATAAGTATTACAATTTGTCACCAAACCACCTGCTAATACAACCATGCATAAATATAGAGCTATCTGTCATCTAAAAATACACAATTTACACAGTACTAGTCTCATCACTTTTGTTTTCTTCTGCACATCTTTTGCACTATAGATACATGAATAAAAGTAATTAACCTGCACATTGTTCACACATTTCTATTTTGCAACCTCACTTTTCATAATCCAGAGTGATTAATATGATTAATTTACATTCACATTGTAATTCCCCATTTTAATAATCAATGATGTAATTTACATTCACAATGTACTTCCCCATTTTCATAATCAAGAATGAGAGATATGATTAATTCACATTGAAATTGTAATTTCCCATTTTAATAATCAAGGATGTAATGTGATTAATATGATTAATTTATATTCACATTGTACTCCCCCATTCCAATAATCCAAAATGAGAGACATAATAACTGTATTTACATCGACCTTTGAGCTCTAGATCCCAAGTATGTAATCAACACTTGTTTCTGTTCACGTGCTTCAATCGATACTCCTCTCATAGTTAACAATGTAAACCCTTGAAACTCTCAAGCTGTGCACGGCCTTGTACACACATGATCTATGTTTAGTAGTCTGACCAGGTGTGGGAAATTTCAAAGAGTTTTATTATCATACATGTACATGGATGCACATGGAAATGTACAGGGTTGTTTTAAGGTATCAATATGCGTACTCATAGATGTAGAGAGGTTTGAAATGCAAGCATTCTTTAACAATCCACTTGTGGTAATCATCATGCAAAGTCTGCAATTTCTCTTTTTAAAAACTTTCAACTTCAAAGCATGGATGTTAAAAGTGAGTAGCACATAATTATAGACCTATTAGAAATTTTCCTTCTTATAATTCAACATTGAGTTCATTGACTTCATATGTTTATATTGATTTACTTTGGAGCTTTTTAATTTGAATTATTATTTTGTAGGCACTTTGAATATTGTCACTATTATTGTTGTAATTATTATTAATATTATTAGTATACACTGACATCGTTTAGAATGTATGCATTTTAATGCAACCCATCTTACTTTCTCTTTTATTTGCCTCTTACAGTATATAATTTATCTTTCTTTTAATTCATCACTTGCCAAACATGGTTTAACAGTCTATCATGTTATTCTTTGGGCCTGCCCACAAGAAGGTCATTTCTGCCATTTAGAGGTGTTGTGGTCTAGTGGATAAGTCGCCGGACTGTAGATCACAAGGTACGGGGTTCAATTCCCAACCAGACACTAGCGTCTTTGGCAAAACATTAATCTACACTTGCCACTCTCCACCCAGGTGCTAAATGGGTACCCGGTAGTATGCAAACATTAATGTAGTAGGCTCAGCATGGTGAGGGTCTGTAAAATGGTGCCTGGCTGGAATAACCCGATGACAGGGGTAACAGGGACTATTTTTCCTGGTATCGCATTGGTATTTTTTACATAACTGCTATACAAAATATCATGTGTGTAGCAATTTTCTTCCATAGAAGTGTACACAATTTCATTTGAAACATTGATCTATCGGCTTAAATTGCTTACCGGTATCAAGTTTGAGGATGTAAAATTATTCCCTGCGGGTAATAATATATCTGTAAAGCACTTGGAGACATTATCGATGTAACTGCGGAATATTATTCTTATTTACAATACTCTCTTTCAGCCTTCTTGTGGCCAGCCGATGATTTGATTCTTTGCCATTAACACCCTTCTATTAAAAAGGCTTGCATCTTTTTTTCGAAATAGAGTAGATCAACTCGAAGGTTCAGTGACACAAAGAAGTAACTCCATATTTTGCCAAAATTAGTATTTGATATCAAAATTTTCAGAAAAATGTTGGCTTTGCAGGAAACACAAAGACTTAACTTCACCCAACACCCCAGTGAAGTCAATGGCTAGTGAAACAAAGACCTAACTCCTCAAGGCCCAAGTGTTCAGTGACACATAAACCACTTTTTCTCAAAATGGCCAAAATGGAGTTTACGTCTTTGTGTCACTGACCCCTCGATTACTCATCATTTCTTCTCTTCTCCTTTCGTTCATCATCACCAGAGTTCCGCACCAACTTCTCCTCAACCTGCAGATTTTCCTTTGGATTTTGAAATCATTCCCTTCAGCAGTTCGCCGGCTTCTAAATATGCCGACTCGGTAATTCCACTTTCTTCTCAAGACTTCAAACAATGTTGTCCATATATTATCATTATTTGACCACTATTTTTTTTAAATGATGAATTATATGGTGTGTATACCCACCTGAGAACACTTTTCGCTTTGGTATAAAACAAGCTTTCATATTTTACTGCTTCAGAAATTGTCATTTTATGATACCCACAGCATTTTCACATGACCTAATATTCAACAGTTTTGTCACCCTATAAAAAGAGCTTGCATCTTTCATATATTTTATTAATCTTGTATTTAATTGTTTTTTTATAGATTTGTTTTCATTTATACATGTACATGGTACGTTGTCATTCAACAGTGTATTTTTTGTGCATATGAAATTAATAGTTACTGTGATATGTGTATGAATGTAGATGTATGACCTTGATTGTAACCCCATACATGTATCTTTTGATCATGGATACACGAGCTGAAAATAAATCTGAATTTAGTGGCTATTTTATTTGTAATACAATATTCAGTGCACATATCATATGTGATGAAATCATGAATTACTATAATATGTGTATGATTTATTTCTGTACATACGTGTTCTTAAAGGGCAATCCAACCCTTATAATAATTTCATTAAAAAACTAATTAAAGATTCATAACTTTCTTATATTTAGTCAGATTTAATTGAAACTTTCATCAGATTGCTACTCTGATTTTTCTGCTTTCGTTTTTAGAGTAGTTGTCTATTTGGCTTGGATTTCCCTTTCGGATTTCCCTTTAAATACAAACAAAATCTCTTTTGACAAAGAAAGACTTGTAGAAATCTGAACTGAACTTTCTTTCTTTAATCTTTAGCGCACACAAGACTTGCTCTCCCGGGTGACGACTATCGCTAATGAGAAGGGTCTGGACTCACAGAACTACCAATGTAAAGGCTGCACTAGACCAGTGGGCATCAGTAAGTATAAATCAGTCATCATCAGTCATCATCACTAGACGATTCATTTAAAAGGGAGTGTAGCTTGGCAAATACTGGTTAACGCCATCTATGTCTTCTTTTGGACAACTGCATGTAAACAAATGGATTGATTAACGGTAGTCAGCGACTTAATCTCTACAGGGTCGCATCGTCTGTAGTCGCATTATACCCGATTAGTCCTGAGTCAGGCCACGGGAAAGACATGTACATGTAGTCTCGTCAGGCTACACTCCCTTTAATTATGATATAATCATTTGAACGATGTTTACTTACATGTAATTGATTGATTTATTGAGTACATGTACCTTAAATACATTTACATAATTGCTGTATGAAGCATACATGTACGTTACCCCTATAAAAGGTACAGTTTTTAAAATCAATTATTTTAGTTTTATTATAATTATTATTATTATGATTATTATTACTATTTCTGTTGTTATAGATATAATTATTATTAGTAGCTGTAGTAGTGTTTAATGCAACAGTAATAGGACCCGTAGTGGAAGAAGTTGTAGGAGTAGTAGTATTACATGTTGTTACTGTAGTATTTTCATTGTAATGTTATTATCAACATCAATGCAATCTTTCTTGTTGTTTGTTAAGTGAAAGTAATTGGAAAAAAAGAAAAGAACGGTGTAGTACAGTGTATATTGAATAATTAGAGCCCCTCTAAAGTGTTAGGAGCCCCACAAATTTGATGCCAAATATTACCTAAATTGTATCATAATGTGAAAGAGTATGTAATTCGACACTTCTGCAAAGATCCCCCCCCCCCCAAAAAAAAAAAAGTGTATTTGAAGACAAATTTTATGCCGTTTTTTGGTTTTTCACATTCATTACATTATGATACAACTTTAGTGAAATTTTCCCATCAAATTTGTGGATCCCATCATTTTAGAGGTGCTTTATTAAATGAAACTGTTTGGAAAAAAGAAGAAAAAGGCGTAGTACCGGGATATCAAATAATTAAAATGAATTACATGACACTGTCATACCACATGGATGATTGGTTATTAAACTGCATGCATTGTATCATTGTCACTGTTGCACATGCAGTCTACGGCAAGGCCAAGGTGTGTGGATATGATGGTTGCTACTACTGCTATGAATGTCACATTGATGAGGAGGCCATCATACCTGCCAGGGTGCTTTACAACTGGGATTTCAGGAAACAAAAAGGTCAGTGTATATTAGCATTAAGGGTTTTTATTAAAGAATATTAAAGATCCTTGATGGTCCAGAGTCCAGATGTGATTTCTATAATCATAAACTATTCTCATATATTTGCACTAGATGGTGACATTGCTTGGATTATACTTCAATACTTGTTTATGTGATGAAGTCCACTGTGATAGCCTATTGATTGTTCCATTGGTCGACCAAAGCCAGTGAACAATTTTAAAAACATTTCTAAATTATACATTGTATGGTTTGACTCTCTATCTTTCAATGCATTGGCCTTAATAACAAACTCAGCATGCATGAGCAGATTAAGTAAACATTTCTGCACAACTTTCTGCCATTTTTTATCAATTTCATTAAACAAATGTGATATCTGAATTTCGAAACTAATTTAGCCAATTAATTCATCAATGGCAACACATCCTGACAAAAAACTCACTAACGTGAATTTACTATTTATTGACTTTTATTTTTGAATTGAATGTATAATGTACAGGTGAACAATATTTATGTTTTGATGACTTTTACATGGAGTGGAAAATTTGAGTTTAGAGAAAAATTAGTACTACCAATTTGAAAAAGAATAATTCAATGTCCTTAAATGCATTATGTAAACGTTAATCTTTGCTCCATTTGTTGTTGATAGTTGCCAAGCACACAAAGAGCTTCTTGCAGCAGATAGAGGCTATGCCTTTGATCGACATAGCTCAAACCAACCCATCACTCTACAAGGCTGTTCAGGAGCTAGAGGAAGTCAAGGTAGGTTTCTTTGATAGCTATTATCAGATGAAAATAGGTCTTTATATCAATGGAAAGCTGAATGAACATAGAATACAAGTCAAGAGAATGAATCACTATACCACAACACCCCCCAATGTTTCTAGCCTTTTTGCAATTGCTGAAATTGCTGAAATTTGCTGAAATTACTGAGCTCCCTCCCCCTTTGTTGGTCTCCGTTTCTTTCTAGTAACGTTCCTGGAACATCTTTCAGCAAATATCAATATTTGAAGAGAGTTTTTACTTTTTTGGGTAGATAAAAAACACCTTGTGTTTTCATTTTTTTCAAAGGGATACATCCTAGATTAAACCAGGGCCCTGTCTTACAAAGAGTTGATATCAATTGCAACTTTTTTGTAATTGATATCAATTGAAACTATGTACATAAGAAATGGGAGACTGCAAACTTGCGATTGCTTGGAGCACTTAAGATTAATTGGATCCATCACAGCTCTTTGTAAGATGGGGCCCAGAGGTAAATGAAAGCTGCTAACAAGTTTGTTTTTCACAGTTGTTATATTTATTGTGTGTAGGGAGTGCGTATGCAGCTGAAGTACCTGAAAGCCTACTTGTTCACCTGCAAGCAGTCGGTAGCAGAGGAACTCAAGAAGAGGGTGTGGCCAAGGGAATACATGCTGGACCATGTTCATTTATACTCCATGCTGGTGAGTAGGAGATGGAGATGGTTTGTGATGATGGTGATGATGATGATGATGATGATATTGATGATGATGATAATGAAGGTGATGATGGAGATGATGATGATGATGATGAATGATGGTGGTGGTGGTGGTGGTGGTGGTGGTGGTGGTGGTGGTGGTGGTGGTGGTGGTGGTGGTGGTGGTGGTGGTGGTGGTGGTGGTGGTGGTGGTGGTGGTGGTGGTGGTGGTGGTGGTGGTGGTGGTGGTGGTGGTGGTGGTGGTGGTGGTGGTGGTGGTGGTGATGGTGATGATGGTGATGATGGTGATGATGGTGATGATGATGCTTACGATGACGATGATGGTGATGATGCTGGTGGTGATGATGAGGATGATGAAGGTGATGATGGGGATGATGAATGATGGTGATGGTGTTGATGGAGATGATGATGATGGTGATGGAGATGATTATAGTCTTGAAAATGATTGTAAAAATGTATCGGTTTGGCCAAGGGAATTCATGTTCATCTTTACTCCTTGCCGGCGAGTAGGGGATAGACAAGGACAATGATGGTGGTGATGATGATGATGATGAAGGTGATGATGGGGATGATGAATGATGGTGATGGTGTTGATGGAGATGATGATGATGATGATGGTGATGGAGATGATTATAGTCTTGAAAATGATTGTAAAAATGTATCGGTTTGGCCAAGGGAATTCATGTTCATCTTTACTCCTTGCAGGCGAGTAGGGGATAGACAAGGACAATGAATGTGGTGATGATGATGGTGGTGGTGATGAAGGAGATGATGATTGTGATGGTGGTGATGATGGCAGTGATGGTGACAATTATGATAATGATGATGGTAATGATGGTGAGCTTTATGATGACAGTACTGGTGGTTATGGTGTTGGGGATTTACAGGTTGATGATGATGAGGAGGATTATAATGATTATGACAGACATACTGATGTCCATCACGGTGACATTGATGATGGTTTACAATGTTGATTGTGAGATGATGTAGCTAACGACAGTTTAAATGATAACAAATTTTTGGTTTGCTTCCACACAATGGCCCTCACTATTCAGTATTTGTTTAGGTTCATGTTTGTAATTGCTATTTGTCTTTTCTTTCCACACAGGACTTCACCCAGGTGCAGGCAGGAACACTTTCTCCAATTCTCAGGAAGGTGGTGGTCTTTGCCGTCAAACATGTTCAACAGTGCGCCCTCTGTAGTCAGAAAGGATTCATCTGTGAGATTTGTGAGAACAGCAAGATCATCTATCCCTTTGACACAGATCTTACTGTTCAGGTAGGATGCAGTCTCCTGTCAGTTTTTTTGTTTATTTTTGTCGTTTTTGTTGAAAGGTAATGTCTTGTTTTTCACCAGATGTGGACACCATAAGCCGGGTAACTTGAGATTTCTTAAACTGATATTACAAGGAGAGGGTTCTACATGTTTGGCTTATTAACCCTCTCACTTCACATTACGCACAACTAACAGTAAATCAACATTTTTAAGTTTTTAAGTTTAAAAATATCCTTTATTTGAATCACTTATACGTTATTGGAACTCTGTGAATTTCAATTCCAGCCACAAATCTCTACATATTATTAAGTTATAGCTAATTCACAGGTTTGATATGACATGATTAACTTAATTTGTATGGTTCAACTATAGATATTTTCTTTTTCTTTGTAACCCGTGTACATGGATATGTATACAACATGTTATTTTTGTTACCCACTTGAATACATTTTGTAACATTGTGTTATGTTGTTGTTAATAAATTCAAATTCAAAATTCAAATTCAATTCAACAAGTGGGCATTTGCATATATTTACATAATCATGAATATGTATATGACTAACAATAGATGAAATTTCATTAAAACTGACTGATAACAATGTGAACCTCTATGGGAGGTTTTAACTGTACCAACCAAACAAACGTTGCTATATATGTTTTTGGTTCAATGTCCCTATAATACATGTACCTGTATATTCAACAACAACACATTATAGGTTATTTTTGTATGAAAGGAAATGTTTCTTTGGAACTTTGTACCCTTGCTCAGTACTTGGCATCCCATATTCGCATGTGATATAAACATGTGATTATTGTTAGGAATCTTTCAACATTTGCCAAACCCTCCCCCCCCCCTTCTTTTTAAGGTTATTGTAATGCTTATAGTGAGACAGGAAATGTTTCTTTGGAACTTTGTACCCTTGCTTAGCACTTGGCATCCCATATTGGCATGTGATATAAAACATGTGATTATTGTTAGGAATTTTTCGAACATTTTTTTCTATTTTCTAGCCATACGCAATTTTTTTAAAGGTAATTGGTAATGCTCTTTGTGTGAGAGGAAATGTGCCTTTGGAACTTTGTACCCTTGCTCAGTACTTGGCATCCTATATTGGCATGTGATATAAACATGTGAATTTTGTTAGGAATCTTTTTAATTTTTGAAAATGTTGTTTTAACAAACTTTTTTTTTAAAATTCTCAATTGCAGTGTGAAAAATGCAAGTCAGTGTACCACAGAGCGTGCAAGACGGAGATGAAACCCTGCCCCAAGTGTGTGCGAAGGAAAGTGAGGAAGACCCAGGCCGACCAGAACACGAACGAAGCAAACTTTGTCTCTCCCTTCACTTGATGAGCATGAGGAGGACCAGACCAAGGGCCTGTTTCACAAAGCCATTTTTCAATGGCAAATGACAAAAATCAGTGACAAATATGCTGATAACCAATCAGAAGCAAGGATTTCAGTAGCTTACAACAAAAACTGCCATTTGTCACTGATGACAAGTTTTGTGAAACGCCCCCCAGGGCCATGTTTCATAAAACTTGTTATCAATAACAAATGCTGAATTTCTATGACAAAGTTGCTCTCAGCCAATCAAATGGCATGATTTCAGTAGCGTGTAACAGTTATCGTAACTTGCTATTGATGAAACAGGGCCCAGATGCCACAAGTTGCCTTTCATTTTCATACAAAGTGGTTGCCTTAATGGCCCTTTATTGCATCAATAACAGACCTACATGTTTTAATACACTATGGTGCCCTCCCTGTATGATGCATTAAATGCTCACAAACACAAGTAATGGATACCGATATATCTATTAAAAAATTAAACATGCAATATCATTTCTGATTCATAATCACAGGAAAGTATAACTTTTTGTTCTTTCTCTCTCTCTCTTTGTCTGTCTGTCTCTCTGTCTGTCTCTCTCTCTCTCTCTTCATTTTGTTTTTATTTTTTTATTTCAATATTTTGCCTCTTGATGGAATGAATACATTATATGTCAAAGATGTTTCCAAGGGGTGAATTGAAACCAAGTATTTTGGAGATGACAGTATCTCTGCAAACATTTGCAAGTATCTTGCCTGAAATTTTTCAAAGACATCATGGCAAAGTTTGCTCTCAGCCAATCAAATGCCACGATTTCAACAGTTATTGTAACTTGTTATTGATAACAAGTGTTATGAAACAGGGACACAGAATGAAGAGGTGTGGAAGAACCTAATCATATTTGGGCCTCATTGTGCATACATATTGCAAGCATTATCACTATTATCCAATTGATATTTTAGGAGATTTCTAGAACTTATCTTGTAAAGTGTTGTAAAGAATTGGTTGAACCAGTCACAATCCAAATTAATAGAACTTACAATTGATTTTGAACAATTATAACTCTTTATATAATGGGCCCCTACACTGAGATGACTACATGTTCAAGTATTATTCCTTGTAACTGGTGAATAGAACTTACATTTGATTTTGAACAATTATAACTCTTTATATAATGGGTCCCTACATTGTAGATGACTACATGTTCAAGTATTATTCCTTGTAACTGGTGAATAGAACTTACATTTGATTTTGAACAATTATAACCCTTTATATAATGGGCCCTATATCGAGTTGACTACATGTACATGTATTAACTGGTGTTGGTTTATCAGAGCATTTTCATGGCACAAAAACATACCGTACTTATAATTGCATGTAGTCTGATAGCCCATGGAAAATAGCATATCACTGAGGTCAAAACATATTCAAGAAATATAATCAAGTTTAGTTATTCCATTTTGTATGTGAAGTCTGCACCAGCATCTCTACTGCAATCATTGTGTGTTTGTGCTTACAAGATTTTCTAAATCATTTGTTTAGTTTTGTTTTGTTTATAGTTTTATCGTGTTTTTTCCTGATTATATATATATATACATGTATATATATAATATAGGTGCAATATATTTACTCCCATGTGCTATATTTAATAAGAAGAATTTATGTAATCAGTACAGTAACTGTAAAAGAATTTTAGCATTGATGTTTCCCTTTAAATGTTAACTCTTACACTACTTAATTCTACTAATGACCCATTTCTGTGCTTACGGTAGTGCATTTTCTTGGCAAAGCTTGTTATCCCTAGATTATGAAAGAGTTTCATCAGGATGCCTGTTGTAATAACGACTTTGGAGTTCTATCACATCCAAAAGGAAAATTTACCTGTTACAACATGAACCAGGACGGGGGCACATACCAGTCGTCTGACATATACACTGTAGTAATCGCCAGAATGACTACCACTGGCGTTTGGGAAATTGGCGGCTTAATTCAGTCTGCCCATTTGCATCTGAGGAAGATGTCGAAACTCTAGAAATCAAAACTCTTGCCGGTAAATTTTCCTTTTGGATGTGATAAAAGAAGCCTTAGTTTTTGTACACCGTACCGAGCACATATAGGAAGACTATCCAGTCTATTTTTAATCACTTATTGCTCAAACTTTCACCAATATGTTTCTGCTTTTATTAAAACCAACTTAATGCCAGGGTAGACTTCCCCTTTAAATAAATCCCCATACCAGATGACTATTTTCATCTACCACAATGTACAAGCCTCCCTCTTTAATTTAGGTTTTGATCACACTTTATCCGCCGTTATTGGTGTGTGATACAGCAAACATATTATATGTGCCTCTATAAGAACAGAATATTGGTCAGAAGTGCGGAGAGCATGAAAATAAATAACCAGGGTATTTTATACAGGAAGACTCAACATTAATATTTAACTCTATTATTCCATGCTTACTTAAAAGTTGTGAGGAAGGAATTATTCTGAAATAATTACGATGGTGTCACTTCATGTATTTATAGCAGATATACGATTCAAATCGATAAAAATATATTGTACGCAAATGCTGTCATTTTCAGTATTAAATTTATAACATTGCAATGATGATGTCATTTGTGCTCTTTATTAGCCTCTTACATTTATACATATCATCTAGCAGTAGATAAAAAAGGTTTACAGGCATCTCAGAACAAACTGTGAGGGAAAGACATCCGTTTTCCGCTGTGCTGTTTTTGTAAACAGAATTATTGGACAGTAAAATCATTTAGAATATCAAGTCTGTGACAATTTGGTGAGTTTGGTCACTTCCCTCTGGGGCATTAGAAAGCCTCCTCTTCTTCTTCTTCAAGATAATCTGCCTCCTTCAATACTGAAGATTCTTGCAGATGCCGTATATACTCGGCCTGATTGGGGTGTGCAGGTGGACCAATACACCAGGGTTTCCCCTACTCTTATACGAATAGCTCAATGGGTTCTTAACGTGCAAGGATGGTGACTCTCCTGTACACGCGGCCTCCATTTAACGTCCTACCCGAGGGACGGAGTGTTTTCCACTTAACATAGTTTGCATCTATGAAACAAGGGGAGATGCATGTTAACACACAACGCAGGCTTCAGTCATCCACCTGCTGTACTGCCAGGTTGACCTCGAGTACTGCTCTTCACATTAATCTATTAGCACACACATGATCAAGTATGTGAAGGACCCTTGTGGCACACAGCTTCTTCTTTTTCAGTTCCTACTTGCCTTAAACAAAACTGCCATGATACTTTTAGTTTGCAATCTCATATGATAAACGACCTTTATGACTGATATATCTGTAATATGGCATTAGAAACAACAACAAAATTTTGACTACATTTTTTTTTTTACAGATATCCATAATTTAATTTCATCAAGATATAATACATGTATTCAAAGAAAATATAAAATTATATTCCTGTATGCATGAATAAAATAGATTTCTCTTTCTTTATACAAATCACCAAAAAATAAATGTAAATCGAATTTATGATTTTTTTTTGGTGTAGGAAAAAAAATGTTTATCTCACGAACACCATAAGAAAAGCATGACATATGCTAGACTTAAAACCAAGGAAGTAAGATGTGGCATATATCCTAAAATTCTCAAATAATTCAACTAACGAATCAAATTTTGATGAATTCCATAATGTAAATTCAAACAAAACGCTTCATAATCAAAATGAAGAATAAATTTATATTACCTGAACCTTCAGCCAATAAAATATATGGAAGAAAGGGATCACGACAATCCAATGCACCTTACTTACATGTTTTATCACTTAAATAAACATTTTATATTTACAGCACAGTATGAAATGATAAAGAAGACTAAATTATTTGTATACTTTTTAAATTAGTTTAGATTTTTTTTGTTATTTTTTGTTGGTTAAATGTGTAAATTGCAGGGAATTTCATGAATTTTATTGCACAACTTAAAAAAAATATATATAATCGAGGCCTCAGAAATTCAAAAAGTTAAAAATATATATATATGTGTCGTGTAAAATTTTAAACTATTTGTAATGTTATGAATCCTCAATCATTACAGCACCAACACACGGATTGTGAACAAAATTAAGTTATTAATGGAGCCATATGTTGCAAGACAACCGAGGTGCCACATATACGTACATGTACATGTATGTAACATGTACACTCGTAACCAGAATTTTGGTGCATACTAGCCCTCTCGTCAAAATAAAAGCTGAATCAGCTTCAAATCGGAGACAACTGCAGTACTGGTCTGATAATCTGATATTATAGCAAATCTGAGCTGATTCCTCCTCCAAGGAAGCCTGAAATCCCTTGAAATTTATATTCTTATAAACATGTACCTATTGAGATCCATGATCATTAAAATTGTACAATTTATAATGTAAAAAGATCAAATAACTGAAAATGAAGATGGCATGTCAATAATTTATCGCATGAACAACATATCTTGGTTTGCGAGTAAATCAGCTCCATATGTAGAGACAGGAAATTTCAACACAATACATAAACTGTTTGTTTGTTTGTTTAATTTTAGTTCTGCATTTTTCAATATAATACAAAGTAATATACATGTACAAACTACATGTAGGTACATATATATTATTTACAAAAGTTAATATTCAATGAAAATAATGTATTGTAAAAAAGACTACATCGTGACAATGAAATCAAGAGTTGTGTTTGGCTTTGGCTTGAAGTCAGTTTTCAGCAAACCACTTAAACATGTACCGGTACATATATCTACAGTTATGAGATGTAAACAATCTCTTTTAACAAACTCAGCTGCACATTTGGTCTGGTTTAACACAGTGAAGCATGTCAAAATAAGCACTTACATTCACATGCATGATTGCTTTAGCCGTCGTCTATTTCAAAAGCAGATTGCTTTTTATCATAAAATAGAAATGTTCAAAACCCAGCCCCCCCAAAAAAAATAAAATAAAAATAAAATAAAATAAAATAATAATAAAAAGAAAAAAAGAAAAAAAGAATTGCATGATAATAATGATTGGACATACAGGAAGATGTACCCAAAAATCACTAATTTCCAAAAAAAGAATACCTTTTCTCTTTGTACGATACATGTACCTGTGAACGTACAATGCACGTTAGAAAGACATGATTTGAAAGAAGAATTTCTACAATCGGACATCATATAAAATAACAGCCACACAAAACTTTGGCGCAAGATGTAAGGCAAGTTAATATAGGTACGGCTTCATGGTAAATGAGATGATCAGCCTTTTGAACAAATCACCAGATTGTTGGTTGAATGGTTACAGTCTCTAGCTTACATATAAGCCTTTCAGCAAGGCATTTATTAACATATCACTTTAGTGATTCAAATGTCTACTGGAATTCAACCTGATAGGGCGCTCAACGGGTCCTGTCCTATTTCTACACCCTCTCTCATGGTCACGGTTCCTCCCTTGCTTTCCTCACCAACCTTCTTTCCATCACCTTCCCTGCACGCATCTTCCGATCTCTCATCCAATCCGCCCCCTTCTGCTCCTACCGTCGATCTTCCCCCTTCTGCTCCTACGGTGGAGTCATCAGCTGACACTGGCTTCTCTGGGTGACTGACATCATCTTTGTGGCTCCTGTCGACGGTCTCTGGTCCAACAGAGGGAGCCCCGCTGCTTGGTGCAATTTTGTCCAAGGATCGGGAATGGGAGACATTCTCAGCAAGAGTTTTGGGCCTTGAATCCGTGTCCTTGTTATAAATAATAAATTAAAAAATTAAAAAATTAAGCAAGAAATGTATATGAGAATTCTATATGGACATGTGGAGTAAACAGGTGACTTACATTTATGTTTCATATCTAGAAATGATTAACAAAACAATGTTAGTATTTACATTTTAGTATGTGTTCAGAAAATTGTATGTAAATACAACTACTAGTACACATGTCATTGCTACAAAAATTTGCTGCACTCATGCTTATTGCAGCTGAGGACAGAGAAGAAATATATTTACTTAATTTTTTCATTTCCTATACTCATTCACATGTAGATTAACAGCTGACCCATAGGCAGTATTAATGACATGTGCTTTAATATGACAAAGACAATGCCCACTGAATAGAAAGATACTGCTAATTTCAGGAAAACAAAAGTAGGCCTACTTACTGGGACCCTTTCACAAAGCCTTTTTCAATAACAAATGACAAAAATCAGTGACAAATCTGCTGATACCCAATCAGAAGCAAGGATTTCACTAGCTTATAACAAAAACTGTCATTTGTCGCTGATGACACGTTTTGTAAAATGGGGCCATGAAGAAAGCAAAATAAGCCAGTTCCAGAAGGGTGTAAAACAAGATATACATGTACACATACCTCTTGGGAAGATTGACCTTTTGACCCCTTCAATTTAGAAAGGGCAAGGTCCATCGCTGATGCGCTCTTTGGTATGAGAAGATCACTCGCATCAATCTTGACAGCAAGGGGGTCATCGTTGTAGGTTTCTTTGGATGCAGTATCTTTGGTTTTGGGCTTGGTAAGATCAGAGAGGCTGCCAGATTTTGGGACGTCTTTGGTTTCAAGACCAACGTAGTCCAGGATGGTGGATATTTTGTTTGAGTAGTCCAAGTGACCAGTGACCTGTCAATCATGCAGAGGGATATGAAAAACTTGTTCACTGATAGTTGTGTGATTGTGTGTTTAATTCAACAAAAAAACACATTAAATAATAACTATGCTCGTTACACCCTGTAACAATAATTAAGATAATCCTAAAGAACTTTGTAAACAATATATGCAAGTACCATGGTGTTGACACAAGAAAGTTAAAAACACCGCTATATTTATAACTGAATGGAAAAAGATACAATAAACAATATTGAGAAAATACAATCAACAGGACCATGATGTCATCACTCACCACTTCTGTAATATCCACGTTGATCATACGTCTATTGTCCCATCGGACAGGTTCCAATCCTGCAATATCATTGACCTGCATGGATGCTGTCCTGTAGACAAACTGTAACAGCCAATCACCTCTAAACAACATCAAAAACAAACAAACAAACATGTCAATACTAGGTGGTTACGATTGTACAGTGATTGCTCCAGCTAAGATAGCTCTCCAGTAGATTTCCTTCGCTAAAAATTGCTCTGAGACATTGATGGACAAATTACACATCTCTGCCTTGATTAATTATTCCAGTAGATATTGTATAAAAATCAGTGATTTCTTGATTTTCCTGCAGTTTTTCATTATGCCAGTTTCAAAGCTTCAAAGAAAATGTTGTTCTTGAAGACTAACCTGCAATAGCCATTCACAATATGCCCAGCCACAACTTTCTCAAATGGCCTCCACTGGGCAACGGACGAAGTGACCGGCGCTCCCAAGAGGTAGACGTCCTGTACGATCCCTTCACAGCCCTTGCGTTGAGAGAGCTCCTTGAGACAGAAGAAGATGACCCTTGCCCCCATGCTGAACCCAACCAGGGTCACGGGCCGTTTGCCTTGTTGCCGTGACAACAGGACCTAAATCAAGAGAGAAAAGCAGCCATCTTTAATAACGATGTCAAATGTTGTCATTTACCCTGCCTACATAGTTGGAACATATGCAAGCCAGTGTTGGAGGTCGATGGTTCTTGCATTACCTTTAAAGAATTAACATCCATATTAAAATTATGGGTAAAAGGGGGTACTAGTGCTCTGTACACAAATCATTTTGTGTACAAGAACATGTATTTTTACTAATGACAGAGACACAGCCACTACTACAAGTTGTTTTCGCAATAATTATAAAGGCAATTTAAAATACCTGTTCCCACTTGCATTAAATAACACCTTAGTTTTTAGTGTTGATTAATTTGAGAATCAGTAACAATTCTCAAAATTTGCAATAAGAAAACTCTTCCAAAAATAATGCATTTTACAGTATTTTATAGCCTCTTATTTTGCACAACCAATTTGGAATGACATAAATCTCACAATGACAGCTAGATTGAGCCTGTTGAGAGCACTGGTAACATCAGTCTTTCTATATGGCTGTGAAACATGAACACTGAATGCGAATCAATGCTTATGAGATGAATTGGATGAGAAGGCTAATCTGCATATCCACTACACATGCATCCAACAAGAAAGTGAGAGAGATAATGGAGAGTTATATAGGGGAACACAAGAATAGCTTGGTTAACACCATCTTGCAAGGAGGAACTCATGGGAGAAGAAAGGGGGGCAGACCAACTAGGATATGGGCTGATATAACATCAAGCAGTGGACAGGTATGTCACTTGAGCAGCTTAACTAGAACAGCTGAAGACAGAAAGTTATGGAGAACGTACATGTCTATCAAGGTCAATTACATTGTCGCCCCAACTGCCACCATGCTATGGGACAGAGATAGATACAGTCAAACCTGCTTTAGTGACCACCTGTCTACAAAGACCACTTGTCTATCACAAGCGCATTTTTTGTTTCCCTTGAAACTGGTTTGTCATTGAAACATATAAAAGGAACCTGTCTACAAAGACCACCTGTCTATAACAAGCACATTTTTTTTCCCTTGGGCGGCCGGTTGCTGTAGACGGGTTTGACTGTAGATAAATGTATTTGTTTCTTACCTCTGCAAGCTGCTTACCAGCTGCACTCGCCCTACTAGTAGCAACGCTCCATGGATTGTCAATTGAATTTGAAATGGCAGCGTAGGCTGCTGCTGGTAGGGCTATTGCTGCAAGCAAACCTGTCAGCAGATGAAACAAAAAAAAGTTAAAGATAAATCATAATCTTGAGCTCTGGTATGGGTTGCATGAGAGAAAATTGCTATTCAATTTAATTCTAGACTTTATTCCAGACTGAGCTGCAAGAGCAGAGGTCCATATAACAAATTTACAGGTAGATATAAACAATGAACAAGAATAAGAGAGGAACATATTATTAAAAACTGACATATTTACATGTACATAAACAGTGAACAAAATTAAGAGGAGTACACATATGGATATACGAGAAACAAAAACTAAACTACTTTAACCAACCTCTGTCATGATTAATTCTGGATTATTTATCCTGTAGTAGATTGGTTGTTGGGATCAGTGAAATAAAATAAACCATACAAAAACTTCCTGGACATCATCTTAGATAAAAACCACATGCAACTCGATCTGCTTTTGCACATAGTGACTTGTGTTAAGCACATGGTGTTTGGCTATACTTACCCGGATTTCCTTATCTTTCTATGCTCAGTACTTGTAATCTTGAACATTCAGTGTAAGTTTCGCTGGATTCTGTGAGAATTTATTTTCTATCATTACCAGAACTCAAGCTTATCTTTAAGCAGGGCCTATTCCATGAAATGGTAAATGGGTACCTGGAAGGATTATTCCTTGAAATGCACTGTGCGCTGATAAAGGCTGCCGGAGCTATAGCTATGGTAATAACTTCCAAAGCTCTTTGGAAGCGCATAGGGACTTTATATAATGTGATATGCGCTATACAAGATCTGAATATTATTATTAGTCCTTACCTGCAAGAACAGTGTATTTGAGGGCTTCCTTGGCTGCCATACTCATGACCGTATCAAGAATATACTCCAGCGATTCACCCAGTTTGATCAAGTATTGAGACTCCCATTTCAAGCAGTAGATCTCGTTACAGGTCGCTACACAACGCCAAGGAACGGTGAAGTTATCTGCAAAAAGGGGAGAAAAGATGTGCCATTACTTCTCTACTCAAAGATAATTGAAGACAAATACTATACTGCCCAGAACAAAGGTATCTCCCATAGACACACACCTGAGCTGGGCTGGGCAAGGATATTAATTGGAAGGAAGGTGATAGTCAAGAGGAGTTGTCCTAGATTTTTCTGAATTTTAATGCTTATTCTTCTGTAGGCCATCTTAGCCTTCAACTGCTGCTTAAGGAAATCCCTTACGAACTATAAAATCAACTTGGTAACACGAGCGTGCCGTTCCGTGGGTGCAAATTTTCCCAAAATGATATCACTGGTAGTGTTAATTGTTCCCCTAAAAGTATGATTAAAAATTCAAGAATCAAGAATAATAAACATAATTATAGTCCTTAAACTATAATCATTCACACTAACCTAGGCGGTCCTTAAACTCTAATCATTCTCACTAACCTAGGAAGTCTTTAAACACTTCTCATTCTCACTAACCTAGGCAGTCTTTAAAATATACAAGCACTTCTTTTTAATAGGTTCCTCACATTCCTCATGTTCCTCACATTCTTGATCTATCATATAAATTGAGAATCATTGAGACATGTTATATATACTATATGTATTGTATACTTTTTATTTTATATGTATGTCTACCGGTATATTTTTTGTAAATTGTGGAACAAATAAAACTTGAAACTTGAAACACTTCTCGTTCCCACTAACCTAGGCAGTCTTTCTGCAGCCAACCAGAGACTGCAACAGTCACATGAAGATCCCTTCCTTCTGCCAAAGCAGTGAATTCAAACTCTTCTACCTCACCAACTCGTTTCTTCATTTTGTATCCTGAAAGGAAAAATAGCGGGATAAAGAGTGCATGAATAAAGAAAATTTACATTGAATTAAACATGCACCTTCCTCAGAGCAAGCTGATTTGAATTAATAATATCAATTGCAATTCAGTGATGGAAATCACTTCTTTTCATAAATACATGTATGTAAGAAAGAGAAAAACAAAATATGTTGTGTTGCTGCAATTAATGTTGGTTCAAACTTGAATCTAGGTGAGTAATGCTTGTTTTGGGGCATTGGTTGTTGTTTTGGGTTATTCATCTTCCGACAATTTTCAAGTTCAAGTTCAAGTTCAAGTTTTATTTATCTTTCTTCCATAACACACATTACAAATATGACATGAATATAACAAGTTGACAGAATATGGCGTTACAGTAGAAAGATGAGGTGACCTTGGTTGAAAGCAAGGCTTGTGAATATTAAAGTATTATCAGTGTAAATATGTTTGGTTCTGGAAATTATAGAAGTAAACATGAATAAATGAAATGAATAAATGAACAAATAAATAAATAAATACAATTTTAGGAAAAAGAGAAGAAATTAATAAATAAATTAATTAATGAATCAATTTATTGATAACTTTCTCCTATCTTAATGGACTGATTTCACTTTTGTTTTGCATGTCTATCTCCTATCCCTTCCCTATATACACAAACACTAAACAGACAGGGGACTCTTGTTACCCGACAGTCCTGCTCCTGCTGCACCCAGAATCGAGCCGATGATCGCCGCCCCAGCTACTGTCCCGAAGAAGCTAAGACTTGTCCCCAGAAATGCTGCCCCTGCTGTTGCTATCAGAGGAGCTGCGAGCCCTCCTGTTAGGCCTGTCAATCAGGATGGTTTGATAAAAGAATAACGAGATTAAATGAATGAAAGTACAAAGGAATGAATTTGTTTTATGATATACACTGGAATAGCTAATTGGAAGTACATACCCCCCCCTCTTTCGTTTAAAGGAGAGAGGTAGGAAGGGAGAGAGAGAGAGATAACGATTACGAAAAGAAGATGATTGGAATCTATCCCCCTACATCCTCCCCCCCCTCCATTTTCACCAAGCTACATGTATTAACGTTCATCCAAAATCCATTTGAATCCATTCATACAGCTTTACAAACAAAACAAAAAACTCTCATCCCAAAATGACTTTTGACAGTGGGCAAGTGAGCATGTAAACTTAAATTTTCACCTGCCAAACGTTTATTTCCTTTACCCAACAAAATGAAACAAGTAGCTGTGTGGGCAACAGATGCACAGGTGTATTTTTTAAATGAAAAATGCATTCTAAGGTTTTATACATCATTTTACAGCATCCACAAAACAAATCAAAATCTGTACATTATTCAATTGTTGACAGTGATTGCTTCAACATAAAAAAGGCCTATAAATAGTGACCCAAGATTAATTATGTTTGCCCCCTTCTAGAAATACACGTACAGTGAAACCTGTCTATAAAGACCACCCAAGGGAGCCAAGAAAAGTGGTCTTTATAGGCAGGTGGTCTTTATGTACAGGTTACTTTAGTTCATGTTTCAATGAGAAACCATTTTCAAGGGAAACAAAAAATGTGGTCTTAGTAGACAGGTGGTCACTAAAGCAGGTTTGACTGTATCTTGTTTCTACCCACCTATTATAGCACCTCCTCCTATAGTAGCTGCTCCTATCAAGACATAACGTCTAGCCTTTCTGAACTTTGCTTTCTTGTCTCGTTCTCTCTTCTCTTCTCTGGTAAATTTGAAGAGAAAGAAAAAATATTGATGATCAAATCTTAAAGCCTGTCTGCACTAGTGTTGCCAGGAGGGATTACACCTCCATGCATGGTCACTGACAGGTGGTTATCTCATTAAATCAGCTCTCAATTAACATAAGAAAAAGGGGATCATGGCGGACCAACGATCACCGCTTAGGCATTGTTTGTTATTTAGAAGGTGCAAGCTAGCTACAAGTAGTGCAGTCCCGCAAAGCATTCACCCACTGAATCTGACTTGATTTCTGTAGAACGTACATTGTTTATAGGCTCCAGCCTAATTTCTTTGGAGCTTGGTATCCAAGGGGTCTGTATTTCCATGGGTAATACAAAAGAAATGAACCAGTATCCTGAATTTAAACAAAAAACATAGGCACAAAATACATGCAGGCTACTAAGGCACCTTTAATAGCGAACTGTAGAGGTACAAAAAGACACATCCAGAACGCAAACTGCATATTTGTTGGAATTCATCATTTTAGATCATTGTAGATCTACATCGGTAAATGGGCTGGTAAATGCATATCTTGATGAAGCTTAATGTTAGCTAAACTTTAACTCAGATATTAGTTAAAAGAGAACTTTAAATCAACAAACATCAGAAACTGTTGCGCTTCACACATATCTTTTCATACCGCTTCAAAATTACTGAGTGGAAAATTGCCCCAGGGTCCCCATATCAGCTATAAAGACAATTAAATAATCTGCCAGTTACGCAAGATAGGAATAGACATGCAGTTTTAATCTTGGTTGTAAATGAAAAATAAGAAAGAATAGACTTACTCAGTGAGCTCATGTTCTTCTTGTTCATAAACATCAATGATTCCCTTTTCAAATGTTCTGATTATCTTCCAGCTAACATCAAGGCGCTTCGATATCTCCCTCACAAGGACTCGCATTCTAGCATCATATGTCCCATCACTCAATGCCTGGGTGATCATGTCCTGAAAAGAAAACATCAAAACATGATTATCAATACACGAGTTGTATAAAAACATATTTGCAATAATCTGTAGGGTGAATGTATGATTGAAAATTTTCATAAGGGAAAATAAAATATACCTCACAGAGTTGCCAATTTGTGTTTGATTGATCGCACCATCAAATATTCATTGGTTTTTGCCCAAACTTTTACTGATTTGTTTCTCTCATTTTGTTTGCTTCTATTAAAGGGAGTGTATCATGACAAGATTGTGTGTCTTTCCCGTGGCCCTACTCAGGGCCAATCGGGTATAATACGACTACGGACGATGCCACTGCACCATTCACGTGCGTGCAACATACATGAAACCGAAGCGTGAGGAGAACTTCGGTCTGTTTCGCGAATGCTAGCGCACGCTGACCGAGTTAATCAAGTCCATTCTTTTACGTGCAGTTGTCCGAATGAAGACGTAGATGTCGTTAACCAGTATTTTCCATGATACACTCCCTTTAAAACCAAGTTAATATCAGGGTGGACTTCCACCTTTTAAAAAGAATCCCTGCAGTATTAAAGTGTCATACATGTAAAACAAGCCTTTAACAATGACACCTCTACAAGTCAAAGAAAAGTTGGTATACCTTTGGAATAATCTCTGGCTTGATAAGGGAGGGCTCCTCTAGAAGCACTTCTGTGAAGACATCTGCATTAGCGAGGTCATGATGGTTAGGGTCCTCAACCATGATACTTAGGGTCTCCACTGACTGCTTCGGAAGCTTCAGGTATTTACTCAGAGACTTCACCGTCTTCAAGTTCCACTGTCTGAGAAATGTCAAAATGAAAATGAAGTTGGAAGGTTTGACATAAGGAATCTACACACATGTACTGTGTAATATCAATTACTAAGCACAGTCTTTGAATCCTGACTCCACTAGTTTGGCCAGGGGGATTAGACCTCCTTGCAAGGTCACTGACAGGTGGTTATCTCATCTAATCAGCTCTCAATTAATATAAGAAAAAGAGGATCATGGGGGACCAACAGGCACCGGTTAGGCATTGTTTGCTATACAGAGGGCGCAAGTAGCGATTTAAGTAGTGCAGTGGGGCTTTAAATGAGGGAGCTCTTTTCAGATATCCACGCTACAATGTACATGTAAGGTTTGTTCACATACGGCATACAGTGTAGTAAACCCTAAAGATTTCCCACCTGTAGGGGTTTTAGCATGCTTGGGTGTGCAGCTCTTTTTGTACCTTCTGACACACAGATACGGTAAGTATGCATTGGACCTCTATTGTCTACAGCTAGCTTTTCATCCCCATTTTGGTACTCATTTAGTACACATAACCTATAGCGGTTGACTGGGGCATACATGTATGTAAACCAGCCTTTACGAGTTTAAAAACATATTTATAGCTGAGCCATGTTCAGAGCCTATATGCATGTATCTTTGAAAAATGAAATAATAAATGAGTAACCTTTCGTCAAAGAAAAATATTTGCAGTGGTACTCTTAGAGAATTTTGCTGTCAGATCAACTCTTCATGTGGATTGGACCTTCACGACCAAGGCCTTAGGTGGGTGAAGCAAATAAATAGAATCTTTACACACAAAAAACTGAGAAATGTATTGTATGTAATACTGTCTCTGCTGAGAGCTAAAGGAGCATGACCTCTGTAAAAAAATAAGAGTCAATATCCATCCTTTAAACTCACTTGTTCCACTCATTCTCAAACAGGTTAGGAAGGCATACAGCAACGAGTGATGAATAGGCAAACTTGGCTACATCGTTCAGTACCTCAGGGAGTGGCTTCTTGAGCTGTTCCTCCGCAAGACTAGTAAGACTGCTATCCTCCGATCCCGAGCTGCTCATAGCGCCCCCAAACCCAGCTCCATCCCCTACATCATCACCAATCTTTCCCCCTTCCTTGCTTCCTCCGCCTTGACCCCCGCCCCCTCTCCCAGGGGATTCTGTATCCGTAGGGTTGCTGGAAGACTCCTCTGAACCCCCTGAGAAGGTCATCAAACCTTGCTGCAGCCGTGCTTGGTATATTTCATCATCGTGGTCATCCTCTGGGGACGGTTTGGGAGTAGCGTTGGGTGTCTCTTCCTGGGAAGATATTCCACTTGACGAAGCCTCGCTTGGAGAATCAACTTCTTTGCAAGAATCTGTGTCTGTTTTTGTCTCTGTTGATTTGGTGGTGTCTTTGTTGTCCTCCATGTTTCCAGTATGACAGTCTTGGAAAACAAAATAGAACCAAGCTTTTAATTGTCCTCCTTCTTCAGTTCCTAATCTACCCTGATAAATACCTAGGAGAGAGAGAAGAAGATACACAGTGTATGACAGTAGTGCAATTACAGGTACATTCAGGAAGATATAAGATCAAATCTGTCTGAAATAATATATCTTGGGTTTTCTAGATGAAAACTGTCTCATTCCTGGCTGCTTTTGTACTAGACCGAATTTTCTGTCTCTTTCGTTCGTTAGCCTCTTATTGGGGTAGGGTCGGCTCTCTCTTTAGAGACGGAAACAGACTAAATGATCATAACGGAAAAACAAGTTCGTAATGACATGCAGTTTTTCTGTTATAATCATTTTGCCTTTGGCATAGACTAGAAGGGATGAGATTTAGATGACGTCATGCGCAGCGAGAGTTTAAACCACTGCTGCAAGATTTTTATCATGGAAGTAGTTAAGCATATACCTAATTTACAATATAAAATGCATCGGATATGCATCCTGTGAAAGGAGTAATTCGGGGATAAGTTTTGCAAGTTTGGTGCACTGATTTGCCCAAATAACCTACACTAGGGAGGCCAATGCCCAAATCTAACTTTTTAATTACTAATTTGTTTATAATGAAACTAAGATTAAAAGAAAGCATTTACTTTCACTAAGAAAATTCACCCATCTGCCGACTCCAGAAGTTCCATCAAATAGGAGATATCCAGCTTTTAAGAACTCCCTTCCTTCTACGGCTGGCCGTACGTAAGAGCCTTGAAACAGATAAATTTCATGTCGCGAAGTTACGTTCATAATTAGACAGGCCCGAGGGAATGGGCGTGTCATTGTCCGGACAAAGTTCATGATGAAGTTTAAAACTTCGCGCGAAAGTGCAATCACTCAACAGCGGCTAGCCTTGAATCGGTCGCACACGTACATGTACACACCGACACAGGCAAGCCCCAATGCAGGCTGAAATCCAGCCATCAATGTGCGAACGATTCCATCTTCTACTACTACGAGCCGAAGGCGATGGTTCAAAAATGAAGAAGAGATATCAAAATTGGCAGGAAGAAACATATATAATTCATTGATATTTACCTTAGATGTGTATTCCAATAATTTGATTTCATCATGAGTATTCCTTATTATCAACGATCGAGAAGTTACGAGGTCCAATTAACATCCATCTTGCAGCGAACACAATGCGGGGTACAATAGGACAGCAGCATGATCCATGCAACGTACGTGTACTAATATTTCTCTCACTCTCTCTCTCTCTCTCCCTTTCGCTATACGTAACATACACACTCACTAACCATGTATCATACAACACACACCTTCAAATCATGGCTTTCATTTCAATTCTCAATTGGAGTATAGACTGCTCACGTAGACTTTTTTTTTTACTGAAATATCTTTTTTAACACTTCTCATACATTACTGCACGACACTCGTATCTAGTGCTGTGAGAATAAGGTACTAGGGTCTATAAATAAGACTACGCTTTGGGCACGATCTGACCGGAGCTCAGACATATGTTGCAATACCCTTTGTTTTTGGCGCGAACAATGACGTCACTGTTCACAGTTTTCCTTCTCATTTTGAGATGGATGTAGCTATAGGGCTCAAACCAATGCAAGATTGACAGAAACATCGTACTCTATCTACTTTCGAATGTTCAGTTTGTAAAAATTTATATTTAAAAAGATATAATCTTTTTTCTTTATATTTTCTAGTTGTTAGAAGTGGCAATTGTGAACATCTGAAATGTTGATCTCTATCAAAAGTTCTTTACTCAAAACGGATCCCATATTTTTAGGGTCTACCTTCAGCCAATGAGAAGGTTTGGAATTGTGTGGGATTACTAGTTAACACGCAACATAGTCCATACCCCATGTAGTTTTCTAAACCTCTACCCCCTCTAGGATTTTCTTAGTCTGTGATGCGCGCCCGTAAAGTTCTTCTGCTACGACAATTATTGGACTCAAATACGTCAAAATCTGCAAGATCGTCAACAAATGGTGAAAGACTGTTACAGATCCTTGATTATAGGTATGTTGTGAAATGTATAATTGTATTTTCTTTTCTTATTTTCATCAATTTTTATTTTTACATCATTTTTTTCCCTCTGCTAATTTTTTGAAGTGGGCGACGAGCACACAAATCGTAGGCGTAGAAGCCTTACGCCCGGGCATTGGCCTCCCTACCTACATATTTCGCGGGATAGTCTGTTTCCGTCTCTAAAGAGAGAGCCGACCCTACCCCAATAAGAGGCTTACGAACGAAAGAGATGGAAAATTCGGTCTACTTTTGTACATGTAGGCCTTTCTCTTGGGTAATCGCGACCTTTCAGAGATTTGTTGTAGGGTTTTCTCAAAGTGTTGATTAAGTTGGACCAGGCCATTTGTAGATGAGAAGGGTTTATTTCACAAACATAACCCCAAACACTTTGTGAATAAAGGGGCATGTTTTCACAAAAGGTCGAGTAAAAATATTAGACCACCCGATCGACCCAACGCGATGACCTGATACTTTCAGATTTTCGATGACTTTCAGATTGAACTTGAATATTCTCCTGTTATTTTAGTCAATGGAATGACACAGCCAAGTTATCTTAAGCTGCATGCAATCATATAGTTACTCATCACACACACACATACTCATCACACACACTCACTTAAAAACAACAGACCGTGTCGCGATGTATTGATCTATGCATCACACATACATGTAATGATGTAGGCCTACTGCCATGATCATGACTGCACTGCTGATCACGCGCGCTGAACGCTTGGATTTGGAAATCACTCACAATGCACAAACAGATTTCAGAAGTACAGCTTGATAATACCTCACGAAAACATGCCGTCGTAATCTGATGCCGTAGATTTAAAAAACAAAAAACATTGACCACATCAAATTTGTGTCGAATGTAAATTGAATTGATATCAAGCGATGAGCGGTAACAACATTACAACAACGACATCGACATTACAAACTGTGTGTGTATCTGTCTGCATGGTGTGTTCGTACGTACGTACGTGCTAAGTTGTAGCTCGCGCGCTAGCGCGTGTGTGACACACACGAAGCGGCAAAGATTCGGGGAATACCCGTTTAGCTCTTAGCTGAGGTAAGGAAGGGGGTGTGTCCGTCTTAAAACGTAAACAAACTTATGTCAGCTTTTCGAAGTTTTCGGCAATATGCTTAAAACACTTGAGATGGCATCATTAACAAGGCTGTTTCTGACTCAATTTCAAATTTTCAATGATATAACGTCAGTTATATTTTCCTTAATTTTATGCTATGGTCACATCAGTACCCAAAAGTAGACTGCTCGGCGGCCGAGCGGCGAGTTTTTAACCAATTCTGCCCGGCGGCTGCCCGGCCACCGAGCGGCGGCCGCCCAGGCACCGCTCGTTTTTAGGGCATCGCTCGGTCGCCGCTGAAGTTTTAGCGCGGAGTTAAAATTTGGGCGGCGCCTGCTCACTTTTCACTCGCCGCCCAAAATACGCTCGGTGCCTGGGCGGTCGCCGCCCGGGCACCGACCTAATCGCTGGGCGATGCCTAATTCCAGCAGCGACCGAGCAGGCTACTGATCGGTCGGTCGCTGCTCTGATTTGTGACCATAGCTTTAGATCTGTTTTAATCAAAGTTTACTTGATTTGCACACTTCTTCAAATGTATTATGTGGGGAAATATTCCTCATTAGGCGGTGATGGCAAAGGAGTATCATTTTTTTCACCTGTCCGGCTTTATCTTGCCACTCCGAGAAGAAAGCAACTTTAGCGCACTATTGATTGTGACATTCATTCGTAAAATTAAGTTTTCGTTACTCCCAATTTTACGCTACGTTTACTTATCAGTTTCACTGAACAAAATACGATCACCTGTTGCCTAGGTTCACCCTTTAATTGCAAAACGAAAAACAAACAAATTATATATAATCATATTTGGAAATTTGCAATTTTATTATTGAGCTTTAGTAAGGTTGTATTTGATGCTGCTTGTAAGTGTCGGCTTGCATGTGTTGAAAGATCAGATGAACGGATAAATAAGAGATCACTGTAGACAAGGTTCATGTATAAGTGGCCATCTTGAAAGTGCTTTATTCCGGTATCCTTCCGCCAATCGCGGCCTCATTACGCACATCAATGAACTATGGTGTTGTTCATATAGTACCACAACATCCCCCTTCTTTCAATGACAAGTTGATAGTGCTCTCATTAACCAGTTATATCTTCCCTGCTCAATAGGCACTGTACATGACGGAAATTATCCACTAAAACAGTAACACAATTTAGAAATTTCAACAAGAGGAAACATTCCAAACATATTCTTCTTTCTTTTTTTTTTTTTCGAGAAGCACAGTACTAAAAACTGTTCAACTAAAACTTACAAGTACCTTTCAACAAGAAAAAACAAATTTTAGAATGGTAAAATAGTGTCCTCCACTATAACAGGCATATTTTTGTTGCCGAATCGACATACTTGTATGTAATTCACTTTTTTATAATTTACACAACTTTTGCTGGAATAAACTAAAGTGATTCCATATTGCTTTCTGGCAAACAGTTATAAACAACATTTTCCTGTGAAAAAAACGTTTTTCATCCCATTTCAATTAGGACTTAGCAATACGACAAATCAGCGTAACAAAACTATAATACCTGGTCATTTGTGTGGAGAGAAGAAATATCATGCACGAGCACGACATACAATTGCTAAATTTGGTTCTGTATACAAAAGAGATTTTCTGTTGAAAGATAACCAATATTAAGCGTGGCAGTTATATAAAACATTTTGGTTATACATGTATACTGATTAAGAAATTTAATCACCTGATGTCAAATATGAGGTTTTACTATCATCAATGTAATTCTACCGGGTATGCTAAATCATTAAACAAATAAAGTATAGTTGTTGTTTATCAATCTATTAATCGATGAAGTTTTTATTCTTGATAACGAGATGGGGGATTAACCTTGCGACCATATCGTGTGACATAGGCAGAAGAGTCAGAACGAGGGATTGAACCATCGAAATCCTGTGTTCCTGCGGTTGTTGTGCGGTTGTCACCATCCTCTCTTGGAAGATGCTCTGTCCCTGGTGTGGGTGCTGTTGTCGTCTCTGTGTGTATCGGCATCTCTCTTAGATGGGACCTGTTTCTCCTTAACACCCTGCCATTTGGTGTTGTCACTTCATACGATCTCGGTTCTGGGCAAACTCTTGAAACCTCAGCCGGCAGCCATGTGTTATCGTCTGGATGCAAGGTTCTGACTTTCTGACCGACCTTCAGGGGGGACAGTACCCGACCGGCATGTCTGTCATGGTCGGTCTTCATCCTATCCCGCCTTCGCTGGAGCTGGTCGTGGACATCGCTCATCTGTCTGTCATGATCATGGCGACCTGGAAGTGATGTCTTCATTTGCCTCCCAAACATCATTTCGGCAGGAGATGGAAGGTCCGATTGAGGCGTTGCTCGGAGGTGGAGAAGTGCCTTTTGGACATCTTGTCCTGTCTGTTTGCACTTCTTAATCATCGACTTTATGGTGCGTACCATCCGCTCAGCCAGGCCATTGGAGCGCGGATATCTCGGCGATGAGGTGGTGTGCTTGATGTTCCATGACTCACACATGTCTTTGAAGGCTTTTCCAATGAACTGGGGTCCGTTATCAGATATAACTTCGGACGGCACTCCCAGGAGGCTGAAGGTTTCTTTCATTACTGTAGCAACTGAAGCACTTGTGGTGCTGTGCATTTTCCTGATCACAGGGAACTTGGAATGATAGTCAGTAATGAGTAAGTATTCAGTTCCATCAAGAAAAAACAGGTCTGTGGCTACCTTTGTCCATGGCGTCATTGGAACTTCGTGCGGTTGTAGTGGTTCCCTTTGTTGCCGATCCTGGTTCTCCTGGCAAGCAGGGCAAGTCTTGACAAGGTTTTCAATATCCTTATTGATGCCTGGCCAGTATACCGTGTCCCTTGCTAGTCTACGAGTTCTCTCTATACCCATATGACTCGTGTGTAGCTGCTCCAGGATGTCTGATTGCAGCGTTGAAGGTATCAACACCTGTCTTCCTTTGAAGATAATGCCGTTGGCGACACCCAGTTCCTCTCGGTATGACCAGTGAATCCTTGAGCTGCTTGGAACCTGCTTAATCACGTCTGGCCATCCATCGTGGATAATTCTACTCAGCTGCTTCAAGTTTGGATCGCTTGCTGTCTCTCTCTGCAGCTGTGTCTGCTTCATAGGTGTGAAGCTTGCCAGATCATTGTCATGATTCTCTTCTAATTCCATGACTTCATCTACATGGAGCTCAACGATGACGTCTCGTCTCTTTCTGGGGTTTGGCAACCTACTGAGTGTGTCTGGTAATGTCATCTGACTTCCGGGCTTGTATAGGATATCACAATCATAGCCCTGTATTTTGACGAGAAGCCTCTGTAATCTTGGAGGCGCACTCCCCAGGGGCTTTCTACAGATCGTTTCGAGTGGTTTGTGGTCAGTGTAGACTGTGAACTGGTTACCAAACAGATATGAATGGAAACGTGTGATCCCAAAAACAAGTGCCAATGTCTCTCGCTCTATGTTTGAGTAGTTGGATTGTGCATCTGACAAACTCTTTGAGGCGAATGCGACTGGTCTTTCATTCTGAAGGAGGCAGGCTCCAAGTCCTTTGAGCGATGCATCTACCTCTAGTACTGTTGGGACACTGGGGTTATAGTACCGTAGACACTTTCCTTCTGAAATTTCTGATTTCAATCGTTGAAAGCATTCCTCATGGTCCTCCTGCCAGGTAAAGGGAACATCTTTCTTCAGAAGATCACGCAGTATTGCTGACTTTTCAGCATAGTTTGAGATGTATGGTGATAAATAGGTCATCATCCCTAACACTCGCTGGAGATCGTCCTTGTTCTGTGGTGTAGGCATTTCTCTGACATCCTCCAACTTGCTAGGATCTGGTTGTATGCCTTTGTCTGTGTACAGTGAACCAAAGAAATTGATGCTTCTCGCCTTGATCACACACTTTGTACTGTTGAACACCAGACCTTCTTTTTGTGCAACTCCCATCAGTCTCCAGAGATTATCATCATGCTCCTGTTCAGTCTTGCCAAATACAGCTATATCGTCAGCTATACCTTCACAGCCGGGCGCCTGTGCAAGGATTGTGTCCATCCTTTGTTGAAAGATGTCTTGACTCACCGAAAGTCCAAATGGAAGTCTGCGAAAGCAATACCTTCCAAATGGTGATCTGAATGTAGTAAGCTCCTGCGATTCTTCGTCCAGGTGGACTGACCAATATCCTGCCTTTGCGTCCAATTTCGAGAAGTACTTGGCCTGTGAGAATGCAGGATTGAGCTCCTCTAGAGTTGGAATCTTATGAGGGCATCTTTTCAGGTTTTGATTGAGCCTTTTGGGGTCAAGGCAGACTCGCAATGACCCATCCTTCTTCAGGGCTGTGGTGAGGGAACTGCACCAATCTGTGTGATGAGTAACTTTCCTAATGATGCCGTTTCTTTCCATCTGATCCAGCTCTTTCTTGAGCTTGTCCCTCAGGTGGATGCTGCATTTTCGAGGCGCATCAATTGATGGAGTTGCATCCTTCTTCAAGTGCAACGTTGCCTTGCCACTGAAGTTCCCAATCTGGTCAAACTGGTCTGGGTAAGCCGCCTGTAGGTCTTTAGCTGACCTGATGGGAGGAAGATCATTTGGACTGTCCAGGCCCATCTGTTGTTCTACTGTGTGAATCGTAACAATCCCTAGCTTTCTGGAAGTAGGAAGTCCGACAATGACTGGTCCCTTTACGTCCGCAACATACCATGTTTGGTCTACTACCCAAGGCGACCCTTCATACATCATCGACATCATCAGGGTGCCTAAGCAGCGTAAAGGCGTTTCTCCGTAGGCAGATAGTCGCGTAGTAGTGGGACGGATAACATCTTTCCATCGAGCCCTGTACATGTCCTTCAGCGTCCGCAGTGGCAGAACATTACCGCTGGCTCCCGTGTCAACCTTTGCATTGAGGCGATGATGACCCCTCAGGTCTGGACATATGATGTTGATATTTGCATATGCTTCGGTCTGCTCCGAGTCAATAGAGTTTAGCGATATATGTATCATGTGGAATTCACGTTCCTTACTGTCCAGTTGGTTTGTGTCGTCCGGTCCAATTTCGTCAACCTTACGCTGATTCCTGCTATGAAAGGATGTAGGCCTATACTGCCTGTTTCTGGGCCTTCTCTGCTGTGAGCTCCACCTGTCTTGTGATGGTGGACGTCTAGGAGGGATCTTCGGTTCGACCTGTTCTTTCGTCTTTCGACACATCTTCGCCCAGTGCCCTTTGACGCCACACGAATTGCACAGGTCCCCGAAGGCTGGACACCTCTTTGGAAGGTGTGAAAGACCACAGTTCCTGCATTTCTGCCTACTGTCGTGACTAACAGCATCAATGTTCCCACTTCCAACGGTGTGGAGCGTCTGCAGGCACTGTTTACCGACTTGAATGGCCTCATATTTGCGGCCTTCTTCAAGAAGCTTATCAATTGAGAACCCCTTTTCTTTGTCGAGTAGGTCTTTCTGAAATGACTCGAGTTGTGTAGACGAAATTACCAGCTCTATAAGTCTTTCACTCAATTCCCCCTCGGTGAATTTGCATTCCTTTGCCTTACTCCGACATCTATTGACGAACTCGTCGATCGTTTCTCCAGACATCTGCTTGTATCGCATTAATTCGAGACGATGAATCCTGAAGTTCACTTTGACATTCAGTTGGCCTTCGATTAGGGCCCATAGCTTGCCTGGGTCCTTCTGATCCTCTACACTGAGGCTAGAGGCGTTTATCCTGCGTAACCCTTCGTTCCCAAGAGCTATCTTTATTTTTGTTGCCTGTTTTGTAGTATCAGTTATCTCATTATCGAGAAGGCAAAGTTCCATTCGCTGTTGAAATAACGTGAATTCTTCAGCGAGACCACACTGAGGGTCCCACTTCATCTCTGGATAGCGAGCCATGGTCCTGGTTTCTACAATGGGGTCTTAGACTACACAGGTAATTACATGTAATACATGAATTGTGACTTAAATCGACATGTAGGCCTACATAGCAAGTCTATAGACTATGTACAACTTCAAAATGTAGGTTCAAATGTATCAGAATATATCAAGTCTAGATCCATAGACAATTAGACCCCCTTGTGTAATTGGTCTAGCATAGACAACTGGTCCTGGACCCGCTTTAAGGGGATACCACGGACCACTGTTTGGTCTATAGTCTAGTACCAGTACTAGAGTCTACCACTAGAATCTAGATCTAGTACATCAGCACTTCTACATAGGTCTAGATCTACATCTACATGTAAGAGATAGATTATGTGTGTATCATTCACTTAATTAGGACAGGTCCACATGTAGAAACTGGACTTGTTAAGGTCTAAAGTAAACACATCTAGAAATCTAGACTAGGCCTAGATCTAGTCCAGATATAGACCAAGTCTAGTAATATAGAACAAGGCAAAAGTAGATTTTGATCAAATTACACCTTCTTAGTCATACTCATTCTCATACTCGGTCTAGTCTAGATCCATAAGTAGAGTCTAGACTAGAAAAAAGTGTCTAGACTATCTATCTAGGCTAGGTCTTGATCTAGACCCCTAGACTAGACTAGATCTAGACTAGTTTTATACGACAAAGCACATTAATTATGGTTTAGCCTAATTGTTTCAAACCGAGTCCAAACATTATATGTCTGCTTAGATTATAGTCCATTTGATTGAGAGTCTAATCTAGTTTTCATTCCACAATCAGATCCGGCCAAGTCCAGCAATCAGTCCTGGATCTACTTGCACGGTCCGCAACACGACGCTCTGGGTCCGAGTGGCTTAGCTAGTTCCAAAACCATAATGCAGTGCAGGGCTGGAAGTCCGAGGTAGCGGCCTTAGAGCTGTACTGTTCCCGGTCCCGGTCGAGCCTCTAGGCTCTGGTCTTGTCGAGCCTCTAGGCTCTTCTCCTGACGAGCCTCTAGGCTCTGCTCCTGGCGAGCCTCTAGGCTCTGGTTCTGCCTCCGCATCAGTTCTGGTCCTGAATGTATAGGGCTTTAGTCTGACAGTCAATACACTAGTCTATTCGTAGTGTTTCCCGCGTAATATAGTGCGCAACCTTACGCCGACACAAAGTCATATTGGAGACGCGGCTGTGATGAGGTTACTCTGCTGGCTGTGCAGTGTGATTGTCGGCAGTTCAAAAACCGTCCCTTATCAATCTTTCATAAGTCATTCAAGATTATTGCTTGCCCTATGTGATCTGCAGTTCAATAGTAATAGATATGGCAATTCTTTTGACCGCTGCCACCATGTTGAAAGATCAGATGAACGGATAAATAAGAGATCACTGTAGACAAGGTTCATGTATAAGTGGCCATCTTGAAAGTGCTTTATTCCGGTATCCTTCCGCCAATCGCGGCCTCATTACGCACATCAATGAACTATGGTGTTGTTCATATAGTACCACAACAGCATGGTGATGTAGATATACAGTAGGTTTGCGGTTGCACCATGTGTGTGAGAGAGAGAGAGGTTTGAGGAGTCCTGAACAGGACTCTGACTCGGTAATCTTTCTTGGAGGAGTGTAGTCCTGAAAAGGACTGTTTGTTATCTTTCTTGGCATATAGTTCTCAGGAGAACTATAGCGCTTGGAGAGGATGAGTGGCTCGACGTTTCGAACAGGTTGACTATCCGTCGTCAGGAGTGGGGAATAGCTGGCGTGCGTGAGCTTAAGTCACCGGTGTGCGGACGTCACGGAAAAATAGGTGACCGTACTTGTCGGCTTGAGTCATCGGGTGGGCATGGATGGTCGGCTGGTAATTCGTCTGACTATCCGTCTGGGCTGGAGTCTCCGGGTTGCGGACTTTAATAGGAGAGTTTCGAGTTGATGAGTGGGGTGTGTTGTCGGCGAGACGCTGTGTGTGTCCCCGACGTAGGCGGCGTTGTAGTCTGTTGTCGTCTGCTGTGCAGTGTAGCTGCGAGGCTGGCGGCTGCTTTGAGGGTTCGGCGGGTGGCGGTGGTTGATGTACGGGTGTCTGTCGGGGTGGTGAGGGCGGTGCTGGAGGCGGTGCTGGAGGCGGTGGTGGAGGAGGAGTGACCGGGTACTTGTTGATGAGAGGTTTCCAGATGTCGTTGATGTATAGTCCTGAGTCTTGGGGCACGGTGTTGTGGCGGTGAATTTCGATGGCTTCTCGGATTCGGCGTGTATGCCAGTGTTTCATTATGGAGATGAGATGACTGTTATCCCATTCGATGGTGTGTTCGTGTTGCTGGGCGTGTTTGACGATGGCGGACTTATCCCAATCGCTGAGTCTGAAGCTGGTTCTGTGCTCCTTGAGTCTTGTTTCCAGATTTCGCCCCGAGAAATAATCAATTCTTTTGAATATACTTATTGTACTCAAGACAAGTGATATTTTAACATTTCCATCTGTAAATAATGCAGTTGAATCTGCTAGATTGTGACAAGCTGTGTTTGTCATTATGATACTTTGCGTATTTTCATATGAGTGATTTGAATTTTTGTTGAAAATCAAATCTAAAAAAAAAAAAGAACTTGTTTATAAATGATTCACAATTGAGACTAAAAAATACTTTTGCATGACATCGAAACGAAAATTACTTATTTCATTGGTATGAGATGTATCTAGCACAAGAGATAATATATCAATGACATATTAATTAAATGATTTGTATTGAATGATGCATTCTTTGGGATATTACATTCATAGTTACGAAATTAAGCTGGCTCATTTTTTTTTTTTTTTTTTCATCTGTAAATATTGAAGTTTTAATATAAGGAATAGACTATAGAGATGAAATTATCAAATGAATTGACGAGAAATAATCAATTCTTTTGAATATTGTGTCAATATGATATTTATTGTACTCAAGACAAGTGATATTTTACCATTTCCATCTGTAAATAATGCAGTTTAAAAACAAAATGTAATACACTGAAATAATTAAATGAATTGACGAGAAATAATCAATTCTTTTGAATATTGTGTCAATATGATACTTATTGTACTCAAGACAAGTGATATTTTAACATTTCCATCTGTAAATAATGCAGTTTAAAAACAAAATGTAATACACTGAAATAATTAAATGAATTTATGAGAAATAATACATTCTTTTCAATATTATATTTCTATGAGATGTATCTGGCTCTTTCAGAACATTGGTATTTCTTATCTGTAAATGATACAGCTTTAAAGAGAAAAAAATTATATGAAGATGAAATGATTTGATAACATGTGTTGAAGATAAATGATGTTTTCTTTGGAATAATACATTCCTATGAGATGTATCTGGCTCATTCCTTTTTTTATCTGTAAATAATGCAGTTTAAATAGAACTCTGAATTTACTACGGATATGAAATAATTACAATAATTAAAAATAAATAATGCATTTGTTAAATGATGTGTTGAAATTTAATATTTATATCCGTCAATAATGCAGTTTAGAAATAACATAATGAAGTAAACTTGGAAATGGAAAATACGAGATGTATCAAGGACTAGAATTTAATGTTTCTATCTGTAAATAGTGTAGTTTAAAAAAAATAACAATGAAGTATACATTGGAAATAGAATAACTACATGAATGGAAGAAAAGTGATACATAATTTTAAATATTTCATTATTGTGATGAATCTGACTAAAGAGATCTTGGTGAAATTTTGATATTTCCATCTGCAAACAATGAAGTTTAACAAGATTCTATGGAAATCAAAATGAATAGAATGTGGAAAAGTTATATATCCTTTTGAATATTCCTAAGACATGTGCATAATTGAATATATTTCATGCAGAGTTGTGAGGAATAGGATTATTAAAATCCTCTAATTTGATGTCCAATATATCACTTTTTCATTAATAGAGACAAAGGTTTTACTTTATACAACTGATATAAAGAGTCAAATCACGAGGACTTCTTGATGACTGGATATGAAGAAACAAAAAAAAAAAAAAAATTGAAATAACATTCCATCATTGTCCATTCTTTTTTGTCTCAATGAGATCTAAACAAACATTATGCCAAAATGTCAATGTGTGTGATTTTTTTTTTAAAGGAATTGTAATTCGTCTTGCCTATTTCAGATTTTGTTCTGTCTGTAAATATTTCTGTTAAATATGTTGCAAATACTATGGAATGAAATAATATGATGATTATTAAAAGATAAAAAGACACAATTGATAAATAATCTATGTTTGTTTATTTTTTTTAATATTTGAAGCAGGCAATGGACGTGTGTATCTAAATCCTTTGTTTCCATGCATGTCTGATTTATCTGATTTTCTTAATTTAAAGTGCCTTATGAAATTACTGCAGACAAATTTAAAAAAAGAAGAAAGAACGGAAGAAATAAAGAAAGAAAGGAAGAAAATTTGGTAAAGAAAGCAAGGAGGAAAGAAAGAAAGAAAATGTAAAGAGAAGGAAGGAAGGCAGACGAAAAAGTAAAGGAAGGAAGGAAGGCAGAAAGAAACAAAGAAAGAAGAAGCAAAGAAAGAAGAAGCAAAGAAAGAAAGAAAGCAAGATTTACTATCAATCCAGAATTGGACAATGTTAAAAGAAGAGCATTTTGATTTCGTCCAGTAAGATAGCAATACTAATAAACTAACTAATAAATTTCAAATAAAAGAAAAAAGAAAAGAAAAAGACAAATTATTGCATGCAATGAACTGATTTCCAATAAACGAATTTTGCCTGTTATTCAGTACAAAAAAAAAATCAATATTGAATTAAAATAACTATGAATGCTCACAGATCATACTTTAATTGAGATTTTCTTAAATATTCATTCGGTTTGTACACATCTTGTTAAGAGCGGACGGTTCGTGGTGAAATGGATTACTGTTGTAACGGAATTCATCTTTTTCACGAACCGTCTTCTCTGTTTATGAGGCAGTACGGACAAAAAATATTTCATCATTTTTGAAGAATTGATATTGAGTGAGAGTAGATGTGTCATTCTTTACTCTCATCATCACCCGGATTATTTCAACATCCCTAAAATGTTTGAAAATGTGAATTAGAAAACCGATGTCTGTAAACAACACTTTCCGATTCTCAGTCACTTCATCTTCCATTCATTTTGTACGGTTTTCAGTTGCGCGTAATAGGAGCGGACGGTTCGTGGTGAAAATAGCAATGCGCATTGTGCATTTCATCTTTTCCACGAACCGTCCGCAGGAGAGCGGCCAGTTCGTGGTAAAGACGCGAGGCGCGATCGCGCACTATATCTGTTCCACGAACCGTCCTCTCTGTTACAATGCTCGCTGTGGCGTAAATAATTAAGTTCAAGAAAATATAAAGATATGGGATGTAACTTTGGGACCTGAACTATCGAATGAAGTCATCGGTTTTTAATTTGCTCTACTTTTAGTTATAATTATTGCCGGTTTAAAAAAAGCTTTTCTTTAAATGCGTTTTCTGCGAAACTAACTTTCGCATCAAAGTGCGCAGAGAGGACGGTTCGTGGTGCAGGCGACGAATTGCTAGTGGGGATTCATTTGACTTCATAAACAATGGAAGACACAAACTGTTACATAGAATTGTATGTAAATTTAGAGAACTCGAATGCCATCGCTTACGACATCGAGATCAACCAACATTCGAACATTGACACTGACTGGAAGAGCTTGGTTTTTGACAGATCGAATCGTGATTTGTCCACAGTTAGCTATCAGGTCGTTGTATAATGTTATCATTATGTCCCTATCGCCATGAGTTAAACGAAAGAGGAGAGAGAGAAAGAAAGAAAAAGAGAGAGATAGAGAGAGAGAGGGGGAGGGAGGAGAGAGAGAGAGAGAGGGGAGGAGAGAGAGAGAGAGAGAGAGAGAGAGAGAGAGGGGGTATTGGGGGAGGGGGTGGATGTGATATAGGGATGGAATCAGTATGCAATTATCAAAATTAGGAAATATTATATCAGACAGCGTTCCAGCATGGTAATCCGGTGACCATTAGAGCAACCACAAGCCCACAAAGACCTAAAGCCCCCCTCCCCAATCATTGTTCAACGTTCACACAGGCAACCATCGATCACTATGAAATGAAAATTACCCTTATATCAAATCATCCTTGGATCAGTAGAGGCCTATCCAGATCTCAAATATTTTAAGGGGCATAATTCTGAACAATGGCACAATAAAGGGCAGAAGGATGCGCCCCCTTCTTAAATATGCTATTCATCACAGAATGACGTAGACCATGACACACCATCCCAACGGTCAAATCTTCTTATCTTTCAAGGAAATAGACAAAATAACACTATTGTCTCATTTTAACCTGTAGACAGACATGACAGACACAAGGTGCTTCTTTTAATATGATAAAGTTGATGAATGCATTTTTTCAGTAAAAAAATTATTCTTTTCGAATATAAACTTTTCCTTAACATTGAAGATCCACCCCCCCTCCCCCTTCACCACCCATATTGAACCATGATCGCCCATTTCCATATGCATGACCTGTCACGTTGCACCTTGTAACAAATTATTCGAAAAGAGAATATCAGATTTTACTTCACTATGTTTGTCTTAATTTCACGACGCATAACATCCTTTTGTTCCTGACCATCCTCGATCTGCAGGGGCAATGAGATTTTTTATAGATTTGTTTTAAATTAATTTATAAATTTATTAATTTATTTTTATTTATTATTATTATTATTATTATTATTATTATTATTATTATTATCATTTTTTTTTGGGGGGGGGGGGGGGTGGGGGATACAGACATCACCAAGAAACTCCTATCCATGTGCATTAGGAAACGTGGCATGCTGCAGGGTTTGACAGAATAGAACCTGGGCTGGATGCGTGCGACCATGGCAACAAGAGGTACAATTTTGCCCCTCAACCCCTCAACCCCTCAACCCCCCCCCCTCCTCGATACGTCAGTGGAGAACAGCATAATGAATACCATTACAAATAGATTGTTTAATTTCAAACTAAGGTTTGCACAAATAGGAGCACTATTATACATCAGCACTTTCGTTATTACATTATCTGCTCAAGGGGGCTTTTCTTCCATGATTGATTGCTAATAGGTTTCTCTATCCCTCTTTTTCTATCGCTCAAAAATGAATTGAACCATCGCATGAGGAGGATTCGAAGTACGCCTCACATGAGGGTCATTAACACATGTCCTTATATTACAAAACAGCGACGCCAATTATACCTCAGTCACACCGCCAAACCAGCTCCATACTAATTTAATTCAGTTCAATCAAGATTTATTTCCTTCACAAGAGATCAAAAAGACCATAATAATAAAATCATTTACAATGTTGAAAAGAAGCGAAACTCTATACAAGCCCAGCTTTTGCTGTGGTTGCCGTCAAAAAAAGACAGAATTCATAATAATCTACATGAAATACCTGTTAAAATGCAGAGAGTTAGTGGAAAAGGATGAGAATTGGGAAAACATAGGGGTACAAAACTATGATGATAATGTGCTACGAATTGTATCGTACACAAAGTATACCTTTATATAATTATTTACTAGTGAATGTAGGTAGTTAATGGTATATTTAATTGAATCATTTATATTCTTCGAGAGTCTGGGACCTGAAAAAAAAGGTAATTTTTTGAAACCAGACTTTCATTGGCCATTCGGTGTAATGTAGTTGTTTTTCTTCCTCTCTGTTTCCCGTTTTTGCATAGGTCTTGTTTGTGTGGCTAAGGTATAAGCGCCTTCCACCATAATATCCATGAAAACACCGAGATGTCAGACTGAGGTGGTGTCTTTCAGCCATGAGTTTACCAGGGACCGCATTGTAATTGGTTGGCTAGTCTTGGCTATATCACCATGAATCAAATCGCTCAACGACTTTACCACGATAATTTGTGTTCAATGCACTAAAGCAAACACACATTGGCGGATTCTGTTTTAGATAAGACAGTAATCGGATCCAAATGAACCCAATGAGCTCAATCATGTTGGACGTTTTAGCTCCAATATATCGTTTCAACAAATGATTATGTATAAACCCATGCATCAAAGGACACTGGATCAGAACATAGGTCTATGAAACAGCCAATCAAATGTTCAACGTTGCAGTGAATGAGACTCGGGGTGAGAGAAGTTGAGATTTCATTTGAACTGATGATGAACAACCAAGTGAGGGACTGCGAAATTATTATTCTAATATTGCGGTGACGGCTGCAAATCGCAGAGGTATGTTTTATTCTCTTGATATATATATATATAGAAATAGCATTTATAGATTTTTCCGCCCAGACTGAAAACAATCTATGGTCAGGTTGCAGAAATTAATTAACTTTGAACTTTTATTGGTGATTCTGAAGAATACGAGTGCTAGCGAGCTGCAGCCCTTTCCCTCCAACGGCCCCCATAGACACTTTCAAAGTTGCGATATTTGGGCAACCACCACCTCATAATTTGGTAGTGAGATATTCTCACATTCAGACAAAATTATGCCAGCATATGAAGTGTTTGTAATGTTTACCAAAAATGTGTCCTAAATGTATAATTTATTAAAAACTGAAGAGACAATAAAGCCCTCCCCCCTAGAATATCAAATAATGTTCCTATGGGGTGGCTGTTTTCTCTTTCCTGAATTCCAACCATTGAAAACAATGAATGATTATAGTTAGAAAAGTTCAATCTACGCTGGCAAAGCTCATAATTGTACCCGACCGTAATTGGAGACAAATAAGAATCAGCAACAATATTCTTTAATCGTTTGAAAAGGATTTGATAACATTGTTCATATGAGAGATAATGATGCTAAGGTAGTGACGTCAATGCTAAATGTACAATTAAAGATAATCTGAAAATTTGAGTGTAAACAAACTATTATTAATGATAAAAATTGGGAAAAAGCTGATCTGATCGATTCCTTAGTTATTCGAACTATATCATTATAACTAAATTAAATTTCAGGTGAATGTAAATCGTCACATAGCAATGAATTAGCTTTATACCATTCCTAACATTTGAATGTTGAAAGATTTTTAAAGGCACACTGTCCTACTTGTAGCTACTTGCTCCCTCTATATAGAAAACTTCCCAAATCAGTGCCTGTTGGTCCCCCATGATCCTCGCCCTAGTAGTTTTTTTGAGTGAGAAAATATATTTTTTCCCTATTTTTTTTCTATTTTTTGACTATTTTTGCAAAAGATGGACTATTTTTATACTATTTTTTCTAAAAAAATAGAGAAAAAATAGACTATTTTTATACTATTTTTCAAATGGTGGACTATTTTTTCTCTATTTTACAAACTTTCCTTTCTTGCGAGGCTATTTTTTAAATATTTTTTAGAAACTTAAAAAGTTTTTATATATTTTTATACTATTTTTCCTACTTCATCTCACATTGCCAGGCTATTTTTTTAATATTTTTTAGAAACTTAAAAAGTTTTTATATATTTTTATACTATTTTTCCTACTTCATCTCACATTGCCAGGCTATTTTTTTTATATTTTTTAAAAATTAAAAAGTTTTTATATATTTTAAAACTATTTTTCCTACTTCATCTCACATTGCCAGGCTATTTTTTTAATATTTTTTAAAAACTTAAAAAGTTTTTATATATTTTAAAACTATTTTTCCTACTTCATCTCACATTGCCAGGCTATTTTTTAAATATTTTTTTTAAACTAAAGAAGTTTGTATATATATTTGAACTATTTTGTCTACTTCTTTTAACAGGCTATTTTTTATATATTTTTTTTCCTTTTTTCCAATTTTTTCTGAAGATTTCAATCTCATTTAACAAAACAAGGGCAATATAGTCTTCACCATAGTCAAGAGTCAGTACCAATATAATCATAGCATGCGTTACACTTTTCTTTTAACAACTGACCTCACGTATATATTTGGAACATGTTAATAATTAATGGTATTACATTTAGCAGTCATGATTTTTCTCTTGTAGAGAACATCATAAAAAATGTAAGTTAACAAATTTCAGTCCACTCCCATTAAAACGAGCACAGATACATCAAGATGTTTTAATGAGGCAATTCTCCCGGTCCTAATTTCAAACATGTGCAAACTAATGTGTTCTGTATAACGAGGTAATTAATTAGCTTGGTCCTGATGAGCACCTCCTTAAAACGTGAGTGGTACACTGCATGTGAACATTTTAAGGGAGCATAAATATATCGGTTAGGCCTGTGAACATTTAATCAAGAATTAAGAATGTTTTAATTTTATCTTTAAATTAAATGACTATCGATTTTGAATATTTCAAGTAAAAAAAAAAAAAATAGCAAAAGAATTAGCTTACTACTATAGTGTTATAGTAACTAGAACTTATCCAATTGGATGGAATTGTAACAATTTTCCCCATAATTAATACAAAGGTGAAAGGGTGTATTAATTAATTCTTCACAAATGTTGAATCATAATGAAAGACAACTAAATGTGTGCTGCCATCTAGTGGTAGAAAGCGAATAGGCCAACCGGTAGTTTATTTTCAAATTCAAATCTTCACTCAGACTCTGTGATGATCAGCTCAACGGCGCATATTTCAATCATTATTTTGCCATTTCGCCAGATTTGTCTTCCTGTAAAACCCACAGTATGGGGAATAAGGGGTAGATTACACCAGGAAAGGACAATTTCAAGAGTAATTCCAGAGCAAGAATTGAAAGAACAAAATGAAAGGATCGAATTTTATTACCAAGATTATGCCTATGTACGTACAGTCCCACACAACCACTCTTGTGTTGGAGAATTACGATCAACTTGCTTTGCACTGCACTGCCACTGGACTGCTACTGCTAGCTGCTGGAGCTACTTTAAAGTTCTTCATTTTGTCCAGAAGGTGAATTACACATAGTCTAGACCTAATTCCATGAACAACAAATACAACAGCATACATCACTCAGTAACAAAAATAGAAGAAAAATAGATTTAGATTTCAAAAATACCTTTCTTTTAAAAAAATAGGGGAAAAATAGGTTTGTAACTAAAAAATAGAAAAAAAATGTATTTTGAGAAATATATTTTTTATATATTTTGCGAGGCTCCTCTATTTTTTTGCTATTTTTTACTTGTTCCAAAACATATAGGCCAAAAATATATTTTTTTTCTATTTTTTTCCTATTTCCAATATATTTTTTTACTATTTTTCGACTATTTTTAGGGAAAGAAAATAGATAAAAAATATATTTTTTTTATATTGTTTTTGTCTATTTTTGGTCTATTTTTTGACTATTTTTAAAACTATTTTTTTACTATTTTATTTTGACTAGGGAAATGAGAGCTGAGTTAATGAGATAGCCACCTGTCACAGTGACCTCGATGGCTCCCTGGGTGGTCTAATCCCTTCTAGCTGCAGTAGTAAAGCCTCCCTTTAAAATAATGTTTTTTATGTCTTATTTTCATGGAAAAACGGTTGGGACATTTCAAAAATTGATTGGGAGAATTCATTGTTAGAGGGTGTTGCACAGTGTCGCCTTCAAGGAAATCCATAAATATCTTTGTGGTTTGAGAATTTTTCAGGATTCTTTGCATGTTAGAGGGTTAGTAGTAGAAGGAATATAATATGTTACCTTTTTTTAATACAACAATTACGTTTTATAAAAAGCTCTCAACGCGTTTCTTCTTTCTTTTTGGTTGCTTGTACTTTCTTACTTTGTTGTTGTTGTTTTGTTTATCGGCAGATGGAATCATCTTTTCTCTGGGTTGTTTTAGTACTTAGCCGTCTCTTCTTACTGATTATCCGACCGGATTTTTGCAGGGGTAAGTATTCAACCCCTTCCCGCGATATAAAGTTAATCTTTACCGTTTACATGTCATGTTTCCAAATGTTTATAATTCCGAAAGGTTCGTTTTTCCGAAGATTCATAAATCCGAAGGTTCATAATTCCGAAGATGTAGTGAACTCTATAGGCCCTATCATTTTCGGGATTCGAACCTTAGGTATTATAAACCATATTTCCTTTTCGAATATCGTACCTTATTTTTATTTTCGGAACAACTTACTTCGGAATTATGAGCCCTCTTGAATGTGAAGTTATGTATCGGAACCATATACTTCGAAATTACGAACATTCGGAAAAACGAATTCCTCTTCGGAAAAAACAGTGCTCTCTCTCTTGGCTTCTGGCAGTGTCTGATCAGGAAGAGTGTTGTTCCAACTGCCTGAATGACCCTTTGTAATGATGATTTCACATACGGCGAGAGTGTTACTGTTAGTGTTTGTTCTGCTGCTACTTTGTAAATTAGGACCTAATTAAGTACTAATATTGTCGGTATTGTCGGTGTTCTATGTTGACCCTGAATTTTCACTCATTTCCCGAAGAGAATGTCCGATTGTTCATTAAAATGTTCCTTATGGAATGGCCTTCCTGAAGACATCAGAAAATGTTTATCTTCTGATTCTTTCAAAACTCATCTCAAAACATTCCTTTTCAAGTCTTGATCGTTTTTCCTGTTTACACGCGCCTTGAGCACTCTACAGAGTGGATTTGGCGCGATATAAGTCACATTATTATTATTATTATTATTACAATTGGTGTCAATTAAAAAATCATAAGTTATTACTACCATTCGATGCCCTTACCTCCAGCGAATTCCAACCTATCCGAAAGATGCGACTAGACCAAATTCTCTCTCTCTCTCTCTCTCTTTCTTATTTTCTCCCTGTCTTGCAGCGTGTGATAGCAATCAAATGGAGTTCGATGGGTCCTGCTACTATCTTTCACAAAGTGGGTCCAACTTCTATGAGTCAATGTCCACCTGCGAGAGTCTTGGTATGCACCTGGTCTACATTGGATCCGAGGAAGAACAACGGTTCCTTGTCGAATTCCTCGACGGCAAGGCGATCGAGGATACTTGGATAGGTCTAACCAGCGTCGCCTGGCTTGACGGTTCACGACTGACCTATGACAACCTCAGCCCTGCTTCTTTGGCATTTGATCAGGGTGAGGTTTGTTTCGCAATAGTACCGTCGTCCTCGTCCAGATGGTTGGATGATACTTGTTCGGCCACGAAACATTACATTTGTGAACAAGAAGGCGGTGAGTTTGAAGAATTGTTAAAGGTAATACAAAGTTTTGGTATTGGGTCATGAATTTGGTTCAAATGAACATCTGATTCATTGGAAGCATATGCGATCCTACAATATTCAGTGATCGTTGTCGCGGTTGAAATCGAGTCTAAAGTTATGAAACTGTAAACAATAAACTCTTTATGTTGTATAGCTCCCTCTCAAGGTCAAAATATCAATTAAGCTAGAAAACAATGTTTCTTGACTAAAATCGACCGATTAGCTCGGGGGTTAGCTATTCTCGTTTGGAAATTATATATCACAAATACACATTCTGAGATTTTCATTGTCGCAGCTACCATTGTACGGCCGTAGGCGCTATTTGAAATTTATCAAAATGTACCGGGAGCACCGGTAAATTTTTATATTTAATCTTTCTCGAAAGCAGAAATGTTTTAGGGGCTAAATTTTCTAGTGCTTATAATTCATCCACAGGGGCATCCAAATATATCAAAATGGGAAATAATCACTATCCACCCAATTTTCAAAATTTCCCAAAACTTTGTATTACCTTTAATAAAGTTGCCGAGCTTATTTATGTATAAGAAGATTAAACATTCACTGCGTTTTTCTTCCAATCACAATTATTGTAAGCAATTTTCTTGATTCCAATAATTGATTGATAATTGATCTCTCTTCTTCTTCTTCTTCTTCTTCTCTTCTATGAAGCCCATCACAGAGATAAACTAAAGATGACATGCGGTGTGCGGGCGGATCTCTCTCTTTTTTTATTTTTGTTATCTCTCCACCCTGCTCAACCCCCTCATTCCTCGCGTCCCACCATCAATCCTATCAAAACCGTGTTTTCTTCGTATACATTCCCTTACAGCTTGTGATCATCCAGGTTACATTGATCACGGTGGCTCCTGCTATCACTTCTCCTACAGCAAGATGGACTTCTACTCGTCCAAAGCATCCTGCGAACATCTTGGAATGCACCTTGTCTACATAGGATCTCAGCAAGAACAAATCTTCTTAGCCGACAACCTGCCGAGAGGAGACGGCGCCGATGACGATGGCAGCAACGTAGACCTTAACGATGGTGCTGATGACAGCGACGATGGCGATGACGATAGTGGTGGTGGCAGCGACGATAGCGATGACGATAGTGGTGGTGGCAGCGACGACAGTGACGATAGTGGTGGTGGCAGCGACGACAGTGACGATAGTGATGACAGCGATGACGATAGTGGTGGTGGCAGCGACGACAGTGACGATAGTGGTGGTGGCAGCGACGACAGTGACGATAGCGGTGGTGGCAGCGACGACAGTGACGATAGTGGTGGTGGCAGCGACGACAGTGGCGATAGTGTTGACAGCGACGATAGCGATGGCGATAGTGATGGTAGCAGCGACAAAAGTGACGATAGTGATGACAGCGATGATAGCGATGACGATAGTGGTGGTGGCAGCGACGATAGTGATAACAGCGACGACAGCGATGACGATAGTGGTGGTGGCAGCGACGACAGCGACGATAGCGACGATAGCGATGACAGAAATGACAACGGTGCTGATGACAGTGACAATGGTGATTACGACGGTGAAAACGAAAGCAACGATGGCGATAACCACGACGACATGGATAGTTATTGGATAGGTCTGACCCGATTGGCCTGGCTAGATGGCTCAGGCCTGTCCTATGAAAACTTAGGAGATACGAGTTCCTCTGCTGTTGATGAAAGGGGGATCTGTTACTTATTGAGAGCAGCAGAAACGTTCCAATGGATCGACAGGAACTGTTCTATTACCAACCGATACATTTGTGAAAAGGAGAGCGGTGAGTTTAATTGTTTGACACATGACTATCCGACGAAGCACGGTTCTCCGGAAAGTCCGGTTAATATCAGAATGAAATGCACCGTTTAACATCACACCCGCAACCATTTCGCCGCCATTTCTTCCTTGCAGTATTCACACTCGGTCAATACAGGCAGTAGCGAACTTCATGAGTTTTGAAATATTCTTAACATGACAATGGCATATCATAGTAATATAAATATCATTTCTATATGCAACACAAGCCTATTGAAATGCCATAGATGAACGTCTGTGCGATCCTGATTCCTGATTGAAATTCTTTCCTGACTGGTTTCGGCGCCATAGGGCAGCTTGTTTAGTGTTCCAGAGGTGCCTTTAGCAGGGACGTAGCCAGAGTTTTGGAGGGGGGGGGCACATGTAATCGATCGACGTCCTGGGGAGGGTTCTAAAACAGTTCAACCGATCTTGGATTTTTTTGTTGTTGATGGGGGGGGGGCACGTGACCACCCCCCCCCCCTCGTGGCTACGTGCCTGGCCTTTGTCGTCTCTGGGATAATGAAATCAGAGTGCGCAATAAATTTCTACATTTTAATTGTTTGTGTTTTCAGAACCGGCAACTACGACTAACTCTGTACCGAAAACCGAGGCAACTTCTGCAACATCCGCCATACATAAAGCCCAGGAACTATCTTCAACTGCAACCCCTTTTGATCGTAATCGAGGTAAAGACTAGTCTTCTGTGTCAAAAAGTCAACAAAGATCGCGCGGTGTAGGGGGGGGGGGGGTGTCAATACAGGGGCGAAACTCCATTCCTTTTTACCTTTTATCTCGTCGGCAAATTTATGTGAACCCATCAACATTTAATAAGCATTTTTCTTTGCTTGTTATACCAAAAAATAATACAAAATCAGCTTACTTGTCAGCAATTTATTTTTTCCGATATCCAAAATCCGTCAAAAATTATTTAGCTATACCGAAGCGTCGACAGAACCAGAACAAGAGAATGGAGTTTGAGGTGGGTCAGGTGGATATTAGACACCCCGCCCCATTCAAGTTATTGTCAATGTATTAGTTACCTGTTGTGGACATTTTTGCAGTATTTTTTTAAACATTATTTTCAACAGATTATAACATATTATTTTTCTGTCTATTTTTCCTTCCTTCCTTCTTTCCTTTCTTTCTTTCCTTTATCTTTCTTTTAATATGAATATTATTGCTTAGGAATTTCCTTCATTTAGGACAAAAGTGGGTTTTCTTCATTAGAACAATCTGATTTCGTAGTTTTCATCATTTTTATTTTTATTCATTTCACACAGCTCCATGTAAATCTGCCAACTTCAGACTTTTAGCAGATAAAACGCTCATCGATGATCAAGTGCTGTCGTCATTCACAGTTTCGTCCCTGATCCGCTGTGCCCAGTGGTGTTTCACAGATCCGTTTTGTTCATGCTTCACGTACATTGAACACGAGAGGGCGTGCTTACTGGCCGACAACTGTCGGATTCGGTCTACTTCCGAAGTTGAAAGACGTTCTGGGGCAAAGACTTATTCAGTTTATTGAACTCAACCAATGTGAACAGTCGTGTAGACAAGGGAGACACTCTTAAATATAGAAAAAATATATTCAAAGTAGTCACCCAAAGAATCAAAAGTGTTTGAATGGAGACAAAATTCATATCATTGCGAAGGCGAAGCCTTACTTATCAAATATAACAACTTGCCTCTTCAAAATATGTTTGGGGCCCGCAGTAATCATCTCTCAAAAATGTTAATTTTGAGATCCAGATTTTTTGCCTTCAGCGGTCCTCCTGGAGTCAAGGTTCATTACGTCACATGAGAGACACAGCTAGCCACAAAATTGCATTTTACGCCTGTCTATGATATATATCTATATTTTATTGTTCGTGTTTTTCAAGAGAAAATCTTTCCATCCATGTATGATTTGTTCATATTTATCAGTTGTCGTGAATTTTCTTCGGGTGACTACTTGCACAAACATTGGGGGAAGTAGTGGAGGGGAGGGGCAAGGAGCAGCGGATTCATCTAGCCGTCAAAGCCCCCCCCCCCCAAACATGAAGAACACAAAAAGCTTTTTTTCCTTCAAATTCTAATTTAAATGAATATATCGAAACCCAACTCCTGACATAAAATGATCTTCATCCAAACAACAAAAACAAATAAACAAAACAAAGCAAAACAACCTCTGAATAGGAACATAAACCTCAACAAAACATAGACAATACATTGTAAAAACAATAGAGCCTATATACTGCACATAATTATGATAGTACTACACTCTACACAATTAGTTATATATTTATTATAACAAACACAACATAACACAACCCGAACATGAAACAAAACCTTGACAGATTAATGGTAAAGCAATCGAAAACTACAGAATGTTTAAGAAAGGCATATTCATGTTATTCGTTATAAGTAAAACAGTATCTCGACATAGTCAGCGATTAAACCTAAACTAGGTTTATCAACGTTATTATAGATTTTGGAGAAAACAATGCCTCAAGTTCTGCAATGATTGGAATTCCGAAAACAAAACTATGCACTAGTGTAAAAACAATCTGTAACTGCCAGTCACGTTTTGATAATAATTTATTACGTGTTGATAAACGTTTATCATGTTTTAATAAATATCTATAGATCTTGTTTTCTTTTAAATAATTTAATTGAACTGAATTGAATTTATTTGAATTGAACCAAAGTAAGAGCAGGATATTGATGTGGCTACCCGGCCTGTGTAAATAAGATCTAATTATTATCATTATTATCATTATTGTAGTTGTTAATGGCAATTACGTTCTCAAATTTGCCACTTGTATGTACATTGGGGAATATGTTTTCATGTAGAGCCATATTAATATACAAATAATACACAGATGTGAGGGCATTTGAAACGGTCTAATACGCCCGAGGCGATAGTCGAGTCGAGGGTGCATGTTTGGACCGTTTCGAAGATACCGAGAGTGGGGGTATTTTTTTTTTTTTTATATTTTTTTTAAAACCGTAATGCCCGTACAAAATGTTTTTTTTTTTTTTTTTTTTTAAGTGATGTTTTTTTTAAAAACATGTGTTAATGACCGGTCATTAGCATTTAGGTCTACTAATGACCGGTCATTAAATAGGCAAAAGGCCTGGTCACGTGTAAGCTCTCAACCAATCATTTGATTAGGATCCGCTTTTATCATCTTATAAATATCATAAACGTAATACACGTACAAAAGTTATGTGCAACAATGAATTGTGAAAATATTGCAGCTTCATATGACATTGTGGTTTTGTATAAAATTAAATTTTATTTAAAGCTAATCTTGAGCTCTAGCTGGTATGGCACCGTATTTTGAGAGAAAATTGCCATTATTTATTCGTGTTTGTTTATCCTGCAATATAGATTGGTTGTTTGAACCAGTGAAATAAAAACAAGCGCACAAAAACTTACTGGGTATCATCATGTTTGATAAAACCCCGCACAACTCCCATTTGCACATAGTGACCTACATGGTGTTTGTCGGGCCTACTTACCCGGATTTCCTTATCTTTCTATTACTCGGCCACTATACATTTTCTACCAAAATTGTTTAGCACATCAATAATGTATTTGTAATCAGTGTACGTTTCGTTGGGTTCACTGTGGGAATATAAGACAAATATGTTAGAGAACTCAAGTTTATCTTTAACTGCATTGCATAAAATGAACCATTATGTTAATAAATAAAATGTGAATGTTACCGGATGCACATGAGCGATAATGTATGTTTTAAAAGATAATATAGAAATCAATTGTCAATTAACAAAGAAAAGAAATAATCATATGATTTATGTGTAGAGTTGTTTTGTTATAAGGTTTCAAAATAAAATAAAATGTAACGACTGAAAGTTGAGAGGGGGCGGAATAGTCCGATGAGAAAAATCAATCTGGCGTTAAAAAAATAGGCTACTGGCCTTACCTCACCTCCCCAGCTGCAATTATAGATCGACCAAGAATGGTCTTTTACCCCCTTCCTCGATCTGTCTCTCCCAATCCGAACCCCCTTTTCTCCTATTCTTATCATGCTCCTCTCTCCGACCCTCCGCTTCCCCCTCTCTCTCCCTCTCTCTATCCTCCCCTCTCTCATTCTTTCTCTCACTCACTTTACATTCTCCCTCTCTCTGTTTTATATGTTGCTGTAATTGCTTGTCAGAGAATTGATTTGACTAGCTTGTGCATCCCTTCCCCGAGTCCCCGACATGAGAAACCTTGATCCACCACTGTATACAGGGGCGTCGCTAGACCTTTTTCAGTGGGGGGGGGGGGGGGGGGGGTGTAGAAGCCAACGATTACCGACAAAACTAGCCACCAATTACCGACAAAAATAAATGTCCAATATCTACAAATTCAACCCTATAAACCTGGGGCCGAAGGCTAAATTGTTTTTCCTATGGACTATCTATAGTACTTGCATATGCGCAAAATGATCATTTTCCTCGACGATATAAATATACGAATTATTTCTTCAATTTAGTCATCATCATAGCTATATATTTTAATGCAGGCGCGGAGCTAGGATCTTATTTTAGGGAGGGGCGGTAGTGAGCAAGAGAATCACTTAAAAGCGCGCTGCCGCGCTCATTAAGGGGGTGGGTGATGGGCCTCCCGCGCGAAGCGCGGAAGCTTAGACGTTTCCTTAAATTATTAGGAAAAGAAGACGATTAATTTTACCGTTTTCGACTGGTAATCTTTTCAACTGGTAATCCTTGGCTGAATGAAGTCCCCCCCCCCCTCCCGAGCGAAGCGCGAAATCTTTTACGTTTCATTAAATTATGAGAAAAAGAAGACGATTCGGTGTACTGTTCTCGACTCTTTATCCTTGTCTGAATTCATTTCTACCCCTCCCGCGCGAAGCGCGGAAGCTTTGACGTTTCATTTAATTATGAGAAAAAGCAGACGATTCGGTGTACTGTTCTCGACTCTTAATCCTTATCGGAATAAATCTTCACCCTCCCGCGCGAAGCGCGGAAGTTTTGACGTTTCATTAAATTATTAGAGAAAGAAGACGTTTCGTCGTACCGTTTCGACTCTTAATAAGCCCTATTCATCTGAATTCAGTTTCCACCTTTCGCGCGAAGCGCGGAATTTTTGGCGTTTCATCACAATATAGAGAGAGGAAGACGATTCATCGTACCGTTTTCGACTCTTATTAAGCCCTATTCATCTGAATTCAGTTTTCCCCTCTCGCGCAAAGAGCGAAAGCTTCGACGTTTCCTCAAATTATTAGAGAAAGAACACGATTCGTTGTACCGTTTTCGACTCTAAATAAGCCCTATTAATTTTGTCTGAATTCAGTTTCCCCCTCTCGCGCGAAGCGCGTAAGCTTAGACGTTTCCTTAAATTATTAGAGAAAGAAAACGATTCGTCATACCGTTTTCGACTTGTTTAGATGAAGTTTTCCCATTCCGCGCAAAGCGCGGAATTTTTGGCGTTTCATCACACTATAGAGAAAGGAAGACGATTCCTCGTACCGTTTTCGACTTTTTATAGGCCCTATTTGTCTGAATTCAGTTTCCCACTCTCGCGCGAAGCGCGGAAGCTTTGACGTTTCTCTAAATTATTAGAGATAGAAGATGATTGGTTGTACCGTTCTCGACTAGTCTAAATGAAGTTTCCCCTTCCGCGCAAAGCGCGGATTTTTGGGCGTTTCATCACAATATAAAGAAAGGAATACGATTCGTCGTACCGTTGTCGACTCTTAAACCTTGTTTGAATTTAGTTTCCCCAAAAATTTTAAACCTCTGATTTCTTTAGCTGATATTATAGGAAAGTGAAACTTCGAGAAAATACAAGTATTTTAGTTGTAGTCACTCTTGAAGTTGTCACAGCGGATAAGAAGTCACCGTTCGTAGGGAAAAAAAACTTGTCGGCCGACCGACAATATACATCTCACCGACTTCAAACTTCTGCATTGATATAGTACACGAGGATCGAGCAAGAATACCGACACAGCTGACCCGACACAGCAACATATTTACCCGTGTTTACGGTGTCTTGCTTGCTCCCTCGACGAGACGACTCCACCCAACAACCCCCTTCTCTCTTTTACTCCCACTCCTCCTTTCTCAGACTCTTACCTCCCCTCTCTCTGCTCTCTTTCATCCCCCGTTTCTTTTGTTTCCCTTTTATTTTTTATTTTTTCCTTTTCTTTCTTTTCTTTCTTTTCCTTTCTTTCCTCTCCTCCCTCTTTTTCTTTTTTCTTCTCTTTTCTTTCCTTTCTTTTCCTTTCTTTTCCTTTCTTTTCTTTTCCTTTTCTTTTTTCTTTTCTTTCCCTTTCCCTCTCTTTTTTCTCTCTCTTTTTTTCTCTCTCTTTTTTCCCTCTCTTTTTTCCCTCTCTTTTTTTCCCTCCCCCTTTTCTCTTTTTCCCGACGGCAGCGCAATTTTACCGACAATATCCTGACAGGTGGAGGGGTGTCGCACCCCCCACACCCCCCCTTTGGCGACGCCCCTGACTGTATGTTCTTACGAATCTCTCTGACAAAACAACAAAACAACAACTTATGTGCATCAAGATTGGGTCAAGAGGGAAGTCACCTATAGCCATTATTCCTAACAAGAGTGTCAAATTTCATGAAAATAATAACAAATCCATACATTTGAATATATTATCGAGCTTGTCTTTTGAATGGCTGTTCTTGTCTCCACCCTTGATGCTGCGGCAACCTGTTGTTGTTGTTGTTGTTTTAATTTATAGGCGTTTTTCATTCAGAAGTGAATATTTACGCCTCTTCTCTCAGGATTTTTATTCCTTTAAAATTAGATTTACTTTTTTTGATATATAGATTTGGATAAATTGGATTTTTAAAAGCTAATTTTTATTTAATGATGAAGAATTCAGTGGCTGGCGAGCAGAAGGCTTATCGGCTATATAGGACGCCCAAGGACCAACTCGGACACGGTACGTTGTGTCAAGCTTCTCAACTCAGCCTAATGCTGAGCCTAGGCCCTCCGACGTCCACCAATATGTCTAGTCGTCTCCACCGCGTTTCTTCAAAATTTTGACCGAAAACCAAATAAAAAACAGATCATGATACATGAAGATTTTAAACGTTAATATAGACAGTTCTCTCTTCTAATTTCTTTTTTTCTTCTTTTTTTTCTTCTTTCTCACTCTTCTTCTTCATGTACATGTATACTCACTATAAAAAGCGAAACATATTGGGCTCAAATAATTATGTGCGGTGCAAGGTGGTTAGTAGGGGTACAGGTGTACCCTTTTAGATCTAACTACGAAGTTAACCAAAGCCTGTTGGTGATTAATATCTGTTGATTTCAGGAGTATTGGGATTACTTCTTCGTTTTCTATTCCAGATTCTGTTATAAGCATGGCTCGCTCTATAAGAAAGAGTGGGCACTTACATAAAAAATGTTTAACTGTTTCTTTTTGGTGCTCACAGTTTGGACAATGACCGGTCTCATGTTGATTCAACTCAAAAAGATTTTCATTTAGACCTAAGTTTCCCATTCTTAGGCGATGAAGAATAGTTTCATGATATCTGTTGTTCAGGTAACACACAAATGTTTTTGATACTAGAGTTTGCGTTTCCCGTAGGGGGGATAATGTTTCATTCCATCTTTTTTGCCATATCTCTGTGTAGTATTTCTTTATAACATAATTTGATTCTGCTCTGGTAAGAGCGTTGTTAATTTCTATATTTTTATTTAGTCCTGCTTTAGCAAACTTATCTGTTATCTCATTGTGTTGTAGACCACAATGACTGGGAATCCATTCGAAATAAACCTGGGTGCCCTTGTATTTTAGTTGACTACACAGGGTTAAAATTTCAAGAATGAAAGATTCGTCTTTACGAGATTATATGGCCTGGAGTGAACTCAAAGAATCAGAAAAGATGACTGCCCCGGTGTAGAGTCCTGTGGGCATAGGCTAGGTTCAAGCCTCTGGCACTTTGTAAACAATGTCAAAAGGGAGCTCTTCCGCACATACGTGTATGGATTCTTGGCAAACTTGATTGCACGCAGTGAAAAGGGTGTGAGAAGGGTAAGCCTATACGGTGTGTGTGTGTGTGTGCATTGGGTTTTTACAGACGTGTATCAATCAGATATGATTATTTACGTCTGGGACCGACCTTTAAACGTCACCATCCGAAAGACGTGACTCAGTTTCGAACCTGCGTCCTCGGCTGAATCAGTTTGTAACTTCCACTTTTTAGCTGGATTACAGGCGCACGCCACAACGCCTAGTTGTTTTAGGAGGGGGAGGGGGTTTTCCCGCCATACAGAAACATGTGATTTTAAATAATTATCTTCTCATATGAAATGATCATTTTGTCATCGATTAGTGGCTAGAGTTATTTGAAAAAAGGTTAGTCTCTACCACGGCCGACAGGGAATTTTGCACCTCCTTTTTTAGAATACATTTCTGGAAACTCCACTACTATAAGAGTTGAAGTTTAAATTGTAAAAATAAAAATAAAAAATTGAAAAAATACATGAATAGACGTAAATTATCGACATTGGTCTACATGTATAAAGTAAATAAATAAATAGATGAGCCCTAACAATAAAAAATTATAAATAAGTAAATGGTTGATATAGTTCCTTAGTTTCTCTTTTGAAATAGAGGTGGTTTCCTGATCTTAACATATAAAAGATAAGGATATTAGTAAGACATTTAAAACAATGGGCTGAAAACTGTATCCATAAAAGAGTCCTTTGATAACTGCCTTGACTAAGACTAACTCTGATCAGCTGATCGCGATTAACATAACAGTGCGTGCTCTATACGCAAACGGGCGCGACCTCGGTCGCAGAGGATCATTGGACGGTGAAGTCTGAAGATGGTCGAAGCAATTATTTCTTGTTTACATCAGGTAATTCTCATTTTTATAACTTTCTCTTCCTTAAAAATCTATGATTTGCCTATAGGTAGTCATTATCAGGGTTAGAGATCCTCTCGGTAAGTTGTTTCCACTTGGAAAAGAGTTTTAACCGTAAATAAAGCAAAATGAATCATAGGTGTCTTCTTTGTTTACAAGTTGTCTAGTGCTAGCTAGACAGAACAATACAGCAGTGGCTACGGAACGTTAAGGCGAGGCAAGCATTCGCTAGGTGGAAGAGGTCAGTGGTTGAGGCGTTGAGACTCGCTCTGTATGTAGATTATGTATGCGTACGTCTACTGGCAACGGCAGATACAATGTTGGTGAATGGAAAGACTAAAGTTACTACAGATTTATTCTCGGGTCTATATATATCCGGTGTGTTATTCCTCCTTGCCTTCCCCAGTTTCAGTTTCACTTATCACTTGACGTCACAGATCTGAATTATAATAAAAAGCCTTCAATGTAGCAAGTGGCAGATTTGAAATGAAAAAATATTGTTTTCCTGTTGAGTCAATTGATTCCTTTAGGTCCCATTCGCTACAATTCCTAAAAGATTGCTCTATTCCATGACCACATGCTTCGTTTCCGTGTCTTTATAAATAATATGGATTAACAAGTCTGTCGACATGTAGAAGAAGAAGAAGAAGGAGTTACAATAATGTGTTGTATTTTCATTTTGACATGTTTTATTGTTACTTTTCTGTAAACATTTAAAGGCAGGGGGACGTACATGGTAGTGAGCATTTTGAAAGATACTTGTTATAATTCATTCTTCTTTCTTTTTTATTGAGATGTTGGATTATCATTGAGTGAAATATATTGATGTTCGAGCAAATTTTCTTTCTTTTGACTTTGTTTGAATTGTGTTCTGTCAAGAAAATTGTACCTTACACTTCATGTGAAGCCTAGAAATTATAATGTGACATGATAATGATTAGCATGCTAGTGTGTACGTGATAGTAATGCTAATTTTTACTCTAACCTATTCATGTTCATAACATTTTCATTTTTAAAATAGAATCTAGATCTAGGATTTATTTACAAATTGGTTTTCATTGTTTAATTTCATCTTTGTAGGAATAACTTTATCAATGGATATTACATTTTTATATATGTGCAGTGTTGTGAAAGGTAAAACATTGTTCTGTTTTTTTCTCTTTCTAGCTAAACAGTGTCTACATGTTATTGACTTGAGCCTGAGGGTTTAAAGGAGATCAAAATGGAAGAATCAGAAAGTATAGACAGTTCATCAATGGAGTCTAAACTAGCATCCATAGAGTCAGATGAAGATAATTCAAGAACTAAATCTGATGAAGAGGTCTTTGCAGAGACACAGCTGACAAGGTCAATGAGACGGAGGTCATCCTTCCCTCTCGTTTCTGTGAGCACTGAATGCGACGAGTCCGTCGAGACGGTGTCCCTCTGCGATGGAAGTCTTCTGCGAACAAGCCCTGCTATGGCAAGCTCAACAGGAGCCTTACCTTCAGCAGGGAGTCACTTCCCGTTGCATAACCGCTTCCTTCAGATCCCAAGGAACCACGCAGGGCTAGGTAGCACGTTGAGTTTAGCCAGCCACAAACTGGTAAGACCACCGTGTACTCTCGGGACACCACCAAAAGAATCCGCGTTGCCTGCAAATCCTAAGCGGAAGTGGTACCAGCTCCTCCAGCAGTCGTCCGTCCAGCTAGGCCTGGACTTCTGCTTTGCAACGGAAGGTGCACTGGTGACACCCATCCTACTTCAGTTGGGCCTACCTGAGCATCTCTATGGTCTTGCATGGTTTCTTGCACCCATCCTGGGCCTGATCCTGGCCCCTCTCATTGGGTCGATGAGTGACAGGTGTCGCAGTCCGATGGGCCAGAGGAGACCTTTCATCCTGATTCTGGGGATCTTTGTCATGATAGGGACAGCACTGTACTTGAACAGTGCAGACTTGGGCGTCCTGATCAGCAAAGATGATGGTAAGCTCTAAATCATCCACATGTTTTAATCGATCATTGCCAAATACTTAAGTATACTTCCAGACTAATTCATTCGTCCATGCTCTACATTAGTGCATGCACACAGGCCTCCAAGTAAATTTCCCTGGATATATTAGGTCTTTTCATTAAATAATATAGAACAAGGGAATGGAATCCAAAGTCTTCGGCCCTAATTCTGAAGTCGTGTCTAACTTAGTCATGTCTAAAGTTAAACAACTGTTCAGTTAGACACGACTTAAACGCAGGGTCGCGCCTAAGTCCTGTCTAACTAAATTTCGTATTCTGAAGTCGTGTCTATAAAGTCTCGTCTAACTTAACAACTGTTTAAGTCCTGTCTAAGTCTTGTTTAACTACAAAGTCATTTTCGATACTATATCCGCAATGAGTAATATATTTAGCATTACAAAGTCATTCTTAACTTTAGTCACGACTTCTGCGCAAGCCCAGTAGGCGTTAATTCTGACATTCACGCAGATGATGGACCGAATGCGGATGTGTGCGCGCATCGAATAAATAAATTAACACCTATAGCTGGCTGATCGCATGGTAGTGACGTGATCGTGACGTCATTACTAGACTGCATGTACTGTACGTGTATATATACTGCACTGGCGCACAGCAAACACACTAATAATATCAGTGCCTCAGTGCTCGGAAATCCAGAACAGAAACATCTCCAACAGAATGGATAGTTTAGTATAGATTATGGAATTTCCAAGAAGTCACCATTAGATGAGAATAGTTCATTTTATCGAGAAAAAAAATCAGGCTACACAAGAAAAAATCCTGCAAAACATATTTGGAATTTAAGAGGATGCACGTACCATCGTTCTCCCCCGCAAGTTCGGGGTCAGCAAGTTAAGTAAGTAAGTAAGTTCATGTTGAAAAGCAGCAGAATTGCGCTCTTAAACAGGACTTAAACAACCCCTTGCAGTTGTTTAAAGACTTAGACAGGACTTGGTGTTTAACTTGATTTAATCACGACTTCAGAGTAAAAAAATTAGACACGACTTTGTGACTAAAGTTAGAAGGGACTTTAATAGACAACTGTTTAGTTAAACATGAGTTAGACACGACTTCGGAGTTCGGAATATGGGCCTGTGTCTTTGTTAAATTCTAAATACAAAGCTATTTTGACATAGGTGTTAGTACAATATCCTGTGATCTAACAGCCTTCATTTTGTGTCCAGTATGTTTAAAGACGCAATGTTTTGATAATTGTATGTTCATGCTGTATTTTGTCTTGTCAGGCAGTTATCAATCATGTACAATTATTGACACTGAGGACCTGTAGAATAGCTCTATTTGTATGAGCATTTCCAATGTACATTTGATTCTATCTGAGAACAAAGCCTTACTCTTCTGATTCTTGCAGCCGCTACAGCCACGATGTGGGGTATAGCCATCACGGTGCTTGGAGTGGTGGTGACAGACTTAGGTGCTGACAGCTGCAACTCTCCCTTTAAGGCTTATCTAATGGACACTTGCAACCTGGATGACTTGAAGCTTGCTCTCAGCATGCGGAGTACTCTGGGAGGTAATTTGTTTCAAACATTTTTATGAAGGACTGTGTGTTATATTCGCCCATCACCAATCCATCCCCCAAACAGAAGCTTTTTCCCCTTTATATTGGACCCAGGCAATTGACCGGTTGATTGATTTAGGCAAGTAGATTAATTATTTTTAAAACTTTGCATTTGTTAAATATCCTTGTGAAAGCTGTTCATGTTTAGCCTCATATATATGTAGTTTTGATGTAGCTTCTTTCCATTTTGTGGTTTCCAAGGTGTTCGTTCCAAGAGTTACTTTATAAAGTTATCTTCTTTGAACAGAAATGAGTAAATGATTTGTGGAGTAAGTGTCATTGAAAGTTTTGTTTGCCATCTATAATGACACAAATATGAAAAAAAGTGTAATTTATCTTGTGAATGTTCATTCTGTATTTGTTCATTAACTTAGATTTCACTACTTGCTCTTTTAAATTCTCTTGGAGATAGTATCAAGTATTATTTACCCTGACCTTTCTAATTGAATGCATGTATATCAATACCTTTTTATCAGGTATTGGTGGGGCTCTTGGTTACACCTGTATCGCCATCAACTGGGAAAAGACAATCTTCGGACAGGCCCTTGGGAGTCAGTTACGCGTTGTCTTCCTCCTTAATGTCATCGTTTTTCTCATCCCCCTCATCCTCACCCTAACAAGCATACCAGAAGTACCATTGAGGAGGCCCCCGTCATTGAGTCCATCGGAAACAAAGTATGTCCCCTGCAATAGTGGGGATGAAAGAACTGCCCGAAAGGTTTCTGCTGATGCAGACGGGAAGTCCCAAAATGTGGGAAAGAAGAAGATGTGTAGCCTTTGGGGTTTCATAAAGTGGTTCTACAGGAAAAAGCCAACCGGGAACATGTCACAAGAATCTGTTGAAAGAACTACCTTGTCAGGTGATGATGTTGATGAGGGCAGTCACTCATATTGCGATGGGGAACAACCCCATAAACATATAAGATCCTGTGGGAAATTTAAGAAGCAAAGAATTTCCAAAGGGAAGGACAGTTTGTCCAGTGGACACAATGCAAGCAGTGGTGGCAATAGTGATAGAAAACTCTTTGTTCCTAAAAAGAAAGTCAAAGCATCTTCAAAGAAATCAGAAGCGGGCTCAACAACTAGCAGCAACTGCATTTTGAAGATCAACCCCAATGATGATATGAAGGACCTCTTGAATGCAACCGCCAAAATGCCAGCAGGCTCTTTCAGTCATAACACGACCATGGACCAGTGCAACAACAGCAGCCAATCCCTAGCCATCTGCATCTCCAACCCGTCTGTTGAGATCAACTGTGGTGATGACGAAGAGGTTGGCGAGAGTGATGACGATGATGATAATAAGGGTCAGCCCCCTTCTGTACTGCAGTTGCTTCGTTCAACAATCTACATGCCCAAGGAGCTGAGGTTTCTGAGCTTGATCAATTTCCTGGGATGGGCTGGCATCATCACGCTGCTGTGTTTCTTCACAGACTTTGTGGCCCAAGCTGTGTATCATGGTAAGAACATGAAAATGAAGCTCAATATTAAAAAAAAAAAAAAAATCACCTGAGAGGCAAACTTAATTTGACTTTGAAAGACATGGCTCGTTATAAAAAATGTATGAGAGAAATAAAAAAAAAATTTGGGAGGTGCGAGTACCTGTAAAATGGTGTCTAGCTAGAAGCTCCTCAGGGAGTGAAGTATGTGCATACATGTGCACCGGCAGGCCTGGATCTGTTGCAGGGGGTAATGATAAATCTGCAAAGCACGTCAAAACATACCAGTAAGGCATTTCTCACTGTGTCACATTCTTTGAATTCACCAGGTGACCCAGGAGCTGAGCCAGGCACGGAAGAGTATCTTCTGTATGAAGAAGGGGTCAAGATGGGCAGTTGGGGACTTTGTGTCTACTCCTTCTCTTCCTTCGCAATGGGATGTAAGTATTGGATCGACATGTGTCTACTTCACACAGGGAAAAAATTAATAAAAACATTTCAGGGGCTACTTTTCAAGCTTTTCATGCTTGCATGAAAATAACACTCTTTCTTAATTTGTTTTGCATTGAACTCTATGCAAATTTTTGGGGCTCTTTTTTTACTTTCGGGGCTCTTTTGGGCATTTCAGGGGCTAATTTGCCCCGAGCCCCTGTGTATTTTTTTCCCTGATTTCAAACATTATGCAGTGAACTTTTATCAAATATTAAAAAAGAATCCCCATGGCAAGATTAAGATTTTTGTGTAAATAAATATCAAGTGAAGTTAAAAAAAATATCTGCGTGCAGCAAAGGACCATTATCTGTGCTAAAAGACACAGTTGTCATGTTATTTTGCTGCACCAATTTTTGTTTCTGAGGGGATTTGCTTTGTCTGAAAGAAGCTTACTGTTTGACCAATGTAGCGTTTGACCCTACAGTACATTGTTGTGTAAATTCAGCAGAAACATCAACTTCAATATTAGGAATTGAATTTTTTCTCTTTTTTCCCCCAAATTTGGAGCTTATTTGTGAGTAAAACCTTTCAGGAAGAAGTGTATCGAGTAGAAACATGTTGCGATGTCAATTGTCTTGGGCCTTCTTTCGTCAGAGAAGTTGGGTGAGGGTTCCAATTGGGTGTTAGGTTATGGTAAGGGCTAGGATTAAGGGTAGGTTCAACGTTTTGGTCAGGGTTTAGGTTTAATAGGAAATTGATTTGTTGAGGCTATCAATCTGGAAGCAATTGTTGTTGGCAGCTTGATGATGTGTCATACATGTAGTTCAGGAGTTCATTGGGTTGCCAGTAAGTCCATAACGTGTTCTGCATGCAGACATGCAACGAGATGTCAGGGGCAAGTCAACAGTCCTGATCGCTCCAAACTAAATGAGGGATATATTGATACGGGTCAGCAAGGTTGTATGACGTGTGCAGCAGGTGCTCTGTGTTCAATTTCACGCGGTAACCTACCGTCTAGCTTCCTTCCTCCACCAAACAAGATACCTACATGTAAACCTGACCCTAAACTTAGGCTAAATCTCGATCATGACCTGAATGCTAAAATCATAGTTTTTACAGAATTGGAATGTTTAACTGCCAAGCAGGCCTTGAATTATTTTTTGGGATTTTGGGTGAAAAAAACAAACTTGATTAGCAAAAAAAGAAGTTCTACAAAAATTAAAGGTTACAATGTTCATGAAGAAACAAACGTGTGTGTACAGATACAGAGGAAGTCAAATATTGGACACTAGCTGCCCTTAATTGTTACAGGCATCAATGTTATATTAATTCTTTTGAGGATCTACATTTCTGTGAGGCAAATGTCATGCTTACACAGACCAATTAGTCAAAATGTTGAGCAGTTTTTTTTCTCCATAATAGCACGATAGGCATCAACATAATAGTGCCGTATGGTATGTACATGTACATGTAATCCCATAGGATTTTTGTGCCAAAGTTGATTTTTGTTTGCTGTTTTGTCATCAAAAGGGTCCCAATTGGCCAAAAATGATGGGGTTCAAATGTTCAGACCCCTCCTTCATTTCCTGGGGGGTCCATATTGGGCGCCCAAAAATGGCTTATATAACGCGCAATAGGGAAATTTGGTGTCTTAGGGAAAATTTGAACCCCCATCAATTTCTGATAGCTTGGACCCCAATGAATGCAAAAAAAAACAACAAAACTTTGACACAAAAATCCTACGGGAGCTGTTTCAGTGACATACTGTACCACACTATAAACAGTCAGGTTGATTTTGAAAACCTATTGTGTAATTAGTTGGAGAAGCAGGAAGTTGTTTAGGAAGTTATTTAGCGATAGCTTTCCGTTCCCACATGGCTGTGATTGTGTCCTAGCTAACAACAGGATGCTTTGTATCCCCTATAGCACCACTTACACATTTCCTCACAATGCCTTTGTAAAGCCATTACTTTGAAGAAAATGAAAATTGGTTAATGGGTGATTAGCAGGAGATTATGGTGATTATTAATATCCTTTTCTTTCTTCAAGCAATCCTTGTTTTGAATGAAAGGAAGTTGCGTTGATGGAAAGTCCACAAGAAATGACAACATGGGATCTCGTTGTTCATTGTTTTTCATTCATCATGTACATGTATACCTGCACAGTGGACATTGTGCGATGTTTAATAATGTATTACCATAGGTATCTTCTATAGTCTCTAGCATCCTCATTTTTTTGTTTTAATGTCTAAGATCTTCTGTCAATGTATTTGTCCCAAAATTTCCATAGTCTGCAAAATGTTTGGTTATTATAAGTGAAAGAAAGGCCAATCGTTTCACTCTCAGACGCTTTGCAGTTGATGTTTGGATATTTTATTTTATTACTTGTACAATACAGTCTTTGTGGTCATGTAACTCAATTGCCCACTATGCACGTGCACCACTTGTGACTTCTCTGCAGTAATCTCTTCTCCAGTAATGTGAAAGCTGTCACCTCCTGCAACCGAACCCAAGCCCAGGTCATTGTCCAGCGTTCACTCAAGCCATTGCAAGAGAGGCCTGAGTGCACACTGAACAATAGCCTGCACCAAACCCAGGTCCAGCCACAGGAGGCAACAAATCTCACATTACTACATAAGCATTTATATACCTCACTTAAGAAATCCAGCCATCTGATTGGTCGAAATTGCATTCATAAACTTCAACTATTCCTGTAAAATTCCCGGTAAAATTCCAAACCCATGTAATAGTTAAAAAAAATAGTTCTAAAATCCCAGTTACCATGGTTACTGGAAAAATAGTTCAGTCTTGGTGAAATACCCATAGGTTCACATGTTACAAAGTGGTCTGAGCGATCGAGGATACCATACGTGTGCGATGAATTGGTCGGTAATTTCAATACAATTGAATCTCGATCGATCTTACCAACAATTTTATCTGGCATTGTTGACATGAAGACGAATATAAACTTCCAAAAACAACATCTGCCAAAAGATCTTGATCTAAGTTCGTGCCAATGCATTGCAAAAGTAAAAGAAGGGCCCGTTTAATGGAGCTGCCGCGAAGCATCCAGCACGCAAAGCCATTTTCAATTAATGTACAGATCAGAGAAAACTGCAAGGTATGGTATAAGTGCCGATGGCCGAGCAGTCTAAGACTGTGATTTTAGTCACATCATCGTTGGTACACAAGAGATCGAATCCCATCTTCGACAAAAAAAAAATTAAAATTTTATTTTTTATTTTTTGGTCTACTCTCAAAGATACACTCATAAAAAAACAACTATGCAGACAAACTAGATAAAGGCCAAGATGGTGTCATAAGTTGAATCTTTTTTTTTTGGCATATAAAAGTATTAATGACTGCTTTAATATTCGAGAAATAGTTGTTTTTATAAGCTCTCGGGAAGGTTACAATTGGGCTATTGCCCTCGGCACGCCTCGGGCAATAGCACAATTCTAACTTTCCCTTGAGCGTATAAAAACAACTATTTCTCTCAAAGCAGTCATTAATACTATAATATACTCGGTATGAGCACGGCACGCATTACCAGAGAGGCCTATGTAATGTCTCATACCAATTATCAACTGTCCTGTTTTTGATACTGTGAGCAAGTGAAATTTGAGACCTTGTGACAATGAAACTATAATGCCATAACAATTAATATACATGTATACGAGAACTACACATATTCCACCTCAGCACTGCCCAAGTAGCATATATCTACAACGTTTGAAGTGGTAGCTAGGTCAGGCACCTAGATATTGGTAATTATATGTACTCATTTTAGCTTTGAAAGTATAATGTTTTTTCTTCTTTGGCAGTTTAAAGAGATTGCAAAATATAACTTTTTTTCACCATTCAAACTGTTTTCCATGTTAAACCATGCATGGCTTGGATCAACGAGAAAAGTTTGTCTGGCATTAAGAGTTTACAATAGGTCAGATGTTGACAGTCGGTCATGTAAATATGTCTGCTTTTCAATTTAGTCTGAAGAAGCAGTGGTTTTATTATTTCAGAACGACACATGGGCAGGAAAATAAACAACTTATCCTGAGAACTGGAAAGGCAGGATTACTTGTAGGTCGTTTAGGGCTAAAAGAAATAGGCATACTACCCTTTAATTTTATCTACACATTTAGATCACAAGACACCAAAGTGCTATCTGGATCCAAGTCAAATCAGACTTGTACGCATGCTCTAACTTACTATTGCCTACTCTACAAGACGTTTTACTGTTCACTTTATATAGAATGTATTTGAATTGCAATTGAATTGAATTGAATTGCTCATATTTTGAATATAGCTTCGAAGAAACCCTTTACATGAAGAGCAAAACATGTTTTTGTAATTGGAACACTTTCAGTGCGATTTCATTTTACTTGAACTACATTTTAAAAACCTTGTCCACATAGAACATAGTAAACCAGCCAGGTAGTAAACTTACATGTAGCTAATGCGCTTTACATTTTTGTATAAGGCTTAGACTCGGTATACATACATGCACTGTAGGACTCTTTTTGTGTGCAGCTACTCGTTTTCAATCCCACTTGCTTTTTAACTAGAAGGAACAAAATATTTAAAAAGAAGGAAAGAAAAAAAAAACACTCTGGTTTCATAGTTACTGTGTCCTGCATGCATGCGAGAGCCTATAAGTAGGATATATAGATAAATATACTTGATCTCAAAGTCTGTTTCCTTATCTATCTTTAAACAAAGTATTTGAAAGAGTTACAACCATTAGTAAATGTAGGGCATTTTGTGTCAGTCTTCCTGTCTAACACAAAGAATAGACAAGTTCATGAAATGTCAAGTGTTCAGTTTGTTGGCATACATGTATAAACTTTGCTTCAGCTTGAATATGAGTAAATGAAAAATAAGAATAGACACTCATTGGATTCTAGGGGGGGGGGGCAGGGTAGGGGGAGAGTTTGAAAGTTATGTGACAGCCCAAAAAAGGTAGGTGATCATGGTTTTAGGTGTACCATTAAACAAAACAAATCTGTCAAGGAAAACAAAAACTCTGTGACACCCCAGTCCCCCCCCCCCCGTTCCCCAACAAAAATAGATAGGTTATCAGGATTTTTATGTGCCATTTAAAAAAAAAAAATTGATTGAATTCCAGTTTATAACTTGAAATGCAATTGCTAAGTTTCAGGAATAGATAACCCCAAAATATACATGTATTTAAACAAACCAATTACAGCTAATCTTTTGTTACAATATTAACATAAATAAACAGGAGAAATTTATTGGTTCAAATTATACACAGGAGTGAAGGACAACTCAGAAAACTCCTAAAGAAGTCTAGAAAACCGCAAAGTGTTCAAGTAACCCAACTTTAAAACCGTGCAGGGCCTCCTAACACACACACAACAAAAATTCCATTAACATTTGTTATAAGGAACACCAATACGAGATGTGTTCACTGTCATGCACAAATGCCCAAATTGAAGAAAAAAAAAGCTTATGAAAAAGGGATAAAGAAACCAGTCAAACATATATGATGTAATGACAATAGTACACATACATGAACTTTGCCCCAAAAGGTCACCTCTTTCTCTTGTTGTGTATTAATAATATAAATACCATTGTCTAGCTGACAATGAATGGCAACCCCTCCTCCCTATAGGTCATATCACCAGTAACCCTTTTTGTAATTGTAAGTACATACCGTATAATTTAAGCTAATATGTCTATTATGTAGGTACATGTAGATGTACATTAAGGCACTTTTGGTCAATAGACAAAAGTTTGTGAGGCCCTTCAAACAGAATTTGAAAAACAACTCTTAATTGTCTTGTCTCGATTTGACAGACTTTTATTTTTTGTATTTATTCCATCATTTGTCGTGATATACAATGATCTCACATTTCAAAGGGGGACATGACAGGAGGGGGGGGGGGGGGGGGGGGGGAGGGGGAAGAAGAAATGCCTTAAATCATAATTTTGAAAATCCAAGGTCAAACTACTGTTCAAATCTATTCATACAGTTGAGTTCTAGCCATGTGCTTGCAATGTGAAAGAAACAATTGCAGATTATGTTATTTTACAATTTTTTTTAAATCATCAAAATTTAAAAAAATTGTGGGGCCAAATCTTGCTGCAAATCACATACTGTACAGTAAACAGCACTGCACATGTGGCTCGAAAGTTTGGTCCAAACTTTTAAAGCTAAAAATCTTGTCATATTTTTTATATTAGGGCATTTGTAGAGCATTAAATCACGTTTCTACTCCATGTTTGATAATCTTCATTACAAAGAATGTAAAAGCACACAAATTATTTTCACCTTTACCATAGTTTGACACTCTTTTTATCCATCCTTCTCTTTCTTTCCTTCCATCTCTCTCTCTTTGTCCCCAGTGGTTATGACCGTCATACAACGCCATTTCAGTCAGAAGTTCATCTTGGTGGCTGGTCACTTCTTCTTTGCTGTGTCATGCGGTGCCATGGCGATGCTCACCAACCATCCCTATGCCATCCTCTTCTTGTGCTGCGGACTCGGGATAGACACGGTGGTCGTCATGACGATACCCTACAACGTACTGGCTATCTACCACAAATGTGAAAAAGTAAGCATTTTTTTATCCAAGAGCGTCTTTGAGATGGAAAATCCTTGGGGGTGTTTCATAAAGACTTAAGTTGGACTTAACTATGGCAGGCCGTTCATACCACTGTTTGCTCCCACCATTTTCTGGCATTGGTCTCTCAAGGGACATACAAATCATGGTCACAAATCTACAGAATTTACAATTTATTATTGAAGGAAAAATATTATCAAAAGATCATAATGGTGAGAGCAAAGAGTTGCATGAACAGCCTGTCATAGTTTAGTCCAAATTAAAGTTGATTTTAGTCTTTGTGAAACACTCCCCTGGTACGATCAAACCGGAAACAGTGGCAAAATTCTTAATGGCAGCCATTTTTATGTGACTTCCTTGTAATTGCATAAATATAATGTAGTGTTAATCAGGAGTCAAAATATTCGGCAGCATGAAACTTGAAAATGCAATGAACTAAATTCAATTGTGTGCTCTTCTTTTGCCTCCAGTACAAACATCCAGAAGGAGGGCTCCCTCGAGGGCTTGGTACAGACATGGCTTGTGTCGACATCCAGGTGTTTATTTCTCAGATCACGGTGTCGGCCGCTATGGGTCCCTTGATCCAGCTCGCAGGGTCCCACGTCACCATCGTCGTGTCTGCTGCCATCATGTCTTTTCTAGCTTCACTTTGTGCAGCGTTCTTGGTGACGTACGAGATGAAGGATAATTGAGCGCAGCGCGTACCCAAAGTTGGTAAATCCTCAGCGAACAAAGTAGCATACAATGCCAAGTTTATACATACATTGTACATGTATGTAATATTTCATTGATATGTCTGTATCAGACACTCATATTAAAGGGTAGCTACATTGCAAATGCATGTTGACTTATGTTAATCTGTAATAATGTATACATCACATATCTTTTGATTTTTTGGTGTTCATCTATGTCAAATATTTTATATCATTTTTCCTATTCATTTTGTCCTACCTGCTAAAGCTCCACCCCTGAACAAAAATCCTTGCATGTACCAAAGAAGTAAAAATTCCCTTACACTTTTGTAGACAAAATTGGTACAAAAAACCTTGATTAATACGAAGCTAATTATTGCTTTATTTCAAGTAATGTAATGTAATATATGACTGTTATATTGTATAGACAGTAGCTACATGCACTTTGTATAAATATTTTAATGGCATTTACAGAATTATTTTACGGTGTCAAAGGGTAATTTTTAATATATAATGTAATATTTATGTACACCTGTATAAGCGCTTTAATAGTGACAAATGAGAAAATTATGTCTACTTTTTGGAGTTTCAAACATATTTTGTCTTTTGACAGATTCGATATATCCCCGTACAAATACATCATTTAGTGGCATCAGTGGTTTATAAAATAGCCTACAATATTGTAGTTTGTTTTTTTTAAACAATAATTGGAGTTGAAGCTTTGATGGTACTTTGATTGCAGTGCTACCTCTTACAAATCGCATTGGTTTTGAGATCATGTTTGTTAATCTTGATAAAGGTTTGTTCACATATAATGCATGATATTGTGGTGGATTTCATTTTTTTAAATGACAAGTAGAGATGAAAAAGTTCCAGTGCTTACTCGCTTACGGGCATCTGTGTGTCATGATACAGAATTGTTAAGCACATAACGTACATATCATTATAAATATTTTTTCAAAATATGGATGCAATTTTGATGCACCACATATATGTGACTGAGCATTAAGATGCTTGTACTAGTATGAATAAGATTTACATATAGATCGGGAGTGAATGTATGTTCAATTCTCTTGAAAAAATTTCCTTGTGCATATGTGAGATATCAGTTCAGTTCACATGAGGTTGATTATGCATGCACTTTATTACTGTTGATAGATCATTCCAAGTAGTTTAGGGATAAACATTTGGTGTAAAAGACGATAGAACATTAAGCCATAAATTTTTATGTGGGTATGCATGTGTGTGTGTGTTTTGTTTGCTTCACAAGCAATGATGTAAAGATGGGGCACAGGTGGCAAATGCCCTCTCCTATCGAAAGGAAAATGGGGAAAGAACAACAAATGAATAGAGGGAAAGAAAGGGATACTGGAAGGCAGCATGAATAGATGATAGATGGCCTTGGTTTTTCATGTTTCATCCACCCATTCAGTACAATGTGAGTCTAGTGCCCCTCAGTGATACATGTGCACCCACACTATGTCAGTGCTATCAGCAAAGGGACAAGACAAGATTTGTTGCAGGGTTTTAGAGTGGTTACATTGTCAGAGAAACAGTATATAGAGTTTAAATGTGTATATCTATAAAAACATATGTCCATTTGGAGAAATGTTACAGGGTCGGCTGGCCTGCATAGAAAAGCCTAATAAGTGAGTGTTTTTTCTTTTAATGAATAAAGAAGAAATACAGGGTTTAGACGTTTGTCTTTGTTAATATAAATGTAGGTGATATGGTGTTGGGTAGATGATGCAATAGAAGCGGTACCGGTAACTAAACTTTATTTTATTAACACAAGCATAGCACATTTTTACCATGTTTGAAATATGTAGATGTAAGAATATATAAAAGTTTATCTATATAAAAAGAATTTGTAATTTTCTTTTAACATGTGCCTTTGTTGTCTGCTCTTTGCTTTCTTCTTGGCTAATCAGATTGTAATGAAGAGAATCGGTGGAAAGGCTTGTTCAGATATGAAGAGATAAACAGCTGCTGTTTTTTTTATAAAAACATAAATGAATGGCAACTGCTAGCAACACAGGTTCTGCATGTATTCACTGAGCTCTGTGTTGTAAGATACATAAATGTGAAGCGTATGGCCATAACGTTATTATATTATAATGATAATTAATAGTCACATTTGTATAGCGCTTAATACATGTACTATGTTTCTAAGCGCTTTACATTGTAATTATTATTACCCCGGTCGTTGTACTCAATTCCCGGCCTCCCACTCAGTGTTATTTAGGGTACGCATATGCGTGCATGTTCCCTCCTTTTGAAAACACCCCCCTGCCCCCCTAAGTCCAATGTGTAAAGTCAATACGGGATTTTTGTGTACTACGAGCCGGACTTTGGAGCGTGAAAAGTACCCCTTTACCGGACATTTTTGGAACAAACATGCGGTCATTCTGAACTTGGAGTCGGGGGCCGGGATTCAATTGCTAATCCACACACGATAGTGCCCATGCTCTGCTCCCTGGGGAGAAATTGCTGGGGTTTACCACCTCTTAATATCTGAATGAGGATTAAGAGACGAATGTGTGACATGTTATGGTGTACATTTAGGGGCCTGTTCATACATACTGTATGAGATATCCATGATTTCTCTCTCTATCTTCTATCTGTCAGTCTCTGCTGTATGTGGCACTCATGGTTGATTTGCCCTCTATGGCTCAACAATTTCTCCCTACAAAGAACATGAAATTCTTTCTTTGGCAGGGGCATATTTCTCTTTCCCCTTCTCTCTTGACCTCTCTGTCAGTCTTTACTAATATTTGGCTCCACACTATCTACCTTCCTCTTCCTCCTGTAACGTCTCTCCTAGCCTACTCTCTGTCTATGTAGATCTCTCCCCCTCTCTCTTTCTTTCTCTTCCCCTTTCTCTCTTCCTTTCTTTCTCTTCCCCTTTCTCTCTTCCTCTTCTTTCTTTCCCTTCCTTTCTCTCTCTTCCCCTTTCTCTCTTCCTCTTTCTTTCTCTTCCCCTTTCTCTCTTCCTTTCTTTCTCTTCCCCTTTCTCTCTTTTCCCCTTTCTCTCTTGCTCTTTCTTTCTCTTTTCCTATTTTGGAAACAAGATCTCAACTGAAGAAATATTCCATATTAAAATTCACATACACTCACATCATACCAAAAGTCCATGAACAACCAAAGCATTACAATTTCACAGATTTCTACAGATGTTTTTAAAGCAAGCTATGTCATAACAAAAGAGAAAACAAATTTCAAGAGAATACATCATCAACTGCATAGAGTAGGCTAGTACGAGATTTTTAATCTATATTTCAATCTAATCAGATTATAAATAAGTACAAAATACAACTTTACTTTATACCAAGATATGAATTATTCACAGTACTAGCTAGTATCACAGTACATTTCACACATGTCCTATTTTCTTTACAATACATTACCATCAGCACGGCAAGCTGTTCAATACAATCATTCTTTTAAATACAAAATTGCAAGGTATCTAATTGCACATCTATTGTAATAATGATAATAATAATAGTAACATTTATTGCACAACTAAAATATACATATCCAAGGTAAAAACTTCACTCGTTTGGCACAAAAAAAGTTTCTGTTACTATCAGATATTTCAAATAGAACAGTAATTCTTAAAGCAACACAAGTCAGCCCACCATAACATGATTTATGAAGAAAAAGAAAACTGCTAAATATAATACACATATCAGATTTATAAAAGAAGAACAAACTCTACATGTGTCCTTATCTAATGTCTATTTGGTATTTTTCATTTAAACAATTTAAGAGCCCTAGTAAGAATAGTTGAATACACCTTTAATACCTAAAATACTAAGTCTTTAAATCTCCTTCATGTACATTAGAGAAAGTCCAACAGTGAACCAAATATTTGGGAGAAAAAAAGAAAGACAATTTCACATACTGTCTGTTGAGAGTAGGGCTTGAGAGTCGGAACTCATTAGAAGAAGAAGGGCGTTCGCTCATTTACTTTTACATATACCTAGAGTGCATGACCTTCAGGGGGCTGTTTCTCAAAACCTTCTTAAATATTACTTATTGGAAATCCCATTGAAACATGTGTTATAGAAATTGCGTTTCAATGGGATGTCTATGAACTTAGATGTGTGAAAGTTCTGTGAAATTGTCTCCTGGCTCTCATCTGATTATAAAATTATACATAAATCAAGCACAATGTACATGTACTACGAATGACAAATAGTTTGCATACACGTTTGAATACGATTTTGAATACATATTCATTCCAACATTTCAAATTAAAAAAAAAAATTGGTGAGGGTCAATCTGGGCGATATAATATATCATCTGTCTGCTAAGTATCATCAGGACATTAACTTATTGCTGAAAGATAAGAGATACAAGCTTTAATATTACTTTCTGGCTCTCAACTGACAATAAATTAATCTACACATAAATCAATTTCAATATACTGTACATGCACTATATTATCGATTGCCAAATACTTTGCACACGAATTTGAATACAATAATTATTTCAACATTTCTACATGTACTGTTTACTGCTTGAGGGTCAATAACGGGAGTTACATTTTTAAAATTTTGTCTGCTTAGTTTCAGAAGGACATTGTCTTATTGTTGAGGAATAAGAGATCCGAGTTTCGGTAGATGTTGCAACTCTACGATGTACCTTAAAACCCAGTAAAAACTAGGATAAATTTTTAGTTAAACTGTTTCCCAGCTTTGATATTGATGGAAAAAAATAAGATTATTGTACATGTACATTGAAATCTCAAATATAAAACTGCTCACAACAAATCAGAGTTGCAGGTAAAGTCATTTTTTTTACATATTTATCTTCAGCCATAAATTAAATTACTACCAGACATTAACAAAACAAAAACAAGAAAATCTATTTTCAGCCTTAAAGCAAGGTATTCCAAGATTTCTTTTTCAACCAAGACAGAGCGATTTTGTTTGTGTCAGTGTTATTGTTGAATGTCCGTTGCTATATAAGAAATAATACTTTCATAATTCATTTATTTTATATCTTTTTAAATATTGCACTATAGAATACATTAAATGGCACAATACTGAATATTATTTGCTTATCAAGAATGAAAAAAGGAGCTAACCAAAATGTAATTGAGATGTAATTGAGTACCGGTACCTGAGACTTCTGTTATTTTGAAGAAAAAAAATAAATATAGGGTGGCTTGTTATATAGTGCACATGTCAGCGATGCTACGACACTCCTGGTGCTTGAGCATAGTTACCCCTTTCATAGCTGAACAGCTATTGCACCGGTACATGTAGCATTCTAGCATACTGAGTACCTATTAACACATGGGTGAAGAGTAGCTAATGTGGATTAATGTTTTGCAGAAGGATGTTAGTGCCGGGCTGGGATTCGAACCCTCGACCCTTGGACTGAGAATCAAGTGCATGAACCACTAAACCGTGACACCTCCAAAAGATAAGTACTTACCTTTCTATCCATACTTCAAAATCACCGTAATAAATAAATACGTACACCTTGTATTATATCATAAGGTCCTAGTATTTTTTTACATCTTAGTACTATCTTTACATTAAGAAGAATAGAGTACTAATACTTTGCAGACATTTTGGAAGTTAGTCAAAAAACAAAAACAACCAGATCTCTTGAGGCCAGAACCTAGTACTCATGTTGAATGCATCAACAATTTATTTGGTCAATAGATTTTTAATTTTTTTGTTTCAAAAGTACAATGGGGAACATATAAACATCCGGCTACTTGAGCACACTGAGTAGAACTATCACAGAGAGCCCGAGAGTTAAGATGATCGAACCCACAGACAACGGTGCGTTGGCAAAGACAGTGGGGTCATAGTTGAAACAACGTTCTCTTCCGGGCACTACATGGAAGCTGTTAGCCTCACAAAAGGCTCGTCCGTCACGATACTGGTCTCCGATGAGTTTGCTGTTGTAATATCCTGTCTTGCACTGTTCGAAAGTTGTATCACAGAATTCTGAGCAGATGTATAGCCTCCTGAAAACAAAAAACAGAACAAAAAAAGAAAACAATTTAACAAAAATTGACAACTGAATTAGTTCTTTCACCTAGGCTCAGTACACATACACCTGGCATTAATAGTACTGATAATGATGATGATAAAAATAGTAGTAATGATATACATGATAATGATGATGATAATAATAATAGTTATGACTATTACTATTATTAATATTAGTAGTATTTTCCTTCTCCTTTTCCTCCTCTTCTTTCTCCTTCCTTTTCCTCCTCTCCCTCCTCCTCCTCCTCCTCCTCCTCCTCTTCCTCTTCCTCTTCCTCCTACCCCTCCCCCTCCCGCTACTACCATTATTATTACAACACAAATTCTACTTACGTATCATACCAGTTGATTTGCTCAGGGCTACAGAAATAGCACATCATGTAGTTCAGATGGTAGCGGCAAGAATTTGTAGCTTGATCCACCTGCAGATCAGAAATAAAGAAAGCAACAATGAAAAACTGGGCATTATGGGGGTGGGTGTTTCACAAAGACTACGATCGACTCAAATTGGACTTGAACTATAGCAGGCCATTCATGCCAAAGGTTGCTCTCAGTATTGGTCTCTCAAGGGATGTCACAAATCTACAGAATTTTTTTTTTTTGATAGTTCATTGTTGAAGAAATAAATGTGGATTTGTGACCACGATTTGTACATCCCTTGCAATGCCAGGAATGGTTAGAGGAACTAGTGGCATGAACAGTTTAAGTCCAACTTAAGTCGATCTTAGTCTTTGCGAAACACACCCCGGGTTAGCTAGCTTAAAATTGAAATGTAGTGGTGAAAAAAGATGCATCTAGAACACAAAGTGCTAATTGTTGAGAAAAGAAAAGAAAAGAAACTTTTTGACAGTGGTCCAAATATGACATTATGGTGAAAGTGACACAATATTTGCTTGCGACAACTGCTCGGGTCTTCATTTTGTCAAAGTTATGTTTGGGGTTGGAATTGGGTTTTAAGTTTGCGTTAGGGTTAGACTTAGGCTTAGGTATTGTGTTGGATCCCTGATAGAAGTTCAGAAATAAATTAGTGCAGGAATTTGATGCAGATTAATTGTTGTTAGAGCATGTTGCACATCCCGTTTGATATTAGAGAAGTAAACAGGAAGCAGAATGTATTTTCATGAAAGTGTCATATCCTTCCTAACATTTTTTAACAAAACCTTCTTTAGCAACCACCTGTCTATAAAGACCAGATTTTTGTTTCCCTCTGGCTCTGGATAATGCTCAAATTGACTCCTAAACTTCTGAGCTAACATGAACTATACATAGAGACCACCTGCATATAAGGACTGCTTTCTTGTCTCCCTCAAGTGGTTTTTCTATACAGGTTTCCCTGCTTACCTTGAACATACTCCCCAATACGGCGGTAACTTCTGTTCTTTTGCAGCAGGCATTTTTGTTGTACCACGAGCAGTTCGGCAAGCCTGATTCTGGCTGAGAGTACCTGGCATCAACTAGAAAATGAATTTAATGATAAATTAAGTTCTTGTAATGGAATTGCATTAAAAAAAAAATTAAACTGTAGACCTACCTGGGGGTTCGTTTCTCAAAACCGTCACAACTACAAGTTGGTGGGGTGCGGACGCGCGTGTGTTCAGTTTAAATACCAACCGTAAACTAAGATTACAGTCGCTAACTTAACACAGGCGCGCCCGCACCCACCGTCACGTGTCAGGACGGTAATGCAATTGTATTGTGCTTCAGTCTGCCATGACGGTGAATCCCGTGAGAAAGTACATTTATATTATAAATTTGTTTTTAGGAAAAATACTCCGAAAAAGATAAGAAAATTGACACGAAACAGGTAACAAACATATCGACTTTTAAACCAGGACCATTATTTGAACAATCGATGAAGGTAATCTAGATCTAGATCTAGGTCTAGTAGTAGGGTTTTTTAGTAGGGTATCTCCTAGACCGAAAGCTTCAGTCTCTATAATCGTCGGTTGTTCCACTGAGACTACGTCTGGCTCCACTAGACCTCCGGTTATAGAGACTGAACGATCGCCTATACCATCGTATGTTGAAGATATCACGGCTAGATTTTAGCCGCTAGGCCCCTCCCACAAACATGACAAACTTGCCACGGCCGTATTGTTATGCCCCAAAATCCCCCAAAATGTCATTTCACCTCGTCCATATCCAATTTTAAATGAGGCCTAGGCTATAATACATCGGGTCCACTTACTAACTTGATTGAAATAATCCGTTTAATGGTCCCTTTTAAGGAAATTATGGGTCAAAATCGACATCCATGTTGAAAATCTTGCAAGCCATGTTAAACTCTCGCTGCCGTCAATCTCATCCCTTCTAGTCTACGCCGAAGGCAAAATGATTATGAAGGAAAAACTGTGATAACGCCATTACGAACGTGTAGATGGCGCACAGTTTTTCCTTCATAATCATTTTGCCTTCGGCGTAGACTAGAAGGGATGAGATTGACGGCAGCGAGAGTTTAACACGGCTTGCAAGATTTTCAACATGGATGTCGATTTTGACCCATAATTTCCTTAAAAGGGACCATTAAACGGATTATTTCAATCAAGTTAGAAAGTGGAACCGATGTATTATAGCCTAAGCCTAATTTAAAATTGGATATGGACGAGGTAAAATGACATTTTGGGGGATTTTGGGGGCATAACAATACGGCCGTGGCAAGCTTGTCATGTTTGTGGGAGGGGCCTAGCGGCTAAAATCTAGCCGTGATATCTTCAACATACGATGGTATAGGCGATCGTTCAGTCTCTATAACCGGAGGTCTAGTGGAGCCAGACGTAGTAGTCTCAGTGGAACAACCGACGATTATAGAGACTGAAGCTTTCGGTCTAGGTATCTCCTAGACTAAATTTTCTGTCTCTTTCGTTCGTTAAGCCTCTTATTTGGGTAGGGTCGGCTCTCTCTTTAGAGACGGAAGCCGACTATACGCATTCCCTTGCTAACACCATGGCCATTTATGGCCATATTTTTATGCCCCGTTATCATTACGCCATTACGAACGTGTAGCTCGCGCACAGTTTTTCCTTCATAATCATTTTGCCTTCGGCGTAGACTAGAAGAGATGAGATTTAGATGACGTCATGCGCAGCGAGAGTTAGAATACGTCTTGCAAGATTTTCAACATGGATTTCGATTTTGACCCATAATTTCCTAAAAAGGGACCATTAAACAGATTTTTTCAGTCAAGTTGGTAAGTGGATTCGATTTATTATAGCCTAGATCTAGGGTCTAGATCTAGGCCTAATTTACAATATCATTTAAATTGGATATGCATGAGGTAAAATGAAATTTGGGGGGATAAAAATTTGGCCATCAATGGCCTTGGTGTTTGAAAGTGAATGGGTATAGTGACTATAGTCGGCTTCCGTCTCTAAAGAGAGAGCCGACCCTAAGAGTAGGTATGTTACAATGTGTGTGCTTTCGCCAAGAAGGTTTCTGCCATGGGGCTGTTATGCACTATTGGAGACCAATTTGGATAGCCTACGTAAATGTGATCTTTTGATGGGCTGATTAGATTTTTGTTTCATGATTTCTATTGGATGAGAAGAATGACATTGTTATCTTTCATTTCATACTAAACTTTTTATGATTTATGTTTTCGGCGGTTTGTTTTGCTGCACTGTTTCACAAGACTGACAAGAGCCGTGTTTAGTGCCATTCTGTACCCTGATCCTACCTACAGGATTTGAAAAAAAGTATCTAGACCGATTGGTTAACATGTGAATTTGCTTTTGGTGAAATTTCAGCAAAATCTAACGATTAGAAATATGTTTTTTTGGATGAGGAATGTGAAAATGTCATGCAAAAATGACGGCCCGATTAGCGTTTTTTGTGTATTTACATACATTTTGGGGTAATTTTATGTCATGAAATAGAATCTTTCGGTCACATTTGAGATCACAACTTTTGGTTTAAAAACAAAGGAAAACAAAGCAATTAAATACATGATTTCCGGGCGTTTAAAATTGGCATAACTTTCTTATTACTGGGGCTATTATGATGAATGAGGCATCAAATAAAAGGTCTTATCAAGCTCTGTCGAATGGCATAAAGCAGGAGCTTGAATTCTGAGATTTAATTTTTTTGTAACATCCCTACTAAGAGGCTTAACGAACGAAAGAGACAAAAAATTCGGTCAAGGTATCTCCATGTCCACGCCGGAGTTCTGCCTTCTGGGTCAGAGTCTGGATAGAATTCGGAACTAGCGCCTTTATTTCATCTAAATCTACCATGTCTACTTCGTCTCCATTCTCCATGTTTTATTTTTCCATTAAAGTTTCTGCGATTAGCCACTTTACGGTAAACACCATAGGCCCTAGACCCCTACACAAAAACAAATATCTGGGACAACTATGAAGAAAATAAATGGCAGAATACAGTAGAGAGATATCGAGATTGCATACGTCAAAGAAAACGTTCTTTTCATTAGATATTACTTTAAGAAAAATCAAATACGTACTGTAGTATGTGCAAACTGACACCTCACTGGCCAGAGAATAAAAGAAAAACGCGACGGAGAGTAGAAAGAAACTGTTCATAATCCGATGAAAACAATCCATTTTCATGTAAAATTCATGTGTTACAGCTCCATCTACGCTTAAATAAAGAGAGAGTGCGATTCGAGCTAGATCGATTGGGTGGTGATGGTGGTGGTGGTAATTAGTTTGTTGACTTGTGCATGTGATTGTGAGTGTGGGGGGGGGGGGGGGGGGTGGTGCTTTGGGGCTGCAGCCCTCATAATAAAAAGGTAGCTTAGAATGAATCTATAGTGCCCTCTTCACCTCCTATAATTGCCCCTATTCAAATCTGAGAGATATCCGTTTTACTATGACAAGTTCCCCTTCCCTCCATTTCTAGTGCCTAGAATAAGTGTAAGAAGGTGCCCCATTTTCACCTCCGTTCTATGGGCCCTGAGAAACACACACACACTCTATCCAAAGAAAGCGACATAAACACCACAAAGGGTTTCTTTGGAACCGCTTTTATCTTTACGAATGGGGTCCATGGGCCCGCCTTAGCGCCCCTTGTGGGTTGCAGAGGCAGATATACCCCGATCCGCCAGTGATTTATACATTTATGCACGCATTACGCATAATTTAAACTACCGACCCGTTACTCAGGGTAGCGATTTAATTTGTCTCACTCTTTGAGTGAGGCAACGGTGACATCCCTTGCATGTTTCTATTTTAATGATTATTTTATTAATCCATTAGGCCTATAATCATCAGAGGATAAACATAAACTGATTGTTTGTATAAGTTTGTAAACCCTATTAGTGAGGAAAACCCTTTTTGCCAGGAGCCAGCTTACTTTTGGCTATCCTCGGTATTTCTTACTTCCTTTCTCTCTTTACGGTTTTTCATAATTTTGTTCGGAACCTTACTTGTTTTTGAATAACAAGTAAATAAATGAATAAATAAATGATTGACTAAATAAATGAATGAATAAATAAATAAATACATATATAATAGAAATCATTTAGTTTTGTGGAATATTCAAGTTCAGTTTATACACAGGGTTACCCTACTTTTATGTTCGCCTCATTTCCCAAATATCTCTCCGAGTCCATCTTGTTTTTTATTACTTTCTATAATGTGGGGTTGTTTAGCTGTATGGTTAGTACTCAAATGAAGACACATAGAGAAACATCATAGTTAGGTTGCAATCCAGCATGACTGGTTATATTGTGTATAGAAGAGCCCAATACACCACAGTGTACATTAACTGTGTGTATGTGTGTATAGCATGTAGCATTGAGTCAATGTATAAGATCACATATTACATCCCCCCTACAGAATAATAAACTAAGTCCATAATGTCCAAACTTGAAATATCCAAAGATGAAGTCCTATCAATAAGTCAATTTCTCTGGCTTCTTGATTACCCGGCCACTGCGGGTGGTCTGCTGGTGGTTGGGGATTGGGACAGGGTTTGGGGCAGGGGTTGGGGCAGGAGAACCTCCGATGTCGGGCGTTGGATCAAGCGTCATCTCTTCGCGTGTATGAGGATCGGGTGTCTTGGTTACCTCCTCATCATGATGGATACGCCTGGGCTCAATATCAGCGAGGTGTTGCCGGTTTCTGCGTAGCACCCTTCCATTAGGCGTCTCGACGAGGTATGACCTAGGCTCACGGCATTGCTCACGAACAGTAGCTGTTATCCAGTGACGTGATGTCTGGTCTTGGACTCTCACAAGCTGTCCAGGTGAGAGTGGTGCTAGGTCATGGGCTGATTTGTCGTGATGGTACTTCTGGCTCTGCTGTCGAACATCATCACGACCTGGGGAGTTGTTGCGGATTCGAGTTGGTAAGTTTTCCTTCATCTTCCTCCCGTAAAGAAGCTCAGCTGGGCTTGGTATGCGGCTGTCAATGGGAGTGGCACGGATACATAGTAGAGCCATGTTGGGGTCGATACCACTCGCTTTAGCTTTCTTGAGCGTATTCTTGACAGTTTGAATCATTCGCTCAATGAAGCCATTTGACCTGGGGTAGTGGGGAGAGGATGTAACATGGCTGAATCCCCACTGTGTAGCAAAGCCTCTGTATGTTGAGGAGTCAAAATGTCTTCCGTTGTCGCTAACGATTCTTTCTGGAACTCCTTGTTCTGCGAACACCTGACGGGTCGCATTGACTATACTGCAGCACTGGTACACTCTTGAGGCATTTTCCGGATGAAAGGGAACTTTGAGAAGTAATCTGCAATGATGAGATAATTGTTCCCTTCAAAGTGAAATAAGTCTGTACCTAAGACTTGCCAGGATCGTGTAGGTATCTCGTGCTGGAGAAGAGTCTCATAATAATAATAATAATTAAGATTTATATAGCGCTGGTATACAAGTACAGTTTCTAAGCGAGGGCTTGTACTCTTGGCAGACTGAGCAGCCTTTCACCAGGACCTCGATATCGTCATTGATCGATTCCCAGTACACAGAAGCCTTAGCCCAAAGTCGTGTCTCTTATCGATACCTTGGTGACCTTCGTGAAGCTTGCTGAGTATGTACTCCCTCATGGAGTGTGGAATAAGGATTCGTTCATCATTCAGGATCAGTCCATCCTCAACTGCAAGTTGATCTCGAAAGGCCCAGTATCTCTGCAGCTGCCGTGGTACCTCACGTCTCTTCTCTGGCCACCCTTTCACAATCACCTTCTGTAGTGCTGCAAACTCTGCATTCTTGGCTGTTTCCTCCTTCAACTGACTCAAACGGTCTGGAGCAAACTGTACAAAGTTGATTTGCAGGTCAAGGTGAATGTGTTCTGGAGGACCAAGAGGACGTCTGGATAGGCAGTCAGCTACTGGTACATCCTTACCAGGCTTGTAGACAATTGTCAGCTTGTATGGCTGTAGACGAAGGAGCATACGCTGGAGTCTAGGTGGAGCTGCTGCCAGGTGCTTATGCTGGATCATCTCCAGGGGCTTGTGGTCCGTCTCAACTATGAAACTTTTCCCGTACAGGAAGATGTGGAATCGTTCACAGCCGAAGACCACTGCAAGCAGCTCTCGCTCTATGTTGGCGTACCTCGTCTCTGCATCACTGAGGGCCTTTGATGCAAACGCAATACCCTTTCCATCCTGCAGTAGAGTCGCTCCCAAGCCCTGCAGAGAAGCATCTACCTGCAGTACCGTAGGCTTGTTAACATCGAAATACGCCCGAGTTGCATCGTGATATACCTTGTCACGTAAATCATTGAAGGCAGTCTGGTGCGTTGGAGTCCATTGGAAATCAGCGTCCTGCTTCAAAAGACCACGTAGGCTTGCAGTCTGGGCTGAAAGATTTGGTATGAATGGGCTAAGGTAGGTTATCATACCAAGGAACTCACGAAGCTGGCTCTTGTTCTCAGGGGAGACATTGACTTGATTGCCTCGACCTTGTGAGGATCCGGATGGACGCCATCTGCATCATAGATCATACCAAAGAAGGAAAAATCTGGTTGACCTTTATGCTGCACTTGCCACTGTTGAACCGCAGACCGTACTTCACAGCTTTGGACATGAGGTGGTCCAGATTCAGATCGTGCTCTGCTTCACTCTTGCCGAACACAACAATATCGTCAGCGATCCCTATTGTGCCGGGGCAACCTTCGAGGATTTCGTCCATTCGCTGCTGGAATACATCCTGAGACATTGCTAGACCGAAAGGCATCCTGAGATATCTGTACCGTCCAAAGGGACTGTTGAAGGTAGTTAGAAGTGAACTGTCATGGTCGAGCTTGATAGACCAATAACCGTTCTTGGCATCGAGTTTGCTGAAGTGTCGAGCACCTGATAGCTTGTGTATCACCTCATCTGTCGTGATAGTGCGATAATGGCAACGTCGAATAGCTCGGTTGAGATCCTTGGGATCCAAGCAGACGCGGAGTTTGCCATTCGACTTCCTTGAAACGGCGATGCTGCTGACCCATGCTGAAGGCTCAATGACTTTAGTGATTACGCCATTACCTTCCATGTCATCAAACTCAAGCTTCAGTTCATCTCGTAGGTGGATCGGGCACCGTCTAGGAGCATGGACAACAGGCTGAATGTCTGGATCAAGAACAATACGATATTCTCCTGGGAAGTTGCCAATTTTGTCAAACTGGTCTGGATACTGCCTTACTAGGTCATCAGTAGAGCATATCTGTGCTGAATGCTTGATCTCATTGATGCGTGTGTGTAGAGTAAGCAGCTTCAGTTCCAATCCTGTGTCACATCCTATGATCGCTGGACCCCTAGACTCCACGATGTAGAATGTAGCATACAGCCAAGTTGAGTTGTTGAAACGACAGGGGAGTCGCACCGAACCAAAGTGCATCACTGGTGTTTCGTTGTAAGCGAACAGCCGTGCACTTGAAGTATGCACTGATTGAGGGTGAGGAACACCATCTTTAGTGAGATGGCCAGGAAACATCCCACGAAACATTCGGAGAGGAAGCGTGTTGCCCTCCGCATCGGAGTCAACCTTCGAACGCAGTTTCATGATGGTTCTTTCATCCCGTCTGACTTCCACATACGCTATTGTTAGGTCGTCCCTGTCATCCACCTGCACAGCACTGATGCCTGACACAATAATACGATTGAAGGACAGCACATCCACTGCGTCATTCAGTAGTGGGACCGCTGCTGCTGCTTCAATATTGTTCGTGCTTTGAATGGAGTGAACGTTCTTGCCTCCACGATGTGGCGTAGCGTATTTAGCTTTCTGCTTCCACTTCTGGGTACTTGAAGCTGGAGATCTCCCAGACCACTGTGTACTTGGAGCTGGAGATCGACAAACACTCCTCCAGTGATTCAACTTTCCACAGCTGTTACACTTGGTGCCATAAGCCGGACATGCTTCCCGTGGACTGCGAGCATGATTGCCACCACAATTAGGACACTTGTTACTAGTGTTAGTCTTCCGACGAACTACATCAATAGATGCAGGCTGAATATGTGTCTGTACTTGCGCTAGTTGAGCCATGTGCATCCGCGATGCTTCAAATGTTCTGCTCAGCTCAAGCATTTGTGTAAGAGTGAGGGACTTGCTCTTCCCTAGAAGATCCTTCTGGAGCTCAGGATATCTAGTGCCTGTGATGAACTGCTCAATGATGCGTTCTTGGAGCTCAGTGTCATCAAGAAATTCACAGTCATATGCCTGCAGCTTCAGGCGCGAGATATAATCATCTGCACTTTCCCTCTCCTTCTGCACATATTTCTGAAGGTATAGCCTAGCTACACGGAAATTTGCCCTTAGCCCGAAGTCGTGTCTTCTCGATACCTTGGTGACCTTCGTGAAGCTTGCTGAGTATGTACTCCCTCATGGAGTGTGGAATAAGGATTCGTTCACCATTGGAGCTCAGTGTCATCACGAAATTTACAGTCATATGCCTGCAGCTTCAGGCGCGAGATATAATCATCTGCACTTTCCCTCTCCTTCTGCACATATTTCTGAAGGTATAGCCTAGCTACACGGAAATTTGCCCTTGGCCTCAGTTGTGTCTCGAACTTCTCCCAAACAACAGTTGGATTCTTCTTATCGTCACCTTCCAGACCCCACGAGTTGTAAAGCTTGATACCCGTGGCACCAGTGAACAAAAGAACATGATCCACTTGCTTTCCAATCGCAACATTCTTGACCGAGAAGTATAAGTCACACTGCTGATGGAAAATCTTAACAGCATTGGCTCTGTCGGGGTCTTCCCAATTCATGCGGGGTGTAAATGATTCATTCATAGTTCATACCAGCTACTCAAACTCCAATAGTAATGCAAATGTCAATGCACATTTTACTTACAGTAAAATAATCATATGGGACTGTAGAAAGGAGCACCTGTTGATCCAATGACAGTGTGTCAATAAGATGGCCTCCAAAATCTCTCCAAAATGATGCAAAGTTCACAAATATTGTCCAGTAGGTTCTATATCGCTGCCACCATATAATGTGGGGTTGTTTAGCTGTATGGTTAGTACTCAAATGAAGACACATAGAGAAACATCATAGTTAGGTTGCAATCCAGCATGACTGGTTATATTGTGTATAGAAGAGCCCAATACACCACAGTGTACATTAACTGTGTGTATGTGTGTATAGCATGTAGCATTGAGTCAATGTATAAGATCACATATTACACTTTCACTAACTCGTTTTGTCATATGCAATTTTTTCCTGTAGGTCTATTTTTGTAATCATTCAATTCCTTCACCCTCCTCTCTTCTCGTTCTTCTTCACCTCCTTCTCTACCTCATCTCACCCACCCCCCTCTCCTGACCAACACCTCCCTCTTGCATTCCTTTACCCCACACCCTCCACATTCATGTCCCCCTCTCCTATTAACCCTGGAAATGGGTGGCTCCTAGTGTATAAAAGCTTATGGGTATGAAATAATTCAGCAGTCAGTAGGTTAATTAATGCATACATGAACACTGGTTCTTTATCTCAAATAAAAGAATCATCCCCCCCCCCCTGCCAAAAAAAGAAAAAAAATCATTCAGGTCAGTTCAATACAATTCAATTTCATTTATTTCCATAACTAAAAATTGCAAATATTTACAAGCAAGGCAAACTAACAACAGGAAAAAAAATGAAACGGTGGGATACCCTTAAAAGTACAATGCTTGTGTACAGGGCACCAGGTTTTATAGCTAGTATCATAGTAATAAAGTACGACATTTATTTCAAATCTAAACATTTTAAACAGAATTATGATAAAATACCGTAATGCATAAAATAAAAACATACAACAATTGACGAGTAATGTAAGTATGTACAAATGATTATTAAAGGTAAACATAGTAACAAAGGATCTCGGTAAATTACCTGACAAGATATTTTAACATCTTGTTAGTCTCTTAAACTGATTTCTTCAATACCTGGCAAGTTTCTGAAGTGATTAAACAAAATTGTATATACCCTTAACACGTTACTGAAGCACTTGCATGCAAGCGCGTACGCAGGGGGGAGGGGGGGGGGGTTAAAACCCCTTTAGTTTTTTATGTGTGTATTTTTGAGCAACCCCCCCCCCTTTTGTGGATTTTGTTTTTTTGTTTTTTTGTTTTTTTGTTTTTTTTTAATTAAAAAAAATTCGAGACAAAAAAAAAAAAGACCTTACTCCCCCTTATGGAGCAAAATGTCAATTTTTCAAATTTCGAGACCCCCCCCCCCAAAAAAAAAATAGGGAGAGATTCTTTTAAGAAAGGGACACAGTAGAAACCAAAATGTTAATGCAAATCCTACAATGTAAGAAACGGAATAGCCTAGCTAATTGGCACATCTTAATCAGATTGTTCATAACCCTACTTTTGTTGTATGTATTTTCAAATGTATTAATTTATTTATTTCTGATATTAAGACAGGGTGACCCATTATTACCAATAATGGTGGTCTTCCATGAGGCCCTTTTAAACATAATGAGGTACATTATAGTTCAACAAATATATATATGATAATAATATTAATAACAAAATCTTGAACATAAATTCATAACAGCAATAAACAATAAGTAAGAACATGTTTAAACATATATACAAAGTATTTGGTATCCTCATAATTGTTTGCTAATTTGTTTTGCTTTGCTTTTCGTTCAAGAAAACGTTGTTGCATAATTATAATATTTTAATTTTAACATTATAGCATAGACAGTAATCAGTTTTTAAATCCGATGAAAAGTAACTATTAGCATATTTTGGTAAGTATTAGCCTAGACCTTGTAAAAAGGCAACATATACTTTGAGAGTTACATTGTTATATACATTATTTACAACAACAAAATATATTATAGGATAGTAAATTACTGGATAATATGGAAAATGAATGCATGTAATCTAGTTTAGCAATTATACACTCTTAAATAACATTAAAAATAAAAATGTATTTATAGCTAATAACACATTATATGAAATCATTCTTTAAGTTTGAAAAGCATGATATCGTCCTACATTCAGTGCTAAGAAAATGTTACATCATTGGGAATCGATAATACAAGATTGTTTGAACATAATTGTATTCAAAGGTGTTCTGACAGAGCTTGCCATTCTCGATGATCTGTCCAACTGATTCCATGCTATAGTTGAAGAAACGAGGGGCTATGTTTAAAGCATTCTGTTTTATACTTTGGCACAGAAAGTACACCTTCAACTGCCTGCCTCGTATTATGCTGATGAATGTCACTTACTTTAATTAAACTTTCTTGTAAATAGGATGGCGCCAAATGATGCGTGCATTTGTACATCATACAAACACGCTGAAATTCAAAACGTTTCTAAATTGGCATTCATTTCAGATTGCTAATCAATTCACTGGATGGAGTCTCGTAACGTTTGTTTAAAATAATTCTAGCAGCTCGTTTTTGAACTTTCTTGAGTTTATCCGTTTGTTCCTGATACCGATTTGACCACACAGAGGAACAATAATTAAAATGAGGCAATACGAGTGCATTATACAGCAACTTTAAAGATGCTATTGGTAAATCTTCCTTAGCTCGTTTTATTACACTGACATTTCTTTGCGTTACTTTAGTTACTTTGTCAAACGTGCTTGGACCAATTCAATTCTTCATCAATTGATATACCAAGCCATTTGACGACGTTAATTCTTTTCAATGCCTTTCCATTTATAGACACGTTGAAGGTTGTTATTTTATTCAAATTTGCACGCGAAGCTATGACCATGACGCAAGTTTGTTCTGTGTTTAGTACAAGGCGGTTTTTATTAATCCATACCATTAATTGTGACATCTTTCTTCGCCTGTCTTTTGTTCTTTTGGCATCGGAGGTCATTTTCAGTCATTCAGTAAAACATTTCGTGCCTTTCATGTTTGAGTTGATTTAAGATTTTGAATTAATTGAGTCACCTCTGTACACAGAATTCATTCAAGTTTTTACATCACATTGATGGTAGCGTCTTCAAAGATTGGTTCTCATATGTTGGCTGATCTTCGTCCGTCGTAGGATTGGCTCGAGGCTTGGGAGGTTGGGGGTCCGCCTTCAGTCCTTTCCTGGAACAAGAGATTTACGGAAAAAGACAAATTCATCCCGTTGACAATGTCATCAGCGATAAGGAATCTTAAATGCCAATCAATATCTTTGAAGGAGGAGCAATGTATATACATATATATATACTAATGTGCCTGCCCTTGGTAAATATGTCTCAATTTATCAGTATTAAAAGTTTGCATGATTATCATTATTATTAATCTTGTTATTGTTTTTGTCAATGATATTATTATTATAATCATTATCATTATTACTATCATCTTATTATTGATGTTTATTATCATCATTATTTGTTATTATTGTTGTTGTTGTTACTAATATTATAATTATATCATGATTGAGGATCTCATTAATGCACAATTTCAATTCATTGAATCGCTATAATTGAGATATGCCAGGTGAGGGAAAATCAAAGTAAGAGAGTAAGGGGGTATGATATTGAATGCATGTGATAGAGAGATAGATAGAGAGAGAGGGGGGGGGGGAGACGGGTAAAGAGAGAGAGAGAGACAAACAGACAGAGAGGGAGAGAGACAGAAAGACAGGTAAAGAGAGAGAGAGAGACAGAGACAGAGTGAGAGAGAGGGGAGAGAAAGAGAGAGAGAGGGGAGAGAAAGAGAGAAAGAGAGAGAGATAGGGAGAGAGAGAGAGATAAGAGAAAGATGGGGTAAAAATGGCGGTGGCGGTGGCGGGTTAGTATGTAATAAAAGGAGAACCTTTTGAGTTGATTTGAGATTTTGAATATATTGAGTCATTTCTAGATACACCTCTATACACAGACGTGTCCAATTTCTTTGATTCAATCCAATTTTCTTTTTTGTTTACTTGACATTGATGTTAGCATCGTCTGTAGTGTTGTCTTCTAAACGTTTCAAACTTTCATAGGCGTTTACAGGAGGCGACCCATCGAAGGTTGGGTTCTCATATATTGGCTGATCTTCAGTCGTAGGATTGGCTCGTGGCTCGGAAGGTTGGGGGTCCGCCTTGCGTCTTTTCCTGGAACGAGAAGTTTACGGGAAAAGACAAATTCATCCCGTTGACAATGTCATCAGTGATTAGGTTATTAATCTAATTTTAAATGCAAATCAATATCTTTGGAGGACATGTTAATATGACTCAATTTATCATTATTAAAGTTTTTGTTATTGTTTTTGTTAATGATAATATTATTAATGCTAAATATATTACTCATTGCGGATAAAGTATCGACAATTATATCGCTAGTGATATTTGTAGTTATTATTATCATTATTTTTATTATCGTTTTTTTGTTGTTACTAATAATTCATCATTGTTTCATGTTTGACGATCTCATTAATGCTAAATTTCAATTCATTGAATCGCTATAACATTGAGATATACCAGGTGAGGGGAAAACAAAGTAAGAGACGAGGGGAGGGGTATGATATGGACCTCGAGTGATAGAGAGAGACAGAGAGAGGGAGAGAGTCAGAAAGACAGGTAAAGAGAGAGAGAGAGAGAGAGGGATATATAAACGATAATAGCCCGGGCGAAATGGCCGAAAACTACATGTATAATTTGAAGTTTTCTTCAATATTACCACATGCATGTGTTGAATACCTTGACAAAGAACTATTGTATGTTTCCTGTTAATGTAAGCTTACCGTCGGAAAATGAGAACGAGGATGACGACAGCAAAAATAAGGAGAATAATACCAAACAGGGCCCAGGGTAACATAGATGAAGAGACACCTAGGAAGCAGAACAAACATCATATTGCTTTTCAAACTGAAAGAATGATTTCATATAATTTATTATGAGTTATAAATATATTTATATTTTTAATTAATGTTATTTAAGAGTGTACATTCGATTGCTATACTAGATTACATGCATTCATTTTGCATATTATCCAGTGATTTACTATCTGGTAATATTGTTTTTGTTTGTAAATAATTATGTATATAACAATCTTGGTATCCCTAATATCTTTTTTTTAACTAAGCCTAAATATATAGTTTCTATACTTTGTTTATGAACTCTCACAAGTATATGTTGCCTTTTTCCAAAGTCTAATACATACCGAAATATACTAGTACTTTAAAAGCAAAGCTAACCATAACGAAATACTTTGTATATAAATTATGTTTATACTTGTTCTTACGTATTCTTTTTTTTTTGTCTGTTATGAGTTAATGTTCATGATTTTGTTATTATTATTATTATTGTTTTTTAAACTATTGTTCCTCATTATGTTTGACAGGGCCTCGTGAAAGACCACCATTATTGATGATAATGAGTCACCCTGTCTAAAAATCAGAAATAAATAAATAAAACAATATTTTGAAGACTCATTCAGACGCTGTAAAACAACGGCGTTAAAGAAAAAAATATGATGACGTAATACGTTATATACGCGCAAAAAGCTCAATAAATACGTACGTACAGGATTTTCGCCGCGCGCATGCAGTTGCAATGCATTTACAGTTAAATTATTAAAAGACGCGGCGGTTTGGGGATGTGTTTTTTGCGGAGGTTCACCGCGTCCTATCTCCACACGCCTAGCCACACAAGACTTTTGTTTACACCATGCATATAGTTACGCTCTGTTCTGACCCTTTATCTAATCTAAGTGAAAACAAAGAAGAATATCCAGTACAAAAGGTAAAAATACCATCTTTGATAGAGTGATTCACTATATTAAACCGCACATCACACGTCTGTTACAAGTCCGCCCCTATCTCGGCAGCATCATTTCTTTCTGCAGCACAGATTGGGGCTTTTTTTTTAAAAAGAGGTCTTGATTTAACCCTAACCCTAACCTTAACCCTAACCCTAAACTTTCCCATAGGCTCAACACGCACCTAACCCCAATCTGTGCCGCCGAAAAAAATAACGCATCCCGGCATTCAATAATAACATCTACATAATAGTTTGACCATTTGTAAAGTATGAACTTAACCTACTTTGTGTTTGTGTTTGTGTTTGTGTTTGAGAAGTCATCCCAAACGACGCTTGGCTTCGTGGACCTTCGCTGTCTTTGTTCCACAATGTCATATAAACCGAGTACTGAGTGTCAGGTACCATTGAGCCAAGGTAGTAACTACCAGCAGAATCAACGGGAAACTGTACTGAGCCTTGAGGAGATACACCGGACGTTGAAGAGAAGTAGATGGAAGTGTTCGTAAAACCACTGCGACAGTTTGCAATAGCACCATCAGCCGTTAGAGACTTTGAAAGAAAAGGGATGGCAAAGCGTATGTAACAGGTTGACTACTCGAAAAATATCTCGGACAACTTCCCCTATATAGGACAAATACTCCCTAGGACAAATTATCCTGGAAAAGTTATTCCCTAAAAACCACCCCCTTACCCTCAGGGTGATGAAAATAGTGATACTTATCCAAAGACCTTTCCTCGGGTAGTTGTCTGGGCCTGGGTTTAAAGTCCGTAGGGAGTAATATTCCGGGAGAATTTGTCCGTGGTGACGTGCCAGAGGTGCAAAAGTGATTTAAGATTGTAAGAAAATGGCTGTTGTTATAAAGTCGAGTTGGAAGAAGAATGAATTGTCGATATAATATTACATCCATGTAATGTCGATGAAAAAAAAAAAAAAAAAGTCTACTAATACCAAACAAATGAAAGTTTTGTCTTCTCTTTGAGAAGCTTGAGTGGGAGGCTGGGGTGGTGGTGGGGCCGGGGGAGGAGGGGGGGGGGGGGGGGGGTGGAGGGCTGCCCTACGAGACACCCTAGGATAGACCCCCTGATCTTACCTGCCATGTAATAAGGAGCTGTTCAGGAGATGACACTTGATGGACTGTCACATGTGATAGAACTCCGGTAGGGGCTACACGTACATTGAAACAAGAACAACGAAATGAAAATAACGAACAAACATAAACAATAGCTATCACATTATGCTTAACTAGAACATGAACACTGGTGCCAACTTATTTGATTGAACTGTTTGGATAAATGATATAAGAAGTTCTTCATGATTCAATGAATACACTGTCTAATGAAGAATCTTCCTTAAATTAAAGAATCACATTAACAAAACAAGTAATCCTGTTTTATTATTACTTGGTTGATTTATTTCCTGACTTCATTTGAAATGATTGGACAAGCGAAACATGGCAAGACTGAGATGTATCACCTTGAACTATATCAACTTCTAAAACATTTGCATTACTTGACGCTTTACGCATGAAATTATTCAGTCTTTGAGGGGTGCCAATCTTCGGATACAAAGAGGGGTTAATAATGTTGTATCTTTGTGATCAAGGTGTTTGCCCCATGCCTCTTTCTAAGCATAGAAATTAAAATTATTGTAACAGGTTTGACAGTTTCTGGTACTGAATGGATCATTGTTGATGAATTTGCTTCCGACATTTTTTTTGGAGGTTCCCGATTAACATAATGAGTGAATTATAATGAATACCAATATATCGGAAGTTTGTCTTGACGACAAATAACCCCATGCATGATGCCAAAAAAGTTGATAAGGTGTGTTGTTGTTTTCGGGTCATAGGAGGTGAATCAGGGACCCATTTCACAAAGCCTTTTTTCAATGACAAATAACAAAAATCAGTGACACATTCGCTGATAACCAATTAGAAGCAAGGATTTCAGTAGCTTATAACAAAAACTGTAATTTGTCACTGATGACAAGTTTAGTGAAACGGGGCCCAGAATTGTCAGACGGGGGGGGGGGGGGGGGGGGGTGGGGGGGGGGGGGGACGTCGAAATGTCGATCCCTTGGGAGGGTATTCATTCTCATATAGCTATTAGAACAATAATATTGGACGGCGGCTAGATTTTCTCACCTTATATTCTAGAAGGGGGAGGGGCATTGTCTAATATCGCAAGTTTCTGTCATCTCCCTGGTATATGTGCCTGTACTCACCCAAACAGGAAGTACTAGCAGTCACATTATTCAGAGGTCCTTCTCCACCATCGCCATCCCTCACTGCAGAGACACCAAACAAGTAATCCATGTCAGGAGACAAACCATCGATCATTTCAGAAACATCCAAAGCGTTTCCTCGATCAAGACGGATCAATGGTGAAGAATCTGGAAGTGCCTCCTTGTAGTATACATTGTATCCAATGAGTGGAGGATCGCCAATGTCTACCCCATCCATCCATCCGTCCCAAGACAGTGTGATCGAAGTTTGAGTAGTCTCTTGGATCAAAGGCGGACGTGTCAGTCGTGGTAAAACTTGGTTGAGAGTGAAAGAAGAAGATATAGACATACTCCTTTATATAGTGACAATGGATACCTTCCATCAATTATAATCTAGCACGTCGATACTGTCATGAATACTCTGAGCAGATGCTTGTATCATGCTGTCTTTACTAGTACTCTTTTTCTGTATCAGAGGTAAAGAAAGGGTTTGTAAAGAGTTCTATTTGTAAAAGTTTATTCCAGTGGAGCCCATACTTAAAAAAAATAGTGAATAATTATTTCTGAGACACCTACTGTTCATGTCAGCGGTAACCTCAGTACTTCTGTAACTATTAACATCGTAGATGAGGCAGACAAACAGATCTTCCGCCGTTACGTAATCGACTTGAAAGAAATCAATAGTTTCAGATTCATGCTGAATATTTCCGTTGCTAGTAATTCCTCCATCTGAAAACCGTTCTGAGCCATCCGTTACCCGGTAGAGGCCTACAACCGGTGGCACTGATGACAAGAACTCTCCACCCTCTCTACGGCAGGAGAACTGTATATTCGTTTGACCCATGTTCTTCGGTGTATTTTCGACTTGAATTGTACCTTCAAAATATAAGAAATCTTGTTTGAATATAGTTTTTCTGTTATCTAAATCTAAATATATTGTTTGTACGTGTATATATACCTTGTAAATAATACTTTTTTTTTTTGCATACAATTTTGAAGTTTATGGACGTTATAGTATACTGAAAACTGAAACTTAAAGACTGTGGGTACATGGATAGGGCCGAGTCTATTTGTGAGTTGATTTTTCCTGCAGAAAAGGCGGTAGAGTGTGTCACAGCAGGAAAACGAAATCCTAAAACGGAGGGTTATTGCTGTTAAGCTGTGTGCTCTATATATAACAATATAACTTTTTTTGTTTAAACTAGAAGATAGTTTGCTTAAAAATGATGCTTTATCTTCCATAAATAACTTACCAAGCCCCAACAGTTTGAATATAAGTACATCACCTACCTGAACAGTTCCGACCAAACCTGCCAGCCAGACATTCTGTAAAAGAAAAATCCAGGTAAATTTAAATAACATTTTGCTCTTTGAGTAGCATAGGGCAACCATATATCGTTTTTAATAATTCATGTTCTCGACAAATATTGTTCGAAATAGAGTTTTAAGTACAAATTATCGATATATTTTAGAATACTTTACAATTGATACGACTTGAATTTATCCGGGTTTGTTCAGTCAATGGTACAATACAAAAAAATGAAACATGAAAGATGAACATTAATGTTTGTTTTGATATCGATACAGCTTCAAACCTTTTTATAATCAGGGATGTACATGATCAATGGTGGTTAACCATGTGAAATTCGTGGAAAGTGCGCCAACTGGACGAGTGGATATGTCAACGGACTGTGGATCACACGGTCCGCGGTTCAAGTCCCACCGCGGCACTAATGTCCTTTGGCAAGACATTGATCTACATTCGCCACTCTCCACCCGTGTGTAAAATGGGTACCCGGTAGGATGCGAAAGCTAATGTGCTTAGATTAGCAAGTGTGCGCTTGTAAAAATGACGCCTGGCTGGAATGCTCCCCAGGGAGTGGAGAATGTGCATGCATTGTGGGCGGGTAAGCCTGAATCCGATGACCGAGGTAATAATATATATATCTGTAAAGCGCTTTGAGAGGGCCTTCGGTCTTGAAAAGCGCTATATAAGAACTAGCTATTATTATTATTATTAGTATTAACTCAACTTAGGCTGGACATTCGAATTTTATCTGGTGCTAAGAATGCAAGTCAAGTTTCGGTGAGTTCCAGCTAGCATCTACACAGGGATAGTTGTGTTATAATAAACTAACAATTGGGGCACCTTCCTGCTCAAATATGAT